>WEIV01016685.1:219640-439244 GCA_013390005.1 Calyptomena viridis | reverse complement strand
CTGCCTCAATTTACCTCAAAATACTCATTTTCTACCTCAGGCTTAGCAACCAAAATGTTCCCTACCTGTCCATCTTTGGTTACCTCGCTTTACCTCAATGTGTTCTTTCTCTCCCCTGGAGGTAACTTCCTTTTAAATCCCCAAAATGTTTCCTTCCAGCCCACTGCTAATTACCTCTTTTTTACCTCCAGATACTCATTCTCTGCCCAGGAGCTCTGTTCAAGTTGTACCCCCAAAGATGTCCTTTCCTGTGTATTACTGCCTGCCTCAGTTTACCCCAAAATGTTCCTTCTCCCCCCTACAGACTGGCCCACATTTTACCCCCAAATCTTCCCTACTTGTCCACTCCCAGTTACCTCAGTTTACCTCGTGATGTCCATTCTCTCTGCTACCCATGACCTCACACCTTACCCCCAAAATGTTCCCTACCCCTACATGTGTGATCACCTCGTTTATACCTATATACATCCATTTTCTACCCTATAAACTACCTCAAGTTTACTCTCAAACATTTCCCTACCTGTTCACCACTGATCACCCTCTTTTTTACCTCATTCATTCTGTACCATGGAGACAACCTCAAGTTTTACTCCTAAAATTTCTCCTCCATGTTCGCTACTGATTACCTCAGTTTATCTCATGATGTCCATTCGCTGTCCTAATAATTACATCAGATTTTACCCACAAAAGTACCTGCCCACTACTGACTGCCTCCGTTTAGCTCAGAATGGTCATTTTCTCCCCTAGATTACATTCAGATTTTCCCCCAAAGTTTTCCTTGGCTGCATGCCACTGATGACCTCATTTTTACCTCTGAAGCTTCATTTTCTACCTTGCAGATGACCTCATGTTGTGCCCACAAAAGCAGATTATATCAAGTTTTATACCCAAAATCTTCCCTGTCTGCAAACTACTGAGTAGTTCATTTTTCTCTCTACATATTTATCCTCTACAATGGAGATTACCTCAAGTTTTACAAACAAAAACTTTCCCTACCTGCCCCCCATTGCCTGCCTTAGTTTACCCCAAATATTCATTCTCTCTGCTACGGACTGCCCCATGTTTTACCCCCCACATTTTCCTTTCCTATCCCCATTTATCTAAACCTGCTTTATCTATACCTATATGTGTTCATTCTCTAACCCACAGATTACCTCAAGTTTAGCCTCAAGCCTTTCCCTCCCTGTCCACCTCTGAGTACCTCGTTTTGACCTCAATACAGTCATTCTCTACCCTGGACATTACCTCAAGTTTTACCCCCAGAATTTTCCCTCCACGTCCACAACTGATCACCTTCATTTACCTCGTGATGTCCATTCTCTCTGCTACAGTTCACCTCAGGTTTTACCCACAAAATCTTCCCTACCTGCCCACTGCTGACTACCTTGGTTTACCTCAAAAGGGTCGTTTTCCCTCCCAGATGAATATTAAGATTGACCTGCAAACTACTGATTACCTCAGTATTACCTCTAAGTATTCATCCTCTACCATGGAGATTACGTCATGTTGTCCCCCCAAAAAGTTCCTTACCTTTCCACTAGTGACTCACTCAGTACACATCAGGATGTCCATTTCTCTCTGCTACAGACAACCTCAGATTTTACAGACAAAACCTTGTCTTCCTGCCCACTACTGACTGCCTCAGTTTACCCCAAAATACTTATTTGCTCTGCTACACATCACCTCTGACTTTACCCCTAAAATTTTCCCTACCTCTCCTCATGAGATCACCTCATTTATACTAAGTACATTCATCCTGTGTCCCTTCTTTAACAACTCCATTGTAGGTCTCAAAGTGGTGCTTTGATTAAAAAAGTGATGAAGATTTAGCAGGACAAACTGGAGCCCTGTGAAATGGTTCACAGAAATGTTGATCTGTGAACTTAAGACTTTTTCATTCCTGCAAAGAGCCCCACTGGCTCCGTGTGGCTCTGCTAACTCAGCTCTTAGTGCTGTCCTTGTTAAAGAGAAGATAAAATTCTGATCATACAGCTATTACTATATTTTTAAATTGTGTCTCTAGAAACAATCTTGTTATACCTCTGAACTCTTCCATCTGGACTGCCAAATTCAAGACAGAAATATTTTGTCACCTTTAAACATACCACTTCACTTGATTTCAAAATGTTTATGTTGAGCTTAGCAGCACCAACATGTAATGGACTGAAAAGAATTGTTTTTTTGAAAATTTCAGTAACTTGTTGGTCTTGATAATCTTGGAGGCCTTTTCCAATCTAAATGATTCTGTGATTTTCAAGTGCACTGTTTGGTATTGTGTTAACTGTGTTTGTAGCTATTAATGTCTTTATGCCAGTGTTTGGGGATTCCTGTTGTCATACAGAAATTGTTATTGGAACAATATATAGGGATTTAAAAACTGAGAGCTTGCAGGCAAAACAAGCTGACATGGGACTTGTGATGAAAAAGAAGTGTGATATAAGGTCCATTACCACAGGTTTATGGGGAATATTTTTACTGACTAGACTAGAATGTTTTGTTTTTTAAGATCATACATATTCTTAATGGCTGTGGGTTTAATATAGTTATATCAGTACTGCTACAATATATTTGGGTTGATAACTAATTTTTTTTCTTTTGGAAAATAATTATTTTGAATTTTTTGAAGGATGCTAAGCAAGAGATTAATTAAAGGAGAGGAATTAATGGTTGAGTGGTGTTGAGGGTTATAATGCAGAACCCCATGCATTAGAGAAATTGTGACTCAATTACATTTTGCATTGTCATTTCAGAATTGGAAGCCGTGAAATTTAATCAGGCACCAAACTGGGATTTTATCATCTTGTAATTTTAGAGTATTGACATCTCAGCCACTAATAATTCAAAATTAAGGTTAAAAATCGCAGCAGAGGGAGAAACAAATATTGAGGGTCTGCCTTTAATTAAAATTGTCCTTTACTTGTGGAGCTGCTCTGGAAACCAAAATTAAATGGTGCTGGGGGCACTTGTATCAGAAGAAAGGTCTGCAAGCCATGAAACAGTTCCCATTGCCTTTGGAAAACCGTAGGAATCAGTTGTTGGGTTTGTGGTTCATGGCTCACAATGTCCATGGAAGTTCCTTTTGTAGGTGGTGTCACTATAACCAGCTGTGATGGGAAAGAAAGATTCCAAAATTAATAATTCATTGTAGTTTTAAGCAACTTATTTGTGCAGTTACTTAATAAAAATGAAGTCAGTCTAAAAGGGGAGATAAATCTGTGTGAGAAACAGTTGGAATCCTCATGTAAATAGTCATCTGTTATCAGAAACAGGTAAAACTCCCTGCAGAGCATTACTTTTTCATTTTCCAACAGTTCTTGACTTAGAAAATAACTGCTGGACACCAGATACTAATAAAAATTTATTCTTTATAGTCATTTTCAGGTTGCAGGGAGTGAAATGGCTGTTCAGAAACAACAGGAAAAATGCTTGTTTAGTTTAACACAGCTTTGGGGAGTGTGAAAACTTGTGGAAACATTTAATTTTGTCTATTGAATTGTTTCAAGTATTTGCTGCTAAGGATCTAAATGAGCTGGGAATTCTTAGTAGTAAAAACCCCACATTGTCCATAACATCTGAAATCTTAAAACACTTCTTTTTTTTTTGCAACCTGCCTTGTAACCTAAATGGAAGAAATTAGTATTTAGGAGCCATATTTCTAGTCCCATGGGACCTACCTGTCAGAATTCACTGATCAAGGTAGAATACCCCCAGACAAAAAGCAAATTATCTAAATTATATATAAGAGTATGTAATATATGTCGATTATTTATTATAATGGAAGCAAACATGGGTGGTACTAAAGCTGTTTCTTAGAAATTAGATTTGTTGTTTATTAGGAATTCCTCCCAGTTAGGGAAAGGTAATTTGGGATAAAAAAGTGCAAGTTAGCTGTTTCTTCCTTCATCCTGGTTAGCTGCAGGTTTTCAATATTCTCATTTTCAAGGGCTCTGCAGGAGCTGCTTCCTAGGAACTGGGTTTGCATAAATCTTCAGCTGCAGAAGGCAGTGAGAAACCAGCATGTTTTGTACAAATCTTGTCAGGGGGAAAGCTGGAAACAAAAATGAATCTGGAAGAGTGAGAACGCCAGAGCCGACATTTAATGAGATTAACCAGACATTAATTAGACACTTGCAGGGCACAGTTCTTTAAACTTGAGGGTTAGGATAGAAAAGATATTAAATTTTTTTTTCACTTTGTGAAAGCAATGTTTTATTCCCAAACTCAAAGCTGTGTTATTCCCACATCCTGTGGTGTCCCCACAGAAAGTGCTCCATGTGGGAATCAGGAACACCCACCTCAGGACTTTGATGTCCCCATTGAGAGCAACAAAGGGAGGTTGGAGACAGTTGGAGAGGATGTGAAACTCCCTGTGAAACTTGATTCTTTCCTGGCTTTTGTCCCGTAAAAAGAGCTGAGGGAGGCAGAACTGGTGGGAGAAACAGTTTGGCCAAGAACCATAAATTAATAACGTGACCTGAACTGTACCCAGCAATGCACTAGAGGCTGTAACAGGAGCTTGAACTTGTCCTCGGGAATAATTCACCAGGACTAATGTGAGCTTTGTAAGAATGAGAGTTAAAAAAATTACCTGGGGGATAGTTTTAGAGTAGTAGAGTTTTTCTGGAGAAGATTTGTGCCTGTCTGTCTTGCTCTACCACTTACATCTAAAGGTTATGAGCAGAAAACACAAGTTCTGTGAAGCTGAAGAGCTGGCTAAGTGCAATCATGCCCAAATTAACGTGCCCAGGTAGGAAAATAAAGCCTTAATTCAGCCTTTTTGCAATCAACAGCATGCTGTTATAGACTGGCCACTTGCTGAATTTTGCTCAGCTGGAGAAGCAGGAAAAAAAACAGCTGTGACATCCTGGGTGTGTCTGGATGGAAAAGCCTCAATTATTTTGGAAAAAAGGTTTCAACAATTAGTTTCATTGTTGCTCCATAAATATTTTGTCAAAAGGAGGACAGTTCTTCAAGAAGAGGCAGTAACCAGCCAGGGCACAGCACACACCCGTGGCTGGGTTGGGACACTGAACTGAAAGCAGGAACAGGAATTAATTTTGTAAAAAGTTTATAAAACCAGACAGGTGGAAATAGAGTTTTGCCCTGGGCCAGAAGGTGAACTAGACCCCACTGGCAGGTACAAAAAGGAGAGATGACCTTTGCCTGGATGCTCTGCCAGGGTAATCAAAGGGGCTTTGCCCCAGACTGAAGTAAAACTGGTTTGTGTGGAGGGACTGAACATGTCCTGACAGAAAAGTGCTGTGCAAGTGTATAAATATATATATATACAGGGGAAGGGCTGTCCTCCCTGGCTTTGCTTGGTCAGATAGTATTGTGTCCTTTGGACTTCACCATGCAGTAGAGAAAGCTGAAACAGGTGAGTATTTAAATTGTTATTATATTAGAACTGTTAAGACAGACCTGGCTGAAGAGAGCAAGTTGAAGGAAGAAATAAAAACTTCTTCCTTAGAGGTGCAAAGCTGCTCAGAAATGTCAACTGGACCAGGTATTAAACAGACAACATCAATGCAAGTGGAGCACTGGTGTTGGCCGAAGGCAAGCCAGAGGGGATGAAAACAGAGCCATCACTGAAAAACAAAAATGCAGGGAAAGCAAAGAAACTCGTGGCTCAGCTGAAGCAGCTCTGAGAAAAGCACAGAGAGAGCTGTGGCTGCTGGGAGCAGCCTGGTGCTGCCAAGGGAATATCTCCTGTTGGCTCCCTCTGCCACAGAGCCTCTGTGACAACCAGATGGTGTCAGGGCAGTCCTTGACTTTATCCCTGCTGACCAAAGCAAGCAGCATTGATTATCCCCCTGGGCCAGGAAGGAAAGAGATAAATGACTATTTCCTCTCTTGTTTTCAGCAGTGCACCCCTAGAAATGTGTCCTCTCTCATTATCTGGGTTTCAGTGAAGGGTTCTAAAAGCCTGCCCAGATTAAACTTTGGGCATCCTGTGCAGGATTATTTTCAGTCTCCTCTAAGAGCTATGTCTGGTGAGCAGTGATCCCAGGGAGCAAACAGCTTCCAACACAGTTCAGCCTTATTCAAGGAAGCATTTGAAGTGACCCATTTAAAGACTTCAATGCTGAAGCCTCTTCCTACTGTAGAATCATTTATTTCTTTGTTTCTTAACTCTATTTGCCCTTTTGATTGTAGAGGACCTCTGGCTAGAGAGAAATGTGCTGTAATGCTCTGCACTTTTCCTGCAGTTCTCCATTGTTTGAACTGCTGATGACAATTTTATTTCCACCAGAAGCAAAATTAAAGTTTGTTCATTGCAGAGAAAGTCAAGCTTCATACCAGCTCACAAATACTTTGGAAATTGCTGAAGCTATTTACTCCAGTAAGCACTTTGCTCCTTCCCTTTACTTACATCACCTTGGAAAGTCTTCAAAGAACTGAAGGCAAAAGTGCTGCCCTTTCCTGACAGTGGTCCCAGAGACCACACTGGCTCAGCACTTACCTTTTTGCCAAAGGGCGTTGGTGCAGAAGAAGTCCAGGAATGACATTCCACTGGGAGTCTCAGCTTTTCCCCTTCTTTCAAAAGACATACTGATTTTCAGGGAATATTTCCATCATCTCTGAAATTAGCTTTTGTGTCTAGAAAATGCATTTTTTTTCCTCTGTGACCTTCAGGGCACACAGTTTTCTCTATGGAAAAGGGGCAATTTCTCTTTGCAAGGCTTAGACTGAAAAAAATGCCTGTCACTTGCTGGAACTGCAAAACTTCAGTCATTAAACAAAATCCTAATCAAAAGCCCTGGTTGTGGTGGCTCAGCTAATCAATAATAGATGTAAGAGCAGCAAACATCATAGGTATTATTGAGTAGGAGCTCATAGACCTTCTTTTCCCAAGAGATGAACTCAGCTGCACCCATGGAGACTTTTGGCTGAAAATATTTAATAAACATTAGTATCTTACCCTAAGAAAGAAAAAACGTTTTTTAATGGTGATCTGAGTCTCTGAGAATTTCATTGCCTATCTTCCTCTTCGAGATGGATTTCTCTACCTGCACCTATTGTGTGAAATATGATATTCATGTTTCCTTGTCAAAAAAAGAAACCTTGATGTATTTCCTGCTCATCTGTGTATGCCACAATCGTCCATGGCACTTTACAGCAATTGCTGATATATTTCAGAAAGAGAGATAATCCTGATTTATGCCCTGATCATACGAAACACATTAGGCTCTTGTGCAGTAATATATGTTGGCAGCCAGAAGCTAAAATTATTACAAACATGTGTTAATCACTTAGTGTTGTGTTGCAACTGCCTTGCCTTTTAATGAGAAGCCTGTAGTCTTAATATCTCATTAAAATACAATTACTACCACCAGAAGGACCAGAAAAAAAAACATACCTAGCAGCCAGCCCTTCAGGAGGACAATTGTCACCTCCAGCCCCCACAAGAGCTGATTCTGAAGCTTCATTCCTGTGTGACTGGGAGAGAAAAGCCCCCTGTGCCCAGCTCTGTCCCTCAGCTGCAATGCTGTGCTCCACTTTGCTCCTGCTCATTTCGACTATAAAGAATTTATAATGCTGATGAATAATTAAAGTACAACTTCATTTGGTATTAATCTGGGTAATGCTCTTGAAGGGGAAGGTCATTGGTTGCTTTCAGATCATGGAACGTTATCATTTGCCCAGGATTTGGGGATTTCAGAAGAGCTGAGGCATTATTTCTGCACACTGTAGGGGGAACTTAGTTTTAGGTGGAGAGAAACTTCTTTAAACTAAAGTCCTGCTCCAGTGCCAGGGTTTCCCAGCTGGTGTCACTGTTGACAATGGATTCAAGCGCACCAGAGGGAACACCAGCACTATAAAATCCAGTGATGATCCTGAGCAGAGACAACACGTGTGCTGGGGGTGTAGGAGGGAGATGCACATGTGGCAGAGGCTCAGTGCGGGCACCAGTGGGCAGAAATGGTGTGGGGCATTTCCCAGGGGATGGGACCCCTGGCGGTGGCCACCTGCCACCCTCAGGCCCTGTCCCCCTGCTGTTCTGCAGCCTGTGGGGATGGGGATGGGTGGAGGACATCAGCCTGACAGCCCTTGTACTTCTGCTGGAAACAGGAGGGGCAGCCCGGGGTTGCCACGGGGATTTGGCAGCTCAGTAAGGGAGCTTTCTTGTCCAGCTCTCAGTAGAGCCATCAGGCGTTTACATCCCTACTGCCAGCCAAGAAAACACATGAATAATGCTGTCAAGGGTGTGGGGGAAATTAAATCCAGAAGAGAGGTAACACTGAATGTGCTGCAAGGCTTTGCATGTAGCTTGGTGGTGTTCCACATCAGAACAAAGCCTGGAAAATTGTAAGAAGATGATGTGCAAAATCACAAAGAAGTATAAAAACTCTGGAAAGCAAGCGAAAAGTATTTCTAAAGTCAAAAGCGAAGAAGTAATTATGGGTATAAAATGTATATATACATTCATCTATATGTATTTATGCTATATACAAATGTATACATAGTATAAAATGGGTATGTTTAGCAAGTGAGGGAAGCAGAACAGAAGATTGCTAAGTAATGGCAAGTAGCAAAATGCTAAAAGATGGGAGAAAACCTCTTCATCTTCCACAACTGTTGTCAGAATTCCCTCTTACGTTACCAAAGTAAAACGACGCCACACGGCAAAGCTCTGTTGAAGACAGATGATTTGGGCTTTTTCCTGTAAGAAATATCTGTGGTGGTTCACTGCTTAACTGAGTGCCTACAGAGTGACAAGGAGCTCTGGGCCACAGTGACAAAGCACTCTCAGAGCCCCTGGTCTGAATTTGCAGGGAGCCTGGCACAACTGTGCTGTGAAGTATGAACTGCTCACTTGTTTTTTACTGGATTTTTTTGTAATGCTACTAAACACCATTTTGCTCCAAAGCCCAGCAGAGCCTCTTATTTGCTGCTGCTGCACCTTTGCCCTTCCAAAGCTGCCCGTTTGGATTCCACCTTCCCAGGAGGATGAATATCCCTCCTCCTCCTCCCCGCCAAGTCCAGCTGCTGGCTGTGGGCACAGAGCTTTTGCCTTCCTTGCTGGAGGCAAGATGGGTCTCCTAGGGCAGCAGGTAGTGAATGTAATGAATCTGTTGGAAATTATTATCTTCAACCCAGGCTTTTTCCAAGTATGTGAAAGTTACTCCCATCCTTCCTAAACAAGCACTTTGGTTGCCTGCTATGATACACTCTGGAGATGGTTTGTCATGGTTTCTGAGCTTTGAGCTGAATTAGTGTGAGGATACAGTAAGACTAAAATCCCAAGTCTTCTCTCTTCCCTTGGGGATAATGTCAGGCATTCACAGCAGCAAAGCCATGGCAGATGGGAGTGCTGTCCCTCTCTTTACGTGTGAGACAGCATCAGCAGCACTCCCCTCTCTGCGGTATTGATTCCTTCTCTGGCATTTTCAGCAGTGTGCTTGAAGCACTTCCACTGAAGTAATGCAAGGGGAGAAAAAAGGCTGTGAAGCTACAGGGTCCATGTACCTCCTGTGTCACAAAAGTGCTCCAATGTATTTGCTGGAGAGACCTCAGATCTCCCTGTGGGTGTTGCTGCAGCTTTCTCTACCAACCCTGTGTTGTTCTCTCAGGCTCTTGCTGGTAAAATCCTGGGGGTGTGTGCCTGCCAAGATGGATGGAGGGTATATGTTCTCTTAAGTGCATATACAAATTACAGGGAAATTAATAGAAGATTGCAGTATCAATAATTTGAGTGAAAAAATTAGAACATCTTTAAAATTCCTACTCACTTGTGCATAATTCCAGCTTCCTAATGAGCTGTTTCTAAAGATTTATGATCTTTTTAACTCTCACTTGAAAAGCAGGGCCATATTTATGCTATGTTTTTGTGCTGTGGCACAATTTGACATTTAAGCAAGTGGGAGCTGTGAGAGGAGCAGAGGGACCACTGGGTAACCTTTTGGGTGGCTGGCATTGTCACCACCTGCATTTTGTGCTGGCTGGGGAGGATAAATGCTGTGTCCTGACTACTGGGCTGTGTGTTTGTGAGGCAGCAGGATCCAACCTGGAGTCACAGCTAGAAACCAGTGCCAGAGGTCTACCAGAACTAGCAACAGTGCATGGCAGAGGCTTTGTGGAGTGTGTAAAAAATGCTGTGCTTCACAGGAAGGTAAGCCATGGCAATAAACTCATCTGGGTTAAAAATTTCAAGTTCTGATGTTTGGGCAAACAAATAGAGTAAAAAAATTTGACATTTTCATGTATGAAAACATACATAGCAATTGCATATGACATAATACACGATTATATATGCTTCCTTAATATTTGCATAGACTAGATGAATTATTTAAAACACTCCTCATAGTATGTTTTCCTAGGTTTACTTTCCAGCTGGATCAGTTCTGCAATCCTGTCAACTCTATGTCCCCATGACCTGTGTATGGACTCAGTGGAGAAGATTGCAGAGGGACAGAAACCTGTACCTGCAGGTTTCCCACCTTGGGTTTGCCCCTGGCAGCAGTGTCCCTGGGACCAGTGCTTGCAGCTCTCAGGAAACCTTGAGGGATCTGGGCTTTCTCAGTTCACTGAGAGTGCGATTCATAAAGAGAACTGAAGGATCAGCCAGCAGCACTCCGTGTCCTTAGCATGTGTGATACACCACTGCCCACATCTCTGCAATGCCAGCAGCTGCTAAAATTACACTTGGACTCCAGTAACTGGTGTTGTTTGACAGTTGGAGGGGAGCCTTCTCTCCTCCAGCTCCATGAGCAGTGGTAGGCGGCTCGTCTCAGTGTGCTGGCACTGGGTCCTGCTCACCCTGCCTTAGAGGGTGCCATGCTGTCACATGTACAGCAACTGAAAGGAAAAAGCATCCTTCTCCCTTCAGATGCTTTCTCCTTTTGGTTTTTTTTCACCATTTTAAACCCAGGCTAATTTTTGTTGTGATGAAATGTCACTGTGATGATGCCAGAGCCTATAATTCAGTAGCCAGTGGCAACCACTTCCTACATTCAGAGTCAGAGCAGAAGGCTGGGTTAGTGGATGCCTAGAGAGAAGTTAAAATGGGATAGCTATTTGTGGAGATTGATTCACTGAAGTGCCTCAGTAAGCAGTAATTTAGAGACACAGGAATCTCACATTTTGTAACCATTATGCTTTAACAAGACAGAAAGTACTCCCCCCTTCCTTCCACCTCTATATTAGTCCTCTATTCTGTTAAAACTATGATATTTTTCATTGTCAGAGGCTTCCTACCAGTGACTGCAATCATGCTGAACCTCAAGACAGCACATCATGGATTTTCAAGAGCCCTGTCTCTCAAGACAAGCAAACCCAAACAGATAACTGTGCACATTGCTTACCCCGTTTGGCTTATGGCAGCAACCTGCTCCAGGCTCTGATGTCAGAAAACACCCACACACTGAGGCCGTGGCAAGGAAAAACTGATACTCAGATGAGTTCCCACAGCACCTGAGATTTGAGCAGCTGCTGGTGTCCAGGTGAAGCTTATTCCCCTTCAGCAGGGTAGTGGGAAATGCTGACCTCCTGCCTGCAGGGGTCTGACAGATCCTTGTGATATCTTGGGGATGCTAAAGGGTTTTGAGTGCGATGATGGGTGTGGCAGGAGGCTCTGCTTGGAGTAAACCAGCTCTAACAATCCCTTCTTTACAAAGCTGTCAGTGGTAAAGGAGAAGGAGGGTCACTCTGCTTTTGGTGTTGAAGAAACCAGCCTGACTCATCAACCCCAAAGTTAAAGATCCTGAGGAAGAGCAATGTCTCCTGATTTCAGACAGAAACTGGCACAGGGGAGGATGTGGCACCCAAAATACCCCATAAAGGGACTAGAAAGTGATGCTATTGATAATGTATGAGTGTGTTTGTTTGTGTGTTTTACCCATGGTTGTTGGTGTGGTTGAGTAACATCAATCTCTACTGAATAACTAGTTTTGCTACCTTTAATATAATTGCTTCATTATTGCTTAAAAAATAGTGCACTGTAGTAGTAGATAAAACTACCCACACTGTGTAGTAAATAATTCTGATTAAGATCTTTTAGTGCAGTATCATCATTATCATGATCAATTTAAATAAATAATCTATTTTATTTGTATGAATGTATTTGGTTTGTCATCCTTAATCCTGCAGGACAAAGTTGTGTAAAGGCTTAAGTACACCTATATAATCCTTTAGACATAAATGGTTGACTAGGATTGAACCCAACCACATTGAGGCTCCTCTTCGAGGACTTAGAAAGCAAAGGGGTCCTTTCTGCATGATATGACTCAGAGGGAGGGTTTCCTTGATAAACTTTGTCTGAAACTCCTGTTCTGCCCATGGCCATGTGCAGGTGTGAATCACTATCCTACTCAACCCTGAAAGAGAAGGCAATATCCTGTCAAGTTTATCCTGTTTTCCTGCAAGTCCATTTTTTCTGACAAGTTTGATGCCCGGGTGAAAGTCTGCAAGCACCTCAAAGCCTTCTGGGCCTTTCACACCCCTCACCTGCTAAAAAGGGAAACCCAAATATTTTGGCTTAGCAACCTACTGTCTTATGCCTAAGTAGGGGCTACTCAACAAAGTCTTTGCTCCTGACACCTCTTAAAGGACATTGGGATAGCCTGATCCCTTCATCTTTTGTCTCGAGAATAAAAAGAAGCTAAAGGCACAATGAAATAGTCTCCTACACACACAAACTGCCCAGGTAATAATAATTATTATGGTATGATGCCTGCTTTGAAATTTGTTTATATGAGTGAAAGGAAAGATACAAATCATTTAGACATAAAAGTTTGTAACCAAGATTGAGCGCTGACTGAATAATGCTGAAAACACTGTGTAAATCATGTGAAAACAGGACAATAAACACAGGTTTGTAGAGAAATGACTCCTAAAAGTGTTTCCTCCAACTGAAATAGCAGAGCCTTCTCTGCCATGGTCTCGGGCAGCAGCCTGGGAATCTGTGGCCAGGGAACATTCCTGCAGACTGCAAACAGAGTAGGTTTTCAGGCAGTGCCAAGACTAATGGATGAGCCTAAGAAGAGACCCTGCGCCTGGGGCAACGTGGATGCCCTGGGGCTGCTTTCGTGCCTGGGAGGGCTGTGAAAGCCGTGTCCTGCCAGAAGGAATTGTTCACACGTATCTCCCAGGCCCACTGGATGGCACGCAGACATATGGAAGGTGTCAGGAGCACTTTTCCATATGTATCTTTCATTACAAACGTCGAGGGAATAAAACCAGTAATTTTGTAAATAAAGGGATGCTATCAGGAATCTTGAGTAAAGAGATTCACGGATGGCTTTGTCCCTACTGGCCATTCCTTTCCTCTCTTCTCCTCCTCACTCTGGTGTGAAACTTGGCAGCTACATGGGTGACCTTGATGGTACATGAATCTCTGAATCACCATTTAATCCCCTGCTGGCACTGTGCAGGATTTGAGCAAAGGTATTAACAAGCTGCTAGTGAAAATAGCAGTCACAAGTGGGTGTTTGTTTGGTTAATAAAACTGCAATACAGTTTGCTACAACTGCTTGTTTCTGGTCAGAAAAGTCCCACTCAAGACTGGAAAATCAACACTGTGATGCCACAGGTCAAGGACCAACATGTGCTGCTAGACCTTACAAAAGGGAATTAATGCCTGATGCCAACACAGACACTTGTCTCCCCGTGTTCCTGACCTCCAAAGGCCCCTGCAGTTATTAAGATACTGTGCAATTTTTTCTTAAGTGTGTATTTTAAATTCAAGTGGGTATTATGGGCTTCCTGTGAAACGGATGGATTCCACATGCACACTTGGCTGTGGAAACATCTGAAGTGCAAAAGGGTCTGTTAAATAAACCTCATTATACATCTGTCTGGTACAATTTATTCAGGCTTTTACAGAGCAAGAGATGTCTCGTACTCCATTTTTCTGAGTTAGAGGATAAAAGAACATGATGGAAAAGCAAAGAAGGAACTTTTCCGTGTCAGCAGCAATGCTGGCTGAGGTTTTGGTCAGATTTAGGCTTTTGCTAACAGAAATTTTATTTTCTGAAAAAAATGCCCAGATTTGGGCTTGTTGTCTTTCCCACCAACATCTCTTTTTTGTTTTCCAAGAATGGAAATATTTTGCCTGAAAAACCTTGATTCAGACTTCTCAGTGGCTTTTGTCACCTTTATGGAGTGCCCTCAGGTACAGATAAATGTGGCAAGTCCAAAGTGCACCCCTTGAGAGGGGGTGTATCTGCTGTGCTCCACACACCCAACTGGGATCTCCTGCAGCCATGGAGGATCCCATGCTGGAGCAGGTGGGTGTTTCCTGACGGACTGCAGCTCTGACTGCAGCTCTGAGCTGTACTGGAGCAGGGGAAGTGTGTGAAGAGGAGGGAGTGGCAGAGAGGAGCCATTAAGGACTGACCACAGCCTCCCATTCCCTATTCCCCGGTACCGCTTGAGGTGGGGAGCAGGGCAGAGGAATTGGGGATGAAAGAGTGAAGTTGAGCCTGGAAAAAATGGGGATAAGGGGAGCGTGTTTTAATTTTTGTCTTTTTCACCATCCAACTGTATTAAAATTGTCAATAAATTAGCTTTCTCATGACAGTAACTGGTAAGTGATCCCCCCTGTCCTTATCATGGCCCATGAGACTATTCATCTTATTTTCTCCCCCTGCCCTGCTGAGGAAGGAGAGCAAGAGAGTGACTGGTTGGATGCCTGGTAGCCAGCCAAAGTCAATGCACTACATTCCCCTTCCCTTTGGGTTTTTTGTGGACCTATCAGCTCTTTGGAAAGTCAACAAGTTTGGCTGCACTGCTGAGAGCTGTTTGCCAGGAAGGAGCACACACAGGCCTTTAGGGACAGCAGAGTCGCAGCTCCTTCTCGCTCAGCCCATAAACCACAATTCCCTCATGGAGAGGGCACTTGGCTTCTGGCTGCAGCAGCTGCCACAGGCGGTCTCCCTGCCATGTCTCTGGTTTTGTGCATGTGTCACCTAAGCTTTTGAATGTAAACTCCACTCTCAAGTGTCCCTGTCTTGCCTTACAGATTTATTTACTCTGCAGCTCTGTCTCCACCCCATCTCATAGTGAGTCATCCCAATGCTGGCATCAGTGAAAGCTTTCATGCACTGCAGCCCATAAGTTCTCCTTGACCTGCTGCCTTTCTTTAGTCAGAGAATTCCCCACTGCTCCTGTGGCAACAGCCTGAGCTTGTTGCTACTCTGTTCCTTTAAAAAAAAAAAAAAAAACCAAACCAATTTAAGAGTGTCTGTTTTCTTCAGGGTACTGTGGTATTCCCCCTAGAGATGAGAGTAACAGGCTGACCAGTATTGTGTTTGCATGGGGAGGTTTTGCTTGTGGGAGTGCTACAGGTGTGGCTTCTCTGAGAAGGTGCCAGAAGCTTCTCCCATGTCCAGCAGAGACAATGCCAGATGGCTCCAAGCTGGACCCACCACTATCCGAGGCTGAGCCCATCAGTGACAGTGGTAGCACCTCACAAAATCATGGAATCACAGCTCCAGCATCTCTAATGATGGACCAGCAAATGTCTTCTTGTGGAGAAAAGAAAGGGAAGGAAATGTGAGAGACTAGTGTGGAATTTATCATCTCCAGGCTTCATGACCCTGTTCCTCCTTTCCTGAGGCTTCCAGCCTTCCCATCTCCTCTCAGGGCCAGAAATCCCACTGGGTAAAGCCCAAAGGAAAAGACAACTCCTGGCAGTTGCCTGGTAACTGCAGGTGTAGCATCCCTCTCCCTTTAGGTAGCACCAGCAGAAAGACCTGTTATTAAAAAGAACAAGTTATTTTCTTACATTCTTCTTGTGAAGCTGCCTCAGTCCTGTTGACTGCAAATCTTATTAGAGCACGGGGTCCTAATTGGGATTTGAATGCCACAGTACCTTAAAGACCCACATCCAAAGGCCCTTTAGTGTCAGAAGGCCCTTGTTGGTAGGGAGAGAGCAAATAAACATGCAAACACATGTGTGAATCAAAAGTGACATATAGGTGGCCACATCGCACAGGCGGATGCTCAACAGGAGAGGTGCAAGCAAAGAAACTCTGTCCTGTCACATTCCTAAAGGCTGCTTGAGGATAGGTTTGTTGATCTTTGGTCTAAACTGTAGCATAACAAAAGCCATCTGCAACAGTTGTGTTCAGCAGCTGGTCCCCAAATTTCATTACCTTGTATCTGTCCACCCCAGCACTGACAGAGAGCAGCTCTCCTTGCCCCTGTGTGATGGCCAGGTGACCTAGGCCATGGCAGCTCTGCACAGAGGGGAGAGGCAAACCATCAGGTCAGCAATGCCTGAGGCATGGCACCCCTGTGGCAGTGTTAGCTATGGATGTTCCTGTTTTTCCAACACTCCTGCACTGCTGGAATTAGATTCGATCAGTGAAGGGAATATCGACCACGCACACCCTTAACCTCTCCCTCAGAGCATATTCCATGTCAGCACTGTGGTGTTACTCCCCTCTTTCAGTACCCATTCCTGCTCCAGAACTGCCATAATTTGCATTTTCATATTAGTTTTCTAATGCACATAGAGCAGGAGAAGAGAGCAGCAAAATGTCCTGACCAGTGATCTCTGCTGTCAGCCTATATGAATGTTCCCCCCAGTGCTTCCCAGTGCTGGCTGCAGAGTGCTCCAGAGGGAATGGGCTTAATGCTGTAATCAGGCAGCTCCTGGGGTATCCAGCACTGAGCAAGCTCTCAGGAGTGTAAGTGCTCTCTTTGTCTTTCTCACTTTCTGCAGTCACATGGAAGGTTTTTTTTCTTTTGCCTCTCTCTGAAGGTTGTTTGCAACATGACAAATGCCCTCCTGAATCAGATTAATGGGCCATCTCTGCTGCCCAGCATCTCAACTCTGACAGTGCCAGTGGGAGACGCCATTTAAGGTGAGCACATGAGCCTGGTTACCAGCAGCAATTCTTCCTCCTCACTCTCCCCACCTTCCCACCTGCTGTATTTGGGCTGTTAGAGGGTCCATCCTTGCCTAGTCCCTTCAGTAATTTCTTTTATGGATCTGTTGTTGATGAATTTTTCTAGCCCCTTTTTAGACATGATGCCCCTGGGTCTTCCGAGGGAGTGAGTCCATCTGCCTTGTATGGATGCACTTTTCCTTGGGGTCTGATGGCCCTTGATGTTCAGCAGGTGCCCTCAAACTCTGCCTGTGCACAAGGTGGTGGATAACAGTTCTGCATCCAGCCAAATGATGCTCTTTTTGCTTTTTTCCAAGTGGTTGATGAGTTCTTTATATTCCATGTGATGGGGAAAATTGTCAGCTTGTTAGTGTTGGGAAGAGATCATGTAGCTATCACGTGGGACGTGTAAATGCATTTTTAGGAAGTTAAAAATAGGATCCTGAAATGCTGATATCTTAAGTTGTGCATATTACATTTATTTTTTTGTCTGGCTCCTTACTGAGGCTTCCATAAGTTGTCACATGTGACTATTTCTGGTTCAGTTCCATGTTAGTGTTAAGTTACGGAGCATTACCCTGAAACCCTTCCTCTAATGAATGGGGCAGCAAAATGTGGATGTTTTAGACAGACTTTATTTTCCTGCTGTGTTTTGATCTACTCAAATGAAACAAGAACTTCTCATCCCTCTCTCTCCCCCATCCTTCCCTCCCCAGCTGTGCATCACACTGCTGGATGAAGAGTTCACTCGTGGCTCATTTGAGGACAGGTACCAGCAGGAAAAATCTTTTTTTGTAGCACAAGGCAAAATTGTTGTGGAGCATCAGTTAGCTGGGATGTTTTGGGAACTGCAAGTCAACCTCACTGTTTTCTTCTCCACTTCCCTCTCTCTACAAAGCTACAATCAGGACTACCTGGGAAGGAGAAAGACCTTTCTTGGCACCTCCAGCAGTACACTGACAGTCAGCTTGAACCCTCACAATTTTTGTTTTGATTGCTCCTTTGATTGCCTCAATATTTTATATCTTATACCTTGCACCTATCCTGCCAGCACTGCACTTCTAAAATTCAGCTGTTCTTTAGTTACAACAGAGTTACTTCAGAGTGACCCAGAGCCACCGTGTCTGCAGAGAGTGCAGTGACTTTGGGACACACCTCTGAGTCTGCCTTCCCTGACTCACCGCAGCAGCTCGGTCTCCCTGCCCACGGAGGGAGTGTAGGACAGCTGGTCTCCTCACTCACACCCAAACCTCGTGTGCTCCCAGTTCTCCTCCACTGGGATAAACAGCATCCCCACACCAGCTCTCTAATTAATCACTCGTAGGCATAGAGGTGAAGCTGGTGATCAGTCAGAATGGAAAAGAGGCAAACACTGCAGCTTTGCACCAGTGAGTGTTTATTCTTGAGTGAAGAATCTTTCTGAGGCAGCCATCAAAAGCTTTAAAAATGTCCTCCCTGCCCAGGTCTTCTGAGCAAAAGGTTTAAATTGGTGCCTGCAGGAATTCCTGCTTTTCCTTGAACTTTCCATCTAACTTACAAAGCCTCCAATATTTCTTAGCTATGTGCTCTAATTTAGTATTCTTGCTCCCACTTTTGAACCAGAGTCCTTGTTGTAGAGCTGGTGACCCCTTCAGTTTATTGCTTCACTGTGTCTTGCTTAATTTTAAATCTCTATCATGTACCATGCAATTCCTGTGATCAACTGACTAAATTTTGCTTTGAGATGACTCATTCGAGGTGACTGTAATTAATAGTGTAAAAGCACAGAAACACTGACAAGCTGCATAGCCAGGACTCACACGACCAGGAGGGTGAGAAAACCTAATGCAGCTTTTGCTTTTCGGTGGTGTGTCTGATGAATTCAAAGGTTAGTCCTGTACACTTATTATATGGGGAAAGTAGTTACCATGAGCAAACTCAGGGCAGCCCAAAGGGTAAAAAAATTGCTTGTCACAGAAAAGCAAACCTGTGTTCCTGCTGAGTTGACTTAGGTTCAACTACTTTTGGCTTGTTCCAGATTCAAGATGGGAATAACTGAAAAAATCACTTGGCATTTCAAGGGTAGCGCTCACATTTCTTACTGAGTGGGATTTGGGGTGGGAGAGGGTGACAGGAGAGACTGACTGCATCTCACGCCTGGAAAAGAGATGGTGTTGATTCTAGTGGTTTGGTTAGGAACTGCTTACTGTGTGGGGATTCGAAACAACCCTCCTGAGAGCCTCCGTGTCCCCTGTTGATAAGTTTGTTTCTTGGAGGGATTTTGGTGTAAGATAAATCCCTTTCACAGGACATGAACCTGCCAGGTCTGTTTCAAAAGTGCACCAGTGCCTGACAGAGATGTAAGTCCCCAAACCACTGAGGGACAGGGAAGGTGTAATCCAAACAACCCTGCTTGTTCCATGCTTGTAGATTGAATGTTACTCAGGAGTGAGAGAGTGGAGGACGCAAATCTTGGAGGTGGGTGTAAGAAGTCCTTCTCTGAGGAAAGGGAGTGGGGAGAGATGAGAGAGAACCACTGGGATTCTTTAGTATTGACAGTACATTTACTACCATGACAGAAGTATGAGTGGTTAAGCACCCTGCCATGCAATCCTGGTGAGCAGGGTGTTTGTGACCCTTGTCAGTGACAGCCATGGGAGGACTGGTACCCTGTCAGTCACACAGGGCTCTCCTTCCAGCTAGAGACATCCATCTGACTTCCACCATGGGTGTGGTGAGGACTTGAAAAGAAACATCCCAACAGGGCTGGGAGCAGATGCCATGGGTGACAGGAGTCCTGCAGAGGTGTTCATGACTATAATGTGAGGGGCCATGAAGGCCTGTACATGACCAGGCAGCTCTGGTAGTCAGAGCAGTCAGAGCTTCCCCCAGCTAAGCTTGGGACAGAAAGGTGAGCACAGCCAGCAGTTCCAACAAAGGAAGAGAGCCTAGAGAACCATCTGACAAATTCTGGGCACCACCTTACCCTGACAGTCTTGCCCACTGTCATGCAGTCCATGCAGGACTGGCATGTTGAGTTGCTCCAGGACAGTAGTTCCACTTCTGATGTCAGGGGTAATCTCCCAGAAGGTGACATGGAATACCAGAGTCTACTAAAGCCTTGGCTTTGGAGACTCACTCACATCCAGAAGCTGGATGTTTACCAAGGTGATGCATCTGCTCATGTCCCCAAGGCCCTGGTCATACTCAGGCAAGGCTTGATGGTCATCCAGGAGGAAATCCTGCCATCCTCATTCTTTGGGGAAAAACAGCCCAGAAGAACAGGTGTTCTCCCAGCACTGCCTTCAGGATTACTCTCCCACCCTTGGCCCATGTCCCCTTGGAAGTCTCGCTGTCCAAACATGAGCAGGGAGGTGGATGGAGAAGCCAGCTCTGTGATGCCCCTCAAGAGCAGCAGCACCTCAAAAGACAGAAATAGAGATTTTTTTCCTGGCATTAAGCCTTAAAAAAGTGAGATGACGTGCATGCAAACTAATGTGGGCAGTGACACAGTGACAGAAGAAGAAAGGACACTGCAGTACTTTCTAGAAGGGGTGGTGTGTGAGACAGGGTTTGATGGGGTCACTTGGCTCATGGAAGTGCCAGACTGTATGTGCAGTCGAATTGTTTAGCCCTGAAGGCTGGATTATAGATACTCTGAAATAAACACCTTGAATTTAGGTCGTAATGGGGACGTGAGATGCCTCAGGACCAAATGCTTTGATCAGCAGATCCACACTTATTACCCTGCATTAATTGCTAAGGTAGGCAGAGCCAGATGTCACACCAGCTTTCTCTTCATCAAAAGCAGCAGCAGCAGGAAGTTTCCAATGCATCCCAGCACTCATTCCCTGCAGAACAGCTTTTCTTTTTCATGGTTCCCCTCCTCTCTTTTCCAGTTGCTTGAACAGCTCTGTCTAATTCAGCCCTGAAAGAACTTGCATTTTTTTTGCAATATTGAGACCTATGCATTCCTCACTTTCATTAAGTCCTGAGCTGAACGCTTTCAATTTGGAAGCAAAACAAAATGAAAAATGTTATGTTTACAAAGACAACACCTTGCCTGATTTTAAACTAATGAAGACCTCTGTTCACAGATAAGAAAAGGCTATCAGTGCTTATTGAGGTCTAATTATTTATTGTTGAAGAAGCTCTGCTTTTAGACCAGGTTTCCTTCAGATAAGTGCCATCAAAGCAGATTAAAGAAAGCCACTTTTGAAGAGTTTAGAGTTGACATGGCCTGCAGCCAGGTTGGAGGAAAATAATCAGAGCAGACTTATAAACAAACCCATGGGTTTGTGTTAATGGAGCCAGAGGGTTTTTTGAGTTGTGTAATAGTCTGCAGCACCATAAAACTGAAGGAAACATTAGGCAGTAGCAAAATGTTGAGGGCTTTATTGTGTAGGTTATGAAGCAGTTCAGTCAAAAGCATATGGAGCCATTTAAAATGCCATTCAGTGAACACTGACTTACCTACACTGTGCATATATTTAGTGTTTATTCTAGTTTTGGAGAGAGATGCATCTACAAGTGTGTATTAATGTGGCTGACTATGAGATAGAGGCCTATTTTTATTATAGTCTTTCATTTGTACCATTTCCTGAGTTGTGTAGTTAAATTTGAACTTTAAACATACAAGTCTATGCTAATGAAAATCTTGTGTATTTTATAAAATTCCATGGAGCTGCAGACCTCAAAGAACTCCCAATTATTTCAGAATAGAAATAATAGTAGCATTTTCTGTTTTCCTTCCCAGGCAGCAAGAGAAATTGTTTGGTTGGGTATTAGCTGTGGTTTTGCTTTTGCATAACGTTGGGCTAAGAAAGGGAGTTTACTGGAGGAAAAATGAGTCTTTATGATAATTTCCGAGTCTAAAACCCTGACTCTTGGTGTCTTGCCTGCACACAGGCATTGCATTTTGCACAAGTACATACATTAGGCATGGTTTGGGGTTTTTTTTAAGGGCAATTTTATAATCAGAAAAAGGCAATATGATCTTTTGCTCCGTGTCAACCTCAGCAGCAAAAGGGATTTCATTTGGACTGGATAATCTCCCCAGTATCTCCCTGGTGCTTTGACCACAGAATCACAAGCAGCTGTATCCATGTCACTGCAGCCAAGCACATGGAAGTGAGATGTGAGTAGGCCTTCAAGGTCCTGAAATGGAAAGGCAGATAAGAATGCATAATATATTAAAGTCTCAGGATCTTGCATTGCTCCAGCACACGTTTTGAATGCATAGGACTGTGAATGCTGCAGAATGCTCCTTCTCTCAGCTAACCTTGTTACAGCTCTCACACACAGCTATCAAAGCCATATGCCAGGGCTCACGATTTTAGGCAGATCAATAGAAGAGTGATGTACATAAAAGCTGTGGGTTGGGGTTTTTTTTTTTAAATGTCTTTGGTTCCCAAGCCTCAGATGAGGTCTTACAGTCAGGATAATGATTGGAAAGCTCTTTCGAGCAAATCAGTAAGAAAAACAGAGGATGTGGGTGTTTATTCCATATCCTCAGGGCTTCAGAGCTCTGTCTCTGCTTCCTCTTGAAGTCGGGCAATAAATCCTTCCCAGAAAGTAGGTTTGTATGTCTCCTCCTTCCAAAAACTGCAAGGTTTGCTTTTCCGCTCATAAAATACAGCTGAGGTTTTTGCTCCTTGTTTATTTTATATTAAGCTGATTTTTAACACAGAACTCCACAACTTTCTCCATATGGATGAAAAAACCCCAAACCCTCATGACTGCCCTACAGGAACCTTCTCAGGTTCTTTTTTCCTCCCAGGCTCAGTTAACTTGATGCTATGAGATGGCACAAGCTGAACAGCCTCCTGGTGTGCTACAATAAATGGGAAAAGCCTGTTTGAGAACTTTGCAGCTGAGGGTTTGAGCCCTCCTGTGGCCTGTATACTGAGGAGGGCTCCTGTCGCTGGGCTTGTCACTAGAGAATAAAAGCTATGATGAGATTTAACTAACTCTTCATACTCTGAAGTCATAACAGGCTGTATCTCTTCATTAAGGTACATTGAAAGGACCCAAGTTGGCAGGTGGGCATGAGGCTCAGCCCACACTTCAGGAAAGACAGGAAGGAAAACTGGCTTCCATGGCACATCTCCCTGAAGCGTGGCAGGAAGGGTGGGCCTGCTCTCATCAGCTCCTTGTACTCCTTCTGTCCCAGGAGCAGCTGTGTGAAATCAAGGGCATCTTCTCTGCATGGAATAAGAAAAATTATCATTCTGATTTGCACTATGCTGTTTAATCGTTAAGTTGAAGCATTATTTGATCAAAGTAATGCTCAGAATGATGAATGGTACACGTTCAGCCAAATTAAAGAGTTTATTCTCAGACATGTCACTCACCTAAAAGTGCTGGGTTTTACTCTAATGAATCTGTGTCACAGAAGTGATTCTGCATTAAAATGTCAATATAGACCAAAGGCAGTAGCAGTTATCTTGGCTAGACACACTCTGCTGTGGTTTTTCTACTCTACAGAGGGCCTATATGCCTGTATCCCATCAAAGCCCCACCTTGCACTGCCATGTTCTAGATGGGCCTGTCTGGACCAGGTGTGGTAGATGTTAAATGTTCTCCAAGGTTTGTACCAGCTACCACACACTCAGAATCACAGAATCAGAGAATTGTTTAGGTTGAACAAGACCTCTAAGATTATTGAGTCCAACTCTTCCCCCAGCACTGCCAAGGCCACCACTAAACCATGTCCCCAAGTGCCACATCTACATGTCTTTTAAATACCTCCAGGGATGGTGACTCCATCACTGCCCCAGGGCAGCTGTGCCAGCGCTTGACAACATTTCTAGTGAAGAAATTTTTCCTAAAATACAATCTAAATGTCCTGTTGCACAACTTGAGGCCATTTCCTTTTCTCCTGTCTCTTGTTACTTGGGAGAAGGGACCAATTCCCACCTCACTACAACCTCCTTTCAGGCAGTTGTAGAGAACAATAAGGTCTCTCCTCGAGCCTTCTTTTTCTCCAGATTAAACACCCCCAGCCGATCCTGGCAACAGTTGTGCTCCAGACCTTTCCCCAGCTCCATTGCCTTTTCCTAGGCCTTTCCATTGGTGTGTCCTACAACCTTTGGAAGGTGTTGACTATGATACTCCTTTGGCTACCAAATTTTGGCAGCCCACAGACTTTTGTAGCAGATTTTCTAGCAACCCTGTTGTCAGAACCAGCTAAGTGCCTTGTCAATGCAGATTTTCTGTGCCAGAGAAAAAAAAGACAAACTGCACTATAACATTCTCTATAGGTAACGGGTGCAAATGATATTTTAAAAAGAGGTGAGGCTAATTGCAGCTCAGTCTTTTGTTGCTCATTGTTTATGTCACCTCTGGGGAGACTTTATGCTCTTGGAAATAAGGGGTTTCTAATGATTTCTAATGCAAGGCAGGGCCAACTGTGTCCTGGGGGGCACCAAGCCCAGCATCACCAGCTGGACAAAGCAGGGGATTGTCCTGCTCTGCTCTGACCTGGGGCCTCACCTGCAATATAGGGGCACTTTGGGCACCACAACATCAGAAAGAGATTGAGCCATTAGACAGTGTCCAAAGGAGGGAATGAGGATGGGGAAGGGCCTGGAGGGGAAGGTGTGAGGAGCAGCTGAGGGCACTGGGTGTGTTCAGGGGGAGAAGAGGAGCCTGAGGGGAAACCTCATTGCAGGGACAAGTCCCTGGGCAGGGGCAGAGGAGGGGCAGGGACTGAGCTCTGCTCTGGGGGACCAGGGCCAGGAGCCAGGGAATGGCTGGAGTTGTGTTAAATTGGATATTAGGAAAACGTTCTTCTTTGCCCAGAGGGTGGGTGGGCACTGCCCAGGTTCCCCAGGGCAGTGGGCACAGCCCCAAGGCTGAGAGAGCTCAAGAAGCATTTGGAGAACACTCTCAGGCTCATGGTGTGACTCTTGGGGATGGGTCTGTGCAGGGCTGAGGGTTGGACTTGATGATCCTTGTGAATCCTTTCCAACTCAGCATGTTCTGTGAATTTTGTGACTGCCCTGGCAGCAGACCAGGGGCTCCATCCTGACTCCCCAGGCAACAAATCCACTCTGACTGTGGCTCAGCTCCCCAGATCCTGCCCTTACACTGCCCCTAAGCCCAGTCCCCCCCCAGGTGGTCACTGGGCAGCACAAGTGCAGGGTGCGGGTTAGGATTCCAGTCCTCACTGTTCCTGATGTGATTCTGTACCACCAAACTCGCCAGGATTGTGCCAGATCCTGGCTAACATAAAATGTTGGTGCATCCCTGAGTAGCCTAAACATTCCAGACACCCGTGGATGTGCCCCTGGGTCAGTAACACTCAGTGAAAGAGCAGCAAGTTCAACAGGGTTGGTGTGGGCAGGCTGGGCCAGATGCAGGGCTTGGAATGCTCCCTCCAGGCAGCCCCAGATGAGTGTCCTGGGCCTGCAGTTCCATCCCAGCTGGGTGTCACTGTAGTGCAGTGACAAGTGTCTGCAGTAGCTGGGAGCCAGAACCACCAGCCCCAACATCTCCATGGCCTGCTGGCCAGCACAGCCCGTGGGGGCATGGCCTCCACCCCTTCCCAAGATCCAGCCAGATGCCTCACACACAAAAAAATTGTAAAAACAGACTGCACTCTCTTTTTTTATAAAGCAGGTTGAGATGTAAGGCTGCTAAAAGGAAAATAAACCTTGCTTCCTCAGTACTTACTTGTTCTAGGTTTGTTTTTTTCTTCTCAAGGGACTCTACAAATCAAATTAAGGCACCAGAGCTCAATGCTCTCCAGCTAGCCTGGCAGGGACTGCTGTTGGCCATAACTCAGGTTTGCTTCCATCTCTGTGCAGGGGCTGGAGGGGTGCACAGCTTTTTCCATAAACCCTTTATACAGGAGCAGCATATGAGATAAATGGGAATTTATCTGTTTCTCCTCAGCCCTCTCATCCTAATTAAATGGAAAAAAGATCCTGCACTTGAAATGCACCCCTGAGCTATAGCCTGAAGTAGTGCTTAGGGACAGTTAGATGGATTCGGTGTGGTGATCAGGGACTCAAAATAGCCATAATTACCACATCCTGTGTTGGACCAGAAGCAGTGTCACAGCTATTTCAAGGATCTGCTTCCTGCAGGTGCTGATCAGCCCCTGCTGAGGAGTGTCTGCCAGGTGCCAGCTGGGTTTTTTCCTCTCTCTCTCTCTTTCATTTATTTATTAATTAGCAGCATTTAAAAAGACCAATGCCTACCTTTTGATCTCGGTTTTATCCTATCTAAAATTGCTGTGGATGTTTTCCTCCAATGAGAAACTGGGTTAAAAACACAGAATCATAAAATGGTTGGGGTTGGAAGGGACATCTGGAGATCATCCAGTCCAAGCCCCTGCCAAGGCAGGGTCACCCAGAGCAGGTGACACAGGAATGAGTCCAGGTGGGTTTGGAATGTCTGCAGAGATGGAGACTCCACACCCTCCCTGGGCATCTGTTCCAGTGCTCTGCCGTCCTCAATGTGATGAAGTTCTTCCTCATGTTGAGGTGAAACTTCTTGTATTTCAGATTACGTTTGTTGCTCCTCATCCTGTTGCTGGGCACAACTGAAAAGAGTCTGGCACCATCCTCTTGGCACCCCCTCTTTGAGATATTTATATGTATTGATGAGATCCCATCTCAGTCTTCTATTCTCTAGACTAAAAAGGCCCATCTCCCACAGTCTCTCATAAGAGAGATGCTGCAGACCCCACATGGGAGATACTAGTTAGGGAGATTTAATCTCTAATTCAGTGTCCAAGTTCAGTTTTAAATAAGAATCCCATTAGAGCCAGAATATTTTACTACCTCTGTATAAATATCAATACTTTCTATTTGGAACCTTGACAGATTTGCCTTTATAGTCAGCCAAATAAATTTCCCAGGACTGTACAAAGATGGAGGCAAGATTTAGTGCTTGCTTCTTCTAGAGAGGAGGTGGAAGAGAGAATTACTGGCAAGCAACGGGAGAGAAGAGCCATCCTGGCCTGACCTTATCGAGCCCCTCATTTTCAAGTGATGGAAAAATTGCAGGGAAACACAACCAGAACCATGCACAGTGTATTATTTGTAACCTGTTCTCATATGTCATTAGGATATTTTCAATCTCACTGCCTGGAGGCATTTTAACAGCAGCTTCCTCACCACCCACAAAATCCATTAGTTTAAACAATAAAAATGAGCCATTTGGCCACACAGTGAAGGCCCTAAAATTGCTTTGGTACATGCAGATATAATGGGGATGGAGACTTTGGAGCTGTGCAAGGATCATGACAGACCTAATGCAAAATACAGCTGCTGTGAGCTGTACTCTGCAGGGACAACCCCAGGCCTTGGATTGCTTTTCCAAGACCACCCTGTAGCTGGGCAAGGTTGTAAGACACCTTCAAGATCATCTAGTCCACCTGTCAACACAGCACCACCATAATCACCCCTAAAAGCATATCCCCAAATCTTGGTTCTCCATTTTGATTTGGGGAACCAAATTTAGGGAGGCAGGTACTGAATGCAGAGCATGGCAGGTATATGCGTGGTTTTAGGGTGGGTCCACTAGTATGTGCCCGATAACATCTGAAACTTCACCTTGCATCTGGTACCCATTAATCTGAGCGAGCCAATGCAAAACAACCAAGAGCAGCAGCACCAGCATCATCAAACACCAGCAGGTGGCTGGGGCTGGCTCCCATCCCTGCCTATCCCCATTCCCTGCTCTCCTTTGATGGGGATCACCTCCAGCAGCTCTGCTGAAGGACCTGCAGTGCAAACACTCCCTAATCCCATTCTGTGGAAATGGCAGAAAACTTGTCCCATTAAATGTATTAACTCAACAGCCAGGGATATTTTTATTTTATTTATTCCCCCACCCCCCAAGAGTAATTTCCTCATGGCTGGGGAGTGGAATTTTGTTTCCAGCCCACAGCTGCATGCAGCAGCCCTCAGTTTATTGCTGAAGTGGGTAATGCCCAATCAATCCCACACTTGGAAAAGAGGCACTCAGCTACTGTCCTCTGTCAGCTTTTCTACTTTATGAGCCCATCAAACTGTTTTTATTCACACCTAATATAATTTTTCCACAATAAAGAGCTTGCATGGCTAGAGATGGGCAGGACCCTGCTGCTACCACCTGGAACTGTGATGAATTGCTTGTCAGCTTTCAGGGTTGCATCAGCCTTGGGAGAGTTCCCATGTGGAGTTTCAGGAACTTTGTTCATGCCTTGTGCTTTCCCTGCACGTCACGGTGTGCATTTATTGCCTTTCTTTCAGCAGAGTGTCTGTGGAGGGAATCACAAAACCTAACTACTTAATCAGTGCATAAAACTGATTTATTAGCAAGTCATCCATAAGCAGCAAGAGCAGCACCAGTGTCTCACTGGGCACATAACCCCACACCAGGAGGCTTGACTCCCTGGGAATTACTGTTCAAAGCAATTGCATTTTTCTATAACTGAGATTGCGTGGGATTATGGTATTATAAATGGGATTTGCTCTAAAGGCCAGTGGCCCTCTGTATCTTACGGATTACTCCAGCTTCTCCTAAAAGGAATTTTGATAATGCTTCTTTAATGAGACTGGGTTAAATTGAATTACATCCTGCCTTCCCCCCCGAAGTGGGATCATCTTCTATGATACTGGACATGCGCACAGAAGAGAATCTTATGTATTCCTTTCTAGAGGATATGCATGGCCTATATAACACCACTTATGAAAATAGACATAAACCTAACCCTATTTGGAAAAAAAAATAAATTAAGTTTTTTTAGGAGCAATTTGGGACCTGAGGGCCTCTGCTCACCATCGCACATCATTCTGGCCCAAACAGTTGTTTTAAACCTGGGGATGGTAAATCCTCTGAGGACATTTTCTAAGTTGTTTATAGAACACTGATACTCCAGGGCCTGCAAATAACACCAACTGGTTTGGGGGCTCTGATCCCTTCAGCTGAATTCACTTCAGGGACAGAAGAGCAAAGGGAATAAACACTTGGCTATTAACAGGCAATGGGAAGCTCTGTATTTTTTCCCACTCCTGGTTCAGATTAGCAGATGCCCCTTATCATTCTGAATCTTCACAGATGGCTTGTGAAACTCTCTGCCCTAGCTGTCCCACAGCGACTGCACATCCCTCCTGGCCAGTTGGCCAGCACAGCTGTGTCCCAGAACAGCAACTGGCTGAACAGGTGAGGTTTTATGGAAGATCACAGAGGGGAACACTAGTGAGTTCAACAGAGCTAGAAACTTGTTTTCTCCTAGTTGAGGTCTGGAGAAACTCACCTGAGCTGTGCAGCTCCACTGAAGCCTCACTTCATCTCGCTGAGGAGAAAAACCCTGCAAGCAATGCTGGAGAAGCAGCTCCCATGGCTTGCAGACAAACCGGGTTAAGAGGCTTCCCCTGGAGAGATCAAGCTGTCTTTACTCCTAGCTCTTCCCTCACTCCTGCTTCACCTGACCCATTTGCTGTAGAGAAACAGTAATTCATGCAACTCACACCTCCAGTTTTATTCCACAGCCCATCCTTGTTGGAGTTGATGTAGCTCCATCAACTGATCCCCAGGCTCAAGCCGAGGGATCCTTGCTATGAGCTGGGTACAGAGGCCACCTTGAAGATCCACTGGCCCACTGTGGTCTCTCTTCTTTGGGCAGGTGAGCCGTCCCTGTGCCTCCTGGAGGGCCAGGAGCTGAAGGAAGCTCTCGACTGGGCAATGGGCAGAAGGTGCTGGGCTGGGGGTTATGTACCACAGCTCCCCAACGGCTTTGCCCTCTTCCTGCAGAGCTTTTGGGAAAAAGTCACTGGTGGTGCATTTTGGCCCTTCCTGGGGCAGCAGTACCAGGCTGGACGCAGCGGGGAGGCTCCTCCTTGCCATCATCACCCATGGAACATGTTGCAGGGCATGGATCTTCCCAGAAAGCCATTGGAGTGGAGGTGGTGAGGGAAGACCACGCTGGTAAATGGCTCCTGGGATGGAGAGGGAGCAGGAGGTTGGTTAGTCATCCATGCCACACTCCTCTGAGCGAGCCAGGGCGGCTGGTTGGCGCAGAAACACACCACTACAACAGGGCTCCTCCAGAACGTATTTATTTACAGTAAAACACTATTATACAGACTGAAAGAAAGGAAAAGGGAAAAAAATAAAAACAGACAACATCCTAGAGGGGCTGCTGTGCCAAAGGTGGCACTCATCCCCCTTCCCACCCTGTCTCGCTGCCGCCTGCCTTCTGCTCTGGTCTGACTGTGAGTGCCACGATCCCGGTGGGAAAATCCCTTCCCAACCCTCTCTCAGTGTGAACATCCATGTTTAAATGGCTTTCAGAAATCTTTGTTTTCTACCTCCAATGAAAACTCTTGCCCACATGTTCTTTTCTTAATTTATTTATGTAACACAGTGTAGAAAGCTGTCAATTCATAAGCAATGGCTCTGTACAATCATCCTGCAGAGAACCCCATTAATTTTCAGCCAGCAGGCACTTCTCCCCCCAGAAGTGCTCACAATTAACAGGGACTCTTTTTAATTGTTTTTTTTTTTTTTTAAAGATCAAAAAGATACATGGAAAAGAAAATAAAGTTTACCTTTCAATGCCTAAAGTGTGCACATAAAACAGGCACAAAGAAACGAATGTGTATTCCCATGATTTCTACATCACTAATACAGCAGGAGCAACAATCTGTACAATAAAATGCAGCTGCAGAGGAAAAGAATTTCAATAACTCATCTGGAATACTTTTTAAAAAATGTTGTTTTACTTTAAAATGCATAGTGATCAGAAAAAAATGCTCAGCAAAGAGAAGCAGCTAAACCCCACAGACACAGAAAGCATCCCCCATCAATTCTTAAAGCATATTTCAATTAGGACTTAATTTTTGTCACAAATCACAAGAATAATATACAACTGGCTAAGGAGCTACATGATAAATAATTGGGAAAGAGAATCTACCCATGCACTAGTTAAATACAGCTAACCTCTTTACAGTACACAAAAAACATTCATTAATAATGTAGTGTAAAGACTGAAATGTAAAGAGAAAGAGAGAGAAAATACATTACTGATTTTATTAATTCAAGTTCAGGCATCTACTTGTGTTACAGCACAGCTGTCAAAAGGCGAGAATGAGTAAATAATAAAACAGAGTGTTTTTCTTTCTTTCCACATTACTCTATAACTGAACACCGATGGGCAGTGAAGCAATCATTCTGCTGTCCAACTTATGAGGCTGCTATGGTGTCCTAGTTCTGCATCTGTTCAAAGAACTTGTAGGTGGGATTTTCGTAGCCATTTTGCTGCATCTTGGAAAGGTGGCGTTCCTCTGGTGTCACTGCAGCATCCACCTGTCACGAGAGGGAGCAAACAGGGTCAGATTCCTGCTTAATTTACAGCACACCCTATGTTTTCCTACTTTATGACCATCCCGCATACTTTGTACCCTCCCTTGTTGGGGCAGAAAGCATTCTGTGGTTCACTTTTTGGACAGAGTAATAGGCAGAAGAAGATAATGGCCCAAGAACAATTCTGCAACTCCTTCTTTTGCTTCAGAACTTCAAAACCAGCTGACCAAACCCAGCAGCACCAGCTTTGGTTTTTGTTTCTGGCTCAGGAAACATGCAACTCCACAAACAAAAAAAAAAGGGGGTGCAGTTTGCAGCTCCCCACTAGTCCCTTGTTATCAGATTTTTCCCCCCTAGAATATATATCGATATTCATACTTGGGATCAACTGGATCTCAAAAGAAAAGAGAAAGCTCCTTAAAAAGCTGAAGGAAGTGCACTTTCTTCCTTCTGTCTGCACTGTGCTCTCAGACCTGTCACACATTTGGTGGTCTGAAGACAAAGAAAGGTGAGTAAAAAATCCCACTGCACTCATGGACACAGAATTCCTCTGGCTCCAAGAGTTTGGTTCAGTTTACTGACAAAAAACCTGATGTTACTGATTTAAGTAATCCTACTTAACAAAAATTGACCTTTATTGATTACTTTGAAGAATGTCACAAAGACAGCCCAGTCAAGACTTCTCCGCTGAATACCTGCAACTCCACAAATTATTTTCTTCCTCCACTGAATGTTACAGTAATGTAAAATTCCATCAAATCAGAGTGGCTGAGAACAGCCTCTAAATCTTAATTAGGTTATTTTACCTCTGCTGTATGAGTTCAATAGGTATTGTGCATTCAAAACCTACTGTATCCTGGCTATCTTGCTAAACACCTACATTCATTTGGTACCTCATGTCTCTAGTGTTTGACAGGTCTTAAAAAGCAAAGGTGAAAAGTGAATTTTACATTGTCAGAAATTTAAAATCAGGAATGTGCCTATAACACAGTACTGAGCACCTTTCCCACAGTAGCAACAGAAAACAGCTCCTCTCAGAGCCATCTCCTCTTCACATTCTCTTTTATTTGCTATTTAAGAGAAGAAATGGTTCTGTGTGTTCACTGGACTGCTCAGATGAACTGCTAATCCCAAATCTGATCCATTTTCACATCTGTGCCCTTTCAAAATATCCTTGTTTGTGTTCTAACTCTAACACTGCATTTTCAATCAATGTTGTATCTTCCATCAAACACATTTTCTTACATAGTAATTAGAAATTTTTGTGAAATACCCTACTATAAGGGTTATGTATCACTTTGGTTCCTGAGCTACTGTGAAACTCTCCACAGCTGGGAGCCCTGAGCCTTCCAGCAAGCCCTTGACTCCTGTGGGCAAGGAACAGGATGCCAGGCAGAAAGGATCACTGGGCTGAGCTGACGTCGTGCTCCCTGTGTCTCCAATTCTGCAACTTGGACTTTTAATACTGCTCTTCACAGACTTTCTCTTTTTTCAAGTTGCATTTGCAGGCAGTAATTCTCTTATGCAACAATCCCCAAATCCATCTACTTCTTCAACTCCTGGGACACGTTTTCAGGCAGCAAGATCCTGCTCAGAGGTTGCTCTTGCTTTATTTCCCTCGTCTGAGAAACTGCGGGTAGAGGAGAATAGTGTTTTTCTTTCCCTCTCCGAAAGTGACAAACTTTTTCTCCTGAAGGATGCAAGCTTCCCCTGCCAGCCCACGAGTGCTGAGTGCTCAGCTCAGCTGTCAACCATCATTTTGACGCACCAAGGACAGGAGAACCCATGGGAATTTCACAGCTAGTCTCCTCCTCAGCCCCCCACTCCCAAATGCCCACGACATTCCCGTACAGCCCCGTGCTCACAGCCAGGGTACAGCTGTGGACTTGCATTTTAAGGACTGGTGCTCCCATGTCCAGAGGCAGAGCTGGCTGAGGGATGGTGAGATGCTCCACGCCTCACAGCACTCACCTCTGCAACCAACCCAGGGCTGGGCAGCTTCCCACTGCCCCTTCTCCAGGGGTTACCACCTCCTCACTCCCCCTCCACAAATCTAGATCCAGAATGGAGTGGATCAACACCTGGCAATCCCTCTATGCTGGTGCTGTTCAGCAGAGCACTTGTTTTCTGTGTGTGCCAGCAGTGGAAGAGCAGCGAGGCCCAACAAACCCATTCCTCACAGATTTTGTACCAACATGCAGAAGGCCTAATCCCTGCCCTGAGGACCAGGCAAATCTAACAGCAGTCACTATTTCTGTTGGGACAACGTGTGCCACCTGCTGCTGCTGAAGTTGTCACTACCATGGCTGGAGAGGCATGAAAAAGCAGAGAAAATGGCAAATGTCCCTGTATCCCTTCAGCATCTACAGAAAATAAGAATAGAAGCAGGTGCAGAGGAGAAGCCACCCTTCTTTTCATTCTTGGTGCTGCAGCACCAAGTCAGCCCTGGTTCTCATGAACTGTATCACCATACTACTGGTGTATTTAGTGCTGCTCCAGATCAAGAAGTAAGAGTCTCACCATTCACAACTAAACCCAACAGACTCTCTTCTAGCACAAAATTAAAGCTCAATATGAAGCTTTGGAGTTGATGGACCAGGAATCCCTGTGAATCAATACATGCCCAAGAGCATCTTCCATTCTCAGAGGCTCCCCCCACTAGGCTGGGATGCAAAGGATGGGGATGCCACAACCTGTGCTGGACTTCTTTGTCTTTAAGCTCCAAATAAACTCTGCCACCCATTTTAGTTTAAGCCTCCCACACAGCACTTCTTATTCAGGACTAGAAAATGTGGTAAGTACACAGCCTAACCTTCTTGTGGGAACTGGGGTGAGACACCAACATAAATTAAAAAGGAATCATAGAAAGTGCAAGGTAGAAGAGACTAAAGAATTGATGAGAAACTTGGAAGAAAATCAAGGAAGAGAAAAACATCAGGGAAAAAATATAAGGAAGGACGGTAAAAAAAGACTGAATTTTTAACACTTTTGCACCTTACTCCGTATTAAGGTCTCACTTTGATAAAACCAGTTTCTAGTGAAAATCCAATAACCCCTGAAATACAGCATTTATAGATGAAAGGGATTTACTGAAGCTCCTACTTGGAGTCCTAGTCAATTTTTTTTTTTTTCAATTTCCCCTTTAGCCTTTAAAATGACCAGTGCTGGTATTTCCTCTCCTCTCCCTCAGCTGTCTGCTGCAGGGGAATCCATCTCGCTGCCACTGTGCTGTCGTTCATCCCAAATGTGTTCTCTTCTACTTCCTTTTATCCATTTGGATGCTGCCAAACTCCTCTCATTCCTTACCACCTCGGTCCTGGGTACTGCTCTGCCAAAGGATGTGCTTTGAACCCGATTATCCCCCTGTCACTAAATCCCTAAAGCCCCTCATGGCATCTTCAGAAGCTTTTTGCACTCATTATGGAGGTGGCAGGAGCTGAACGCAGCCTGTGAGAGGTGTGGGCACACTTCTCTTTCCTATGACGTGATGTCTCTTGAGAAAACAGCTCTGTCAGGCAGATAAACCCTGCTGAGGCTGTTTGTCCACCTATTCCCATCTGCAATTTTAGTGTCATCTCTGCTCCTGCTGTCACCTTCCTGTTGTCACCTCTCCCCACGTTCTCCTGCTGGAGGTGCTGCCTCTGTCAGAAAGCAGATGAGCTTTGAACAGAACATCCTCAAAGAGGACAAGCTGAGACAGTCAGCTGTTGCCCACTGCACAGGAGAAGTGAGAATATCGCTTTTGCCACCTGCTTTCTTGAGAAAATAACCTCCTGCAGAGAGCTGGGGTGGGTGCACCAGAAAAAACACCTTCCAAGTATTTGCTGGAGGCCCTCTGTGCATATATAAGAAGTAATTTTCAATCTCTCAGTCATTTATTTACTTGCCTGTGAAAGTTCTTTTCCTGGGGAGGCTGAACCACTTTGGAACATTTTTATTCTCAGGTTAGGGAAAAAATTATTGTGACACTTCTAAATAGGACAAGTATAACCCTTTCTCAGAGCTTCAAAAAAGGCTAACAGGATTTTTAATAACTTAGTTAAAAAAATCAGAGTGAAACGAGAACTACAACAGAGTTGACTTTTTGGAAGATAAGAACAGAGGTGGAACAGGCCTTGTTTTATAATCTTGCATCCTTTATCATAAAGTTAAATTCTCACAATGACTTATGACACACTACAAAGAGGTTCCAAGATTTGTTAAAATATACTCAGCCAACCTAGACCCGATGTACAGTTATTTTTACACCAAGTGATTTTGCTCTTTAGTGCTTTTTGTGCACAGCACGTTAGAGGTGCACTGTGACTAAATAAATTAATCCTCTTTGGAATGGAACAGCTTAATTTTGATGACATTTTGATATTAAACATGAACTGTATATGGATCTTTGGGAGGGTTTTTTTTTGTCCCCTATACAAATGCTATAACATTTTCACCAACTTAGGACAAAAATAGATGTTATGCCTTTCTTGCAAGCAAGGCAATGCAGCCTGCCAAGACCACAGAGCAAGTCTGGCCGAAGGAGGAAGCCTGGCTCCCAATGCCAGACACAATGCAGCAAATCCACAAGGCCACATCATCTCCAGTGTGATACTAAAAATCAACTAATATTCTTGGTACATCCTCACGCTAAAGCTTTATGGTTTTACCTGTGGAATTCTTTATTCCCTATGTGATGCTGTCATCTTGACACGAGTTACTTACTCACCTTGTGCATGTTATTTCTAGGCCAACATCTCCAAGTTCACTATCCCCAAAGAAAGCTCACAGAAATCCAGGATTACCTTTGCCACATCACTCTATCAGGCGAAGCCCACCTGGAATTTTAAGGTCGTACTGCAATAATGGTATGTCCACACCCAGTGTTTGATTTGAGGCTTTGGCCCAGCAAATCTCCTGGCTGTTCTGTTGTCACTAAATTCAGAAAGGAGAGTGGCTGGTGGCACAACCATTGGCAGCAGTTATCAGCTTGGTGGTTTGAAACTAAAACCTGCTTCAATTTTCTATGAAATAGGCTGAAAGTTATCATACAGAAAGTTAAAGATGAGAGTCCTGGTTGCTGTTTTCTGCCTCTTGTTCCAAAATTCTGCACAATTTGGTCTCTGTGCAAATCTCACCCCACATGGTGGGTGCTTTTCTGACCACGTCTCTTTGGAAGGTTTCAAACCACATGGAGAAACCACAGCGTGGACAGAGGGATGCACAAGCTCAGGCTTAAAACAAAGGCTTACTCAAATATTTTTAAGGCCCTTCATTGCCCCAGATATGCATCAGGAAGCAAGACCAAAGCAAGGTTCATTTGATTCAAAGTGAAATCAGCATAAACTATGGACTTAATCAAGACTTAAGTTCCAATCAAAAATGTAAAATACCAATTCTAGAAGGTATATATATATATATATAATATACAAGTGTCTCTCTCAAGTGCTTGCTAATACAAACCACTCACACAGCAAACTAAACAGGGGGAAAAAAGTTACATGAACTCCCTTCCAGTTCTCATAATTAAGTGTTTCTCCTTACAGAGATCTTGTCTTATGGTCATGCAACAGACAAAATATTTTAAATTACATTGTACAGTGTAAACTGACATTTCCTTGGTAGAATGAGAACAGACAAGGACCTTTATCTTGAAAATCCTATAGAAGAGTCTTATATACTATTTGTTTCTCAACTCTATGAGTTTCAGATTAGCCATAAATCAAAAGCTGTTGGTGGCAACAGCTCTTGTTTAGAGAACGGAGAGTAATAAGGTATCTGTACAGGGAAAATCTTTGGAGTGAACAGCACAAGCCATGGAAGACCAGCCTCAAATGTTAAAGCTAAATAAAGAAATCAGTGCGTGTGAATTCCCAACAACAGTAAAACCAGATTTTTCCTCTTGAGCAGTATCTGCTCATTGGCTACTGTCACATTTCCTATAAAATGAACTTCCATATTATGAGGTGACTAGTCTGGGACAGTTTCAGAAGAGATTTTTGTGGGTTTACACCCACCTTAACATGGCTTATATATGTCTGCATTTACTAAATGAAGCAATTTGACTCCACGTTGCTACACGCAACCACACCAACCCTGAACACAGCCAAAACCATGGTTTCTTCCTTTATAAGTTAATATTTATAGAGCAGTGTGTTGACTGTGCTGAGCAGGTGCCACCAGTTGTGCCTGGAAGCCTTTTCTTACCTCCACAACCCCATGATGAATAGATGTGTACTGCTTCTTCTTCAGCATCACCAAAGTAATGACAATCACTGTTGCTATGACGACACCTCCCACCATGAGTCCAATGATGGCACCTTTATTTGAACCCACATCTTCAGCAAAGAACACCTGCAAAAGAAAAAATAAAGGCAGGTGGCTAATAAAAAAGCTCACTGTACATTTGACTAATCTGCCCAGCTGCCACAGCAATATAAAGCCTATTGAAGCATCAGTAATTAAACAGCACTGCAAGTCATCCTAATTACTCAAACATGCATTGCTGGGCCACAAAGTGCTCCCAGGTGGAGAAGAGCAATTTGGGAAGTCTGTGCTGCCTGTGGTGTGGCTTGGGAGGGGACTCAGCTCCACGTTCAGCTTCACACAGGTCTTGGGCAGTAGCTGCCTTTTTCCCTCAGGTAAATGAATCCAGCTAACTGCACAAGGACCGATGAGCTTTTGTGGCGTGACCCGGGAGCACACACATTTCCTTATTTTTAGAATGTCAGGCATGAAAGTGTTTGTAAATTTACATCTGTGTGGTTTGTTTGGACTACGGAGCATTTTCTTCAATAAAGGAGTAGTGAAGGACCTGTAGGAAAACAGGTGAAACCTGCACACAACCAGCAGGGAGAAAACTCTCACGCCAAGGAGACGAGTGAACCAAAACTATCACCTTGATTTAAGTGACCACCAAGGGATGCTTCAGGATTTTGCTGGGCAAAGGGAGAATGAGGTGCACCCAGATGATGTCATTACTCATGTGAGAGGTAACAGTTTCCAAAACGCAGAGAAAACCCACTTGAATTGCGTGCACTGATAAGGTGGAACAGAGGACAGCAAGATGCTTTACTATGCATTTAGTAAGACTGGCTTTTATCAGCAGGAGTGGGTATGAAAAGTGGGTGATTGTTTTCACTGTCTTGTTTTGGATTCCAGGAATACACTGGATTATTTCACATCTATACATATTTTACAACCCTTTTGTCTGCTTGTCAACATCAGGCCTTTATTATTATCACCATTATTTTTATTATTTTTAACCAAAATGGGCAAAAAGGATTAGAGAATGAATTACATTCACAGAATTGTAAGACCACCTCATGCTGAAAGACTAAATACTTTGACAAGTATTTAACAAAAATGCAGAGGGAAGCAGGAAACCAGCTGAGAATTATAATGAGCTGTATAACATTTGCACTCTTTAAGGAACACAACCTTCCTCAGAGAGGTATTAAAGCATGCAGTATAAATATTTATATTGTTTCTAGTCACAAGCAAGGAATGTGTTTAAACAAAGTTAAGAATTCACTAGAAAGTACACACAATAGACAGTGTTGGCATAAGCTGATGTGAAATACTAATTCCATCTGTCAATTTTACCTGCCCAGGACTGAAATTCTGTTACCATTCTATTTTGGAGCACTGAAATGCCCCTGCTAATATACATGTGTAAAAGAGGAATGCCTTAAGTACTTCAGGCCATGAAAATCAACTTAATGTACAGTTCAAACCGGCCATGAAAATCAACTTAATGTAGAGTTCAAACATGCACATCCATAAAGGAGAAAATAAGTGCAATTTCAGCTCAATTCAGAGGTTTGGGTGTAAAATACAATGTGCAGCTCAATTCAAAGCAGTACCTTTAAGAGATTGTTTCAGTAAACCCCATGGCATGGAAGGAAACCACAGATGAAAGTGTTTTCTGCTCCCTGCTTTTGAATTAAAGCCAATGGAGAAGGGCATTGGATGGGATATGGGGTGTGGTAAGGAAGTAATGTTCTGTAAGCATCAGTCCAGTATTTTCTCAGCAATACCAGGCCTCTTGCTCAGTCTCAATTGAAAAGACAATCTAAATGACAGCTCACTGATTTTTGAACAGTGGTTGTACCTACCAGTAAGAGGTATGGCAAAAAATTCTGTAAAAAGCTGGAAAGGTCTCATTTTAACCAAAGCACTCCCCATCAGCCACCAAAGCAAGAGAATTCCCAACACCAAACTGCTCAGGATGGTATCAAACCACTCAGACATTAAAGGATGATGCTGGGAAGTGCATATGGCAAACCAATAACTCCTGTGTCTGGAACACATTCCTGCAAGTTCCTTCCCTTCAGTACAGGTTTGCTTAACCCATCTGAGCTAAGCATGCCAGACTTTCCCAAATTAGTGCTAATGCATTTTGGATTAGCTCGTCCAACTGGGAATTCTCAGTTCTCGGCATCAAAGAGAAGGCAGAATATCTTTTCACATAGTGATTGCCTAGTTCAAATGCAAATTTGAGCCCCATGTTAATTTTAATTTTCAGCACTACTTAGCTTTAAGAATATATTAAGGAAAAAAAAAGCTTTCAAGTTTAATATCAGGGTATTGAAAGCCATGGAACTGGAGGCAGAAAAGGTTTATAGTCAACACTGCTGTATGGGTTCTTCACTGCTTATTAAGGGACTGAAAAAAACTTTTAGGAGATGCTTGTTCTTACCTACATTGCTTCTGGTTGTCATTTTTATGTTCATAAGAAGCATTGTTCAAATAGGGAACAATATTTTGCTCCTATTTGTTAATTTAATATACCTTAAGGAACAAAACACAAACACAGCCAAACTAAAATCAAGGCCAGTGGAGAATCTCCTCTTGTACCAAGCAGGCAAACTTGTGGAAGGTTATGCTCCATGGAGTTCAGCCTCCCTCATGCACCACCACCATTTGTTTTGACAGGAAAGGAATCTATTCCTGAAATAGTGTCACTCTATTTCTTGCTGCACCACGCTGTGTGTCTCAAACTTCCTTTTCTTTTTTTTTTTAAACTTGGCATTCTCCTTCCTCTACATCCCTTCTCTTTAGTTATGAGACCACGACAGATGGACAGTGGGACAGGTATTGTCCATACGACCACATCCAGTGACACAGCAGTGCAAAGGCGGGAACTGTCAGAATTCCCTCTCAGACTTTCCATCCTCTCTGCTGACATTATCCCAGGTTTACTCTCGTTGAACACAGAACCAGAAAAACCATAACCTGCTCATGTGATAACTTTTTGTCGGCACTTCCAGCACCCGCATCCCTTGGGGGAAACGTGGCCACGAGTGACTCACCAGCTCAACACTGGATCAGCAGCTCAAAACACACATGTGCAAAGCACAGTTCCTTCACTCACCAGCTTTTGGTGATGAACTTCATAGCCTGAGTCATGCCGGAACTCTGCATCCATCTTCACTTCCGAGATCTCTTCTGTTTTGACGTTGGTCAGCCCGGAACCTGCATCGCGCCGCAAACACAAGTCGTCACAGTCAGTGATGCAGATCCAGCAGGAATTCTGCTCAACCCCACCCTCGGCAGAGCAGAAGACGCTGGCATCACCCGTGCAGAGGAGGTGGGATGCAACCCGAGTGGGAACTGGGAGGAAAGTGAGGTACAGCTGATGCTTCAGTCCCACTGAGGTGACATGGAATGAGCTGGGAAAATGTCTCCTCTGTTAAATGATGTTTAATCCACTGCAGCCACACTGGTACAAGCACCAAAGGCTTTCAGCAGGAAGCTTTCAGCATGAACTGAGCTGCAAGGGACCAACAGGGGCCTCCTGACTTGGCTCACAGGCTGCACACAGAGCTGCTCTGACAGCCTCTTTAGCAATGTCAAGAAAATTCGTTGGTTAGGCCAAAATTTTCCTCTTCCACAGCTCATGCTGCTGTGAGGAAAAAACAGAACATCATGGTATGATGAGGGGAACACCATGTATTTTATTTTCTTGCTTCCTGTGAGCCTGTAACTTCTGCACAGACACGCACAAGTAAGTTACTAAAATGTCTGTGCAGTTTACACATTTCTTACTTGTTTCCAGATTTCATACTGCTCAGAATTAATGATTCAAGCCTTGTCTTCTCTCTGAGAGACCATTACTGTCCCTCTTGATCAGAAACATACAGTAAAGCAAGTGAGCACAGCTTGCAGCAATTATAACTGTAGATAGTTTGCAGTCCTGCTCTCTCAGGGGTGTGAAGGGAGATGCTGCACTTGTCTAACTGGAAAAAAAGCAAGGATTTCCTTCTGGAAAATAGCCTTAGGAGAATGAGCCAGACTTAGCAGCAGCAAAGCAGTGTATTCTGTATGTGTAACTATGAATCCTGAAGAGCTGGCTCTGACTTGCAGAGAACATACGGGTATTCATGGAGCTGGTTATCTTCCTCCTCAGCACCAATGCACTGACAGTCGTCGTTCTTGGAGGTACAAACTGATTCCTATTCCTCGCCTGTATTTATTTTAGCATTTCCTCATCCCCAGCTCCTCTCCTCCAAGGCTTCATTCTTAGTATTTTAGGCTGGCGTTCTCAACACTACTGGTTGCTCCTGTGCTCCATTGTCTCTCTGGGCTCCCAATAAATTCCTGAAGACTTCCATGTGCCAATGAGCTCCACAGTCTAAAATAGTACTCAATGCAGGAATTACTACCCTTCTATTGCCTTTGAATGTGCAATTTCTTTTTTCATTAAGTGCTGATTTATTTTGTCCTATGAGACAGCAAGAACAGACCTTCCCTCAAGAACTTCACTGGACTATACAGTCAATCCCATTCTAAGGTTCTGATCTTTCTTTTCATAGGAAACCATGCACAGGACAGAACAACAACAATTTTCAGGCAATAAAGTATTTATGGTTATTTTCTTGAACAGTCTTACTGCCCACAAATTCTACCTTACTGTCTTTTTTCTTTTTGAAAGGAATAAAGCACTTAAAAATCTCAAATTTCTTTATTAAGCATCTGTTTTTTAATGCTACATCACAGTACTGGCACAAATATTTATAGATGAGAGAACATTTTTAAATGCAAGAACTGTAAAGAACTTAAGGAATTGCTGTGGAAACAGTGATGTTCTGTCAATAAAAGGCAGGAGGAAATGGAGCTGAAGGAAATAAAGCCCACATGGTACCTGAAAACAGGTATAACTTTCTATCCCTGAAGTAGCTATGGTCAGTTTTCCAAATCAAAATGAGAGTACAACATCTCAAAATAGCTCCTACACCTGCATCAGTGGGAACAGAGGAAAAGGAGAACGTGTATCTGGCCATTAGGAAAAACTCAGCTCTTCAACCCCTTCATCTCACCCCTGCTTTTCTGGTTTTAGGATTAAAAGGAGAAGGGAAAAATCCCAACAGTGGAATCAAAGTGCACTAGCTGGGACTTTCCCAGGCCCTGCTTCACTGCCCACAGCTGCTCCCTGCTGACCATGGCCACACCTGCACCCCCTGACAGACATCCTGGCAAGAGCATGGAAAAAACATGGAAATTCCCCAAGGCAAGGGCCTGAGCAACTGCACAACTCTGCTGCTACAGCTGGCAAGTTCACTGAAGCTATAAATATTGATTAGAGCTCATCCACACACATACAAGATAAACTTGTTTTTTGTTGAGGGAAGCCCTGTCTCTCAAACCTCTTAGAGGTCACTGGGCGAGTTGGGAAGCACATGGGAAACAGTGATTCTGCTTGGATTTCCAAAAAGCCTTTGAGAAGCCCCCTGATCAAAGCTCTGGCAGAAGCTAAGATGCCAAGGATTAGGAGGGAAAGTGCTACGTGACTTTCCATAACTGATTAAGAGAAAGGAAATGAAGTGCAAACACACATCCATTTTTCCCAGCGGAGGAAGGGTTACCAGAGGGTTCCATGAGGATCTGTGCTGTGCTGTTTGCAATATGATCTGGATAAGGGGATGAATAGTGACATGACAGTTTACTAACAAAAAAATAAGAGGAAAAAAATGTGGATACTCAAAGTAAAACCAGCTGCAAAGAGCCACAGAAGAATATTACAAATTCTGAGTGCACAAGAAAAGGGAAATTATATTCAATGTTGATATAAGTTAAAGTGGTTCTTGTGGGGATACACAACCCTAACTATTCATACACCAAAAAGGCTGTAATTCAGCTCTATTCCACCCAGGACACAGACCTTGCAGTCCCTGTGAGTAACTCTGAGGGCACTTTGTTCAGTAGCAGTCAAAAAGGCAAAGAGAAAACTGGGAGCAGTTATGAGGAAATAAGAGAAAACATGTTTAAATGATGTATCCCCATTTTAAATCTGGCTATTTGTTCTGGTCACCCCTCCTCACACGGAGGCAGAACTACAAAAGATACAATGCAGGGAGACACAGATGATCACGGGTATGGAATGGCTTCTGTATATGGACTAAAATTGGGAGTCTTCAGAGGGGAAACACAGACAGAGGCCTCTGACTGTGAATGACAAAGTAAAAGTCTACAGGAAATGGCCATTAATGATTTCTGGTGTACAGGACACCAACATGGCTGTGACACAGCAGATTAAAAACTGACACAAGAAAATGTGTATATATATAATTTGGTACAATCTAAAATTGGCCTGTGGAACTCATGGGCACAAATCATGAAGATGTTCAAAATATAAATGAAGAAATGCAAAGAAGAAATGTTCCTCCAAGGTTACTAAACACAACAATTTCCAGCCCCGGAATCTCTACCAAATGCTGGCTGCCAAAAGCTCAGTGGATGTGCCAGGGGTAAAAGGCAGAGGTGAAATCTGTACATATTGTGTCTGCACCACTGCTGGAGGCATGAAAATGGACCTGGGCACTTCTGCCCTTGGGCTCTGACCACTTTTACTGAAATCAAGCTGCCACAGCTCAGACTGGGGGTGTCTGTCAGCTTCAGTGCAACAGCCAAACGCTGCAGGCAGGAGTTACAGCAGCATTTCAGGGGCAGGACAGGTCACTGCAATGAGCAACAAACGGTGATAAGTTCACCAGTAGTCCAAGCTGCTGGAAAATGCAGGCTCAGGCTTCCCTAAAGCCACATTTTTCTGAGGGTTCCCTTCCCTCATCCCATTCCCATCAAACAGTAGCATGGGAGACATACTTCCAGCATAGAGCAGGTTAAAATCATTTTTTTTGCCTTGAGATCAGGCAGAATTTTTTTGCTCAGGTGACTAAGGTTTGGTGGTCTACCTGGCCTTATCAACCCACAAAAATGCCACAGGATCTGAACAAAAGGCAGGACCTGATATTAGGAAGTTAATGATATTAGACTTACTGAAAACTTGGTTTTGGCAGCTTCCACAGGAAAAGAGTCAGAAACAGAAAACTCTTCCCTTGCACTAACAAAGCTGACAACAATTTTTTCTTTCCTTCTACCACCCTTGCAAGTGAGGAAAAAGACTTCTAAAAATACAACTAGGGTAAACTGGGGGTCTTCTGTGAATAATTAATTCTGTAGTAAAGAGAAGCATGACATTGCACGGCAATCAGTTAAATACCTAGTTATAAGACAAAAATAAACATGGGGTTATATATGCCTTTTCACAATGCTAAATTATAGAATTGAGGCTTTCTATTTAACAGATTCTTTTTATCTCTAATTCACTTTCCTGTCCTGGAGACTACATATTTAGACTTATATGCTAAAATCAAAGGTTTATTTTTCTGAGGTAGTAACTGAAGAAGGAAAAACTTCGGGGTCTTCCCAAAAATTTGATCAGAGGTAAGATGCAAACAGCTACGGGCTGCCTAATACCTCTCTACCCTTGGACTGAAGACAAGCATACAAGGAAAAGTTCTCTTTCTGACAAGAACTTTAATCCTGACACAATACAACGTTTTTTCAGTACTAATTCTAAAATACACAGCCCAAACGCAGAAGCCAATGTACAGGATGAAAAGGGAGAGCAACAGCCTCACTCCAAATTCACAAATAGTGATACTTATTAGCGCTTTTTCAGGCTTTTAATATTGCTGTTAATTAGCAATGTTAACTGCTTTTATACATACATGTGTGCACACACACATAGCCAAACATCAAAAAAAGCAGCATAGAACAGCTTTATTGTTCCCTGCCCTAAAGGAAAAATAAAAAACCCATATGGAGTGAAAAACTACTCATATGAAATAGAACCCACGTAGCTGCTCTGGAGAACACTTTATATTCACATAAAGGAGTTTCTGTGTTTGTCTAAATATGTATTTAGGCTTTCAAAAGAATAAAAAAAGAGGATACAGTGAATTCCACCAAGGATGCAATTAGGTGTACATTGCCCACTACACTGCTTGTAATTGCTTCACTTCCTGTTACATGAACACCTACAAAGACTTTGTGATTTTGTTTTGCATGGACCTGAAACAGCATTAGCTGTGCCTGTGGTCTTCAAAAAACTGAACATCCAAGTGAAGCAGAGGTGAAATGAGAAGACTTGGGTGGTCTCTACACAGAGAAAATCCAAGCAGGACATTTGAGCAACTCAGGTTATTTACTGCACTCAGGAAAACATTCTGCTCCATGTCCATGAACTGTGTTTGAGTCACAGCAAGAAAAGATCTGTTGAATCAAAAATTAAAAATTACTGTTAAAAAGGTAGTAAACAGCTTTATCTGGGTAAAGCTTCATCTGAAATGAAGAGGGGAGTGGAAAGGAATGCAGCCCTTGACCAATCTCCCAGGCAGACAGCTGTGTGTTCTAACCACTTCAACGATGGCTTCCACATGACTCTGTGACTTTGTGCAGCTCACTTCATTTTGAAAGGGGAGAAGAATGACGATTGTACACTCATAAAGATGAAAATTAAGGCTATATACTCAGTTTTGTAAGGACAACTCAAGTATCTTGGAGGGCTATGGAACTATGCATGGAACTAAAACTTCCTTGTGTCTCCTTATAAGTTTATGGTGGTTCACTTCATAGATGACTACGGGGCTCTCAGAGAGAGCAGAAAACAACTGCAAAAAAGAATTTTATCTTTTTTAAAAACCCAATCTCTTTAAAACTGAGTGTAAAATAGTTCTCTCTCAGAATACATGTGTGTAAAAATGAAGACTCAAAACAAATAAGATCTGGTTCAGCAATCTTTCTGGCATGTCACTGCAGATGCTGTGCATATGCACTTATAACTACATTCACAGTTAGTAACTACCTGATTTACAAAACAAACCAAAAATGAGCTAATGGAAAAAAAATCCATTGAGGATTTTTATTTGGTAATTGCAGACAGTTGGTTTAAGGCACAAAGACATGCTAAAAAATACCCTGCTAATTTCTGGCAAGAAAATCATAAATAATTCACTAAGCTGCTCTATGCCCTCACCTCATACAAATTGCAGCATATGTACAAATGATTCTGCAGAACAGCCATTAGGTTTATAGAGCCTCTGCAACCACAAGTTAAAATAAAACCCTCAGATTTTTACATAATGTAATAAAGACACCACGTCATGACTTATTAGCAGAAGGGCCAGAGACACAGAAGCAGCTTCATGTGCAGTATTTCCTCAAAATAATTAAATGTTTGCAAAAACAATCAACTGACAGTGAGTTGGGACAACAAAAACAAAACCAAACTACACCACATGGAAGTAATACAGTTAATATAATAAAATCCTTGCATTGTGAATTATGGGCATCCTGTGAGTGATAGAATTACAGCTCTTAGTGGTGTAATTACAGCTGCGACTCTGCAACAGATGAAAATATGATCTGCCCTGAACAGAGCACTGGTTGTTTTCTTTATCATCTTGAATTACAGAAAATCTGCTGATCCTAAGCAACAGCCCTTCTGATGCCCAATTTTCTAATCTCCACTGTTTCCAAGGATCAGACCTGCTGAACTGAGTGAAAATGAGGATCTAAAGATGTTTTTATACATATTTTTATGTGTGTATATGTCTCTATCTATACATGTACACATGGAAAAAGTTACTAATAAACAGATAGTCAAAATTTAGCTGCAAGAAATTAAGTGTTCATCATGAAAATCTCTGGGACACATGTGAGAAGGAAGCACTGCTGAAAAAGCTGTTAGAGCAAGGCTGTCAAGGAAAGCTACAGAACACTGACTCGTTCTTAGTCCCAGGCATGGACTGCTGCTGCAGGTTCTCATGACACTCGTATTTCCACCCTGAAGAAGGAAGTCACTACCTTGTTCATTTGAGCCAAGCAAGTAGAAGCACCAACTGGAAAGCCAGGACCATGCAACGGGCAAACTTTTCAAGAAATCAGTAAGAAGCTGGGCAATTGAAACCAAAAGTTACAAGCAACTCCATGTATTAAACTACCTCCAGGTCCCTTGTTTACATTTTTTCACTTTAGAATAAGCTACTGGTTTTTTTACTTTTTTTTTTTCAATAAAGAATAGCCCCAAACTGCAAAACCAGACTATCCCAATAGGACAGTGCACAAAAAGTATCTCTTTTACTTTTTCAACCACTAGTACAGAAATTTTATTTGTAATTAGCAAGTAAACCAGCTTTAAACAGTACACATGTTCGAACCATCAGAATCTCTTTTGTATTTCACAGTTTAATTAAGCATCCATTTGCTTTCTTCTATTCCTAGTTTAGGAAGATACTCAGACTGGTACGGTTTTTTTTCTGAACTGAAATTTTATCACAGATAAATCACTTTTGAAGGATGATGAAAAATCACATGGACACCTGTTGACAGAATCTGTACCAGCAGAAAAAAGTCTGGAAATGGTGATGAAAGACATAATGAAGTTAAGGTCTACCAGGAACAGGAAAAAGAATATGTTTATGATATGCATATGGCATACTTAGCACCACAGTAGGACACTTTATGCTGTGAAAATGGGAATGCAGGCAAAACTTCCTGTATCTGCTGGAAATTTCAAGCCATAATGGTCACATGCTGAAATAATTTTTACCTGTCCTTAGTGGTCTATGGTCATTCACAAAGATCACTCACAACCTCTGGTAGCTGTACTTTTAGCACTATTTGTGTCACCCCAACCAACAAAGTGCTCTGATATTGTTGACAAAAACATGTAATTTCCCTCTGAAACCAGAATGCAGCAGTGTGAGAAAATCCCTTCTCCAGAGAAAGGACACTGAGGATTTCTGTGTGTACGTGTGAGGGAACACCAGGGAGGAAGGAACAATCTTTAGTAATAGATACGAGCCTCATAACAGGAGATTTCTCAAGAAGATTGAAATTTATATAGCTAATAATAATCACAAACTTGAATATACAAGAATATGTGAATACACAAGAAAATTTCTAGATTGAACCAACATTACAAAATTCAGATTACACATATTCATGTTTCATTTCTGATGGTATTTCTACTGCTTTTTGGGAAGAAATGTAATCCAGAAGGCAGATAACGTAGTCCTGGGGGATGTGCCCTGATCCTGTGATTTCTGGCACTGTTGCACAGCTCTATAGCTGTTTCCAGGCTCTTTTCATGGAATGAATTAAGACTCTAAGCACAGGCAAAGATGTCAAAATCTTAAAGCAGTGCTAGAACACACCACCTGGCCAGCTCTGACAGGTATCCCAACTGCTGCAATACATGAGCTTATTTTACCTCCCACTGGAGCAATTTCTGTCATCAGTAAGCATGGGTGAATTAATTTAAACATACTAGGAATACAGGACATAATAGGACTAGGAATATAGGACATAATGCTGTCTAAGGGAGGTTTACAGGACGAGATGAAGGAAAAAAGGATAGAGACTGATGAGTTTAATCTCATGTGAAGAAAAACGCCACAATTATGATGTGACAATTATATAATTCTGACCCTAAAATATCCTGATCTAATCTCACTGCGTGTTGGAGAGTTAACTTCTGAAATAAAGAGCAGTTTGCTCTCAATGGAATCAGCCATTTCTAGATAATCCTAAACAAAGGCCAGAGGAAAAAAAAACCCAAAAGCCAAAAGAAAGTTACCATGAAAAACTAAAAGTTTTTCCTTCTGAAAACTGGAACTGTCCCATTTAACTTTTCCAAACATTTGCAGCCTGACTCAAGCTAGTCACCTGCTATTACTCTGAAATCAATACAAAGACACAGGTACCTACAAATGAGAAACCATCACCCTGCCCTGCTCTAGAATGGAATGAACAGCTGTACAAAGGTGTCCTCAGAGAATCCAGAGGGGCAATACATGGGAATTTTTAGATATCTGGAGTTAACTAAGGTTACGTATCACAGCAAAAAGTATCTATTAGCCCCAACTATTGCTGAAACAACGCCCTCCGCACTGAGGATTTGACATTTCTATCAGACATTCTTGAATTAAAAGCAGGGGGGTACCCAACTCCAACATCTCCTACACCTGCAAAGCATTATTGCTGGAAGGGATGAGAACTCCATCCTGATCAGTTCTGGGTCTCTGTGTCCCACTCCCTCTGGAAACACACAACAGACAGCGGGAATTTGTGCGGGAACACTCCCCTGGGCCATGGAACAGCATCACATTTTACAAGAGGGTTACACAAAGCAAAGGTGATCATTTCAGCTCGAGCACAACACGTGCATGCCAGGACACACAGGTTAGGTAAAAGCCATGCAAGCCACGTACCTGGTCGTGTGGTGAGTCCTCTGTCTGCAGCCGGGCGGGCGTCAACTGGCTCAACTGGGCATGTGCAGGAAAGAAACAAAAAAGCAAACAAAAATAAACACAATCCCCCCCAAATCATCAAGTCAGATGCTCTTCTGTTGGGACAGTGCAAGAGACACATAGTGAATAAACAAAGTTGTCAAAGCAACAGCTAGAAAAGGTCTGCCTGCAGTTAATCCCAGACATAAAAGGGCATGACTTCACAAGGAAAGCTTCACAGCTGATGTGTCAGTTTTACATCATATTCTGGTTACTGCTTCAAGAGAGAAACCATAAAGACCAAAGAATTTCTGTCAATAAAATGAACTACAGTCATTATATGCAAACTCTTTCCTATTGTCTGATCAGAACTGGCAGCCAGAACAGATCCTGCAGCTGCTCTTGATCAGTATTGACTTATAAACCTACTGAATCCATCCTTTTTTCCTTTCAACAGGGATTCTTTAACAGCACTAGCTATAAGGTTTGAAAAAAGTAAAGTGCACTTTGAAAATATAATCAATACTTCATTCCTGTATGTCCTGATTTTTGGACAGCATATTTGTCTTCCAGTTTTTGAAAGGGAAACAAAGAAGAAACACCACTTTATATCCGTGTGTGTGTCATACAGTTTTACAAAACCCTTGTATTACCCTTACTAAGGCTTTATCAGCTAAAATATAAGGTTGTTGGAGCTCACTGGCCTCAAGAGAAGAATAGGATTTGCAAAACTTAGACCTGTTTGAGTCACTGTCTACTGCCTCAGTTAAGTCCAAACATACTGGAGACCTTCATTAAAACATTCAGATTTTTGCCCCCCTTCCTCTGTTGTTCCTCTCTTTTGCTCCAATTCTGTCTTCCTTATCCACCTAAGCGACACTGTCAGCAGGAACTTTAATTCAATAATAAAGTGCTACATTGTTCCTTAAGAATTCAGAATTTTCACCATATGGCGTTCTGATTCATTTGAATTTCTGGATTCAGGTATGAGCTTTCAGCAGCAGCAAAAACACAGGAAACCTGACAAAACCTCAGTTTTCAATCACACAAAGATCTGCTCATCAGGAAATCACACAAACCTAAGGATACTGCTGACTTAAGCAGTGGAACTGCCCATCTTCTCAGGGAGTCTGTGTCACTTGCTTAGTGCTCCCGTGGGTTTGACAAACAACCTACCACGCTTACAAGTGAGAGCCTAAGTGGCTTTCATGTCCTTTAAACACAGGAGACACCTGCAATAGCTCCTGCCTCCAGACAAAGAGCAGTAAGTGAGCTTTGGAGCAGCTGCAGACTCAAAGTGCATCAGCACATTTGACTTGCTTGTGTATCCAGAAGGGCAAACTTTTCACAGAGCTTGCTGGTCTGGTGCTGCAGAGAAGCCACCAAGACACTTTCCTTCACAGCAGCTCAGAGTGGCACTAGCAGAGCATGTAATTGCTTTCCTTACATAGCTCTATACAAAAGACCAATTTCCATCCTTAACTAAAAACTACCATTTCAAGTCCTTTTGTATTTACGTCTTCTGCCAGGTTTTTCAATATTGTCAGCACCAGCCCTCAGGGATGTCAGCGGTGATTTCCAGTGGCAAGGACTGAAGGGAAGGGACAACCAAGGACCAACATTACCCAAACTGCTCCTGCAAAGCCCTCTTCTGTTGCCCTGACTCCCACCTCCTCCCAGAAAGGCTGAGGGGTCTTATTTCCCTCCTGCTCTGTACCCCTGTGTGCCCACAGCTGTGGAGAACTGAGAGCAGCCTGTGGAGCTACAGAAATGGGAGCAGGAAGGGAGACAAAGATGGAGGAAATTTCTGCTGTACAGTAGCATGGACCTGACCTCAGGGTAATGCAGTGTTTGTGGTGAGGTCAAAGTATTAATAATGAATAATTCTTCTTGTCATCTATAATTTTGCAAGCACTTCACAGGGGAAATAGGCAAACACCACTGGCACAGTTCATAACTGGCAGGAGTCAAACAACCTGCTCAAGGTCACAAACCAGCTACAGGGCAAAAACTGGAGGCAAAAGCTGAGAGCCAAGGGTATTCCAAAGCAGACTGTGATTCCAGGTAGCATGATACAAAGAAAGGTTGGTTTCTGGAGAGCCCTAAGTTACCACCTCTGAATTTCAGCTGCATTTTAAAACCTGCTTGCTCTGCCCTGGTATTGATGTAGGCACCAAGAGCAATTAACTCTGAAAATCTTATCTATGGGTTTTCTCACTGCTTTTCCCACTCAACCACATCATCTCAAAACATCTGATGAAAAGGGATGAAATTTAAACCTATTACAGCATTTATGAATAATCAAAACTCAAAGATGTACTGTGTGTTACTATAAAAACACACATTCAGTTTTATGCTCCAGAATAATATTTTTCTTGAACATACTATGTGCACAGAAGTACACAGAAATAAGACTGAAAATTTGTTTTCCAATAGCCTCATCAAACTAAATTAGTAGGTATCTGCTTACACTGACTCCTCAGACTCCATACAGGCCACACATCTCACCTTTATCTAGTGTTAATACATCTCAGAAGAGCAAGAGAGAAGGTGTTTGCTTCTCTTTTCAAAAATAAAAGGAAGGTGCATCAAAAAGCTGTCACAAAGCAGCAGGTGAGGAATGCTATGTGATGCTCACCTACAAAGAACATTGTTGAAGGGACTAACTGGACAAGTCATAAGGGTAAAACAGTACATTTACAGGGATCTCACTTTAGATAAATATGTCATTAAGGCCAAGTGTAACTGCAGGCTGAAATACAGAGAGCAAACCACCAAACCCAGTTAGTCACTGGCAAAATGCCCAGGGACCTCGGCAGCCTCAGAACTTCACAACTCTTGGGGGCTTGCCCCCATCTCTGAAGGTGTGTTTTTCATTGTTAAAATACACTTTCCTGGAAGTTTGGTGGTGCCTCCTGCAGGGTCCTCAGAGAGCTAGTTTTTGCCAACCTATTTTGTGTCACAATACACTCAACATCCATTCAGCCATGCAAATAGTGCAGTGAATTATCTGCTGCCTTGGATTAACTTCTGTGGACATTTCCAGGGAAACCATCACAAAAAAAGTGGAAAACAAGGAAGGGAATACTTTCAGAAAATACTGAGCTAGGCTAGACTTTGGGGGTCTACTTATTTTTAGACTATTTTTCACTTATTCATCACTAAATGTAATTTTATAAAAATAAACTATTTGCATAAAACTTACCCTTTCACCTGAACATGCAGTTTAGACTGGGAAAATTTCAAATGGAGCCGTGAAACCTTAATATTACATGGCAACATACCAATCCAATACATTATTAATATATCTGGGTGAAACCTGGGCTTAGATCATGGTCATAGAAGGAAACAGGAATGGAAACTAACGAGAAATTTAAGGGATTTTTTTTTGCAGTATTTTAACTTCATCGCTTCTACAGAGAATACTGGATACTTTGAAACTAAGATTTAAAGGCTGTATTTCCTTCCACTTTTCCCCACAGTCACATTTTAGTTTAAAGGTTCCCCCAAACTGTTCATTAAAAACAAGTCCCATCACTGTGACTGTGCTGGAGGGGGCGAGTTCCCAGGTTCTAACCCAGCCCTCTCTAGGATCTGTTTAGTTGCCTCTCAGACATTGATGGTCCCATGAGAAATTTGTTTTAACAGTAATGTAAATGTGCAGTGGTGTAAATAATTTACCTGGTGTGCCAGAAAATTATGTCAATTGTTATTTACTTCTTGCTACTTTCAAATCAGGTTAAAGCAAGACAGAAGAATGTTTTTGGAATGAATGTAGACAAAGTCTGAAATAAGAGCACAGTCAAAGAAGAAAACAGGCACGGGAAGTGAAGACAAATGGCACGGTTAGTCCTGGGATTCTGGAACAAAGAGGTAGGAGACAAACACAAAGGAAAAAACCCAAGCTGTGAAATTCCCCTTTGGTGCTATGGGTAAAGGTATAGAAAGGGTGTCTAAAGAAAGGAAGAAGGTATTGTAGGCATGATCTCATTAACAGCATTGTGGTTTGGGTAGATGACAGAGAAGCATAAAGGGAAACAAGAAGAACTTTAAGAGGTTTAAGTCACCAAATAACTCCCATTTCTAACTGTTTACACTTGAACAATAATAATGGTTGGTCTGACGGAATTGTTTGCTGCAGTAACTTCAAGCCAAATACAATCCTGCCATAAAAACCCAAAACTAAACCCCAGCAACTTGAAGGCATGAAAGTTAAAAGATATTTCCACAGTAAACATTAAGAAGTGCTGCAACAAGCCACATACTGCATTAAAACACACAGGATTCATAATTAAACAGTATGTTATTCCAGGCAGGAGAGTTTTTGTTTCTTATTTGCTGTCATACCTTTTAAAAGAAGAACCATGCTCAATACACTTGCCTATGTGAATTGAGTGTCATGCTGATGTACCTTTCATTATTAAATTCTAAGCTCAGCCAGGTTTCTGAAGGAAAAACAGACTTGTTGTGTGATTAAACTGTGGGTATGTCTGGGTGCACCTGTCTACCTAATAACTTCTGAACCTGGTGACTGAAACCAGTACACTTTGAAGGCTGGAAGGACAGACATCAGAAGTAATTAACCTCCCCCGAGTTTCATAAAAGCAGGTGGTGGGTACAGAAACCGATGCCCTGAATTGCCTCAGCTATGGGAAAAACTGCAGTGAGAGCTGCCCTGGAAAATTCCTGCAGGACAGACACCAGCAGCCAGACTGTGACCTGCTGCTGGCAGACAGCCTGGACACGTGCACTACAGGCTGCAGCTCATTCCCCAGGAAAGTGAGGCTCCTGCTGCCAGCCTGGGCAGCCGTCTGCATCCCTGTCCTGACTGCTGCTGCCACTGTCACCTGGCTGAAGTGCCCTTCACACACCTCTGGAGTCCTTGGCACCACCTCCCGCTCCCGCTTCTGCCTCTGGCCCATCTGTTGGGTTTGCTCTGGCACTTGGTCCCTCCCTGCCACTCTGATTTTAGCCCCACTCCTGAGCAGCCTCTCCTCTTCCCCTCAAGTCTGTACCCTCTGCCTCACTGACCTTTGTGCAGCTCTTCTCTTTTGCCTGATCCTAGGCTTCTCTGATTCCTTGGGACAACCCACTTTGGTCACAAAACTGGTTCTAACTCCACTGATTTCACCTGGCACCAACACCAGACCTGGCAAATCCACGTCCATGTTCATCTTGGGAGATGTTTCATCTCCCAAGCAGCCAGTCACCCACAGCCACTCACTCACACACTGTGCTGGAGTGAGACTGAGTAAGGCTGGTGTCAGAACTCGTTCTGAGGCAGGTATGGCCTAAGCCAGTGGTTTCCAAAGACTCTGGGAGGATGTTAATGCCTGTGCATTTCAGCTACAAATCACAGATTTGCTTGAAAAGACTTCTGTTAGTTCCAAGCTCTGTGAATTTGTGGCTCTGCAGCAACAAACTTGCACTGATGTGATTAACTTAGCACCAGTTAACTGGTAAGAGGAAAACAAAAGCAATAGGAGGAACTTGATCAAAGTCCCTCAGGTTTCTGATTAATTGGCTGCAGTGCTTAAATGAACTACCAATTCCAGATTATACATGAATTATTAAAGTAGTATGCAGTCACTTCAATAATTAGTCTAAGAACAACATAACACTTTCCTCAGGAAAAGAATTTTCACTAGTCAGTAGCATTACTGAGTATGTAGAACATTTCTGCAGTACATTCCAGCCAACCAGTGCAGGGAGAGGAATACAATCATCTGTCATGCTAGGATTGGGCTGGATCTGTAATCATTTTCATGCCAGCAAATAAAAAGCCCTACCTTAACTGAAACACTCATTTCATTGTGCCACAAATCTAACAACTTATCTATCTCCCTTGGCTCATTGTTCCATATAAGACTGTCAGTCACAATCTCCTAGAATTTATTATGGTTTGTTTCTAAAGGAAACTAAGCTCAACCCTGACGTTTATTGCGTGTGAATTCCAAATTTTAGTACGGGCTTTCTGTTCCATCAAAGAGACATAACTGACACGGCAGACCAGTTCTACAACTCACAGCAGAAAAGTGTCAATTTTCAGGGAACAACATGAAGAGAAACCACAAAGCTCAGCTCAGAACACTCCATGGTTTCTCCCCCACATTGTACATACCTTCATTTTCAGTATTGGCTGGAACAGAATCAACTCCAAAGGGATGCCATGGCTGAAGGTCATCTAGGCTGAAGTCTCCATCCACTGGGAGAAGCTCAACTGTAGTCTTGGTTTCCGTCAGTGAAGGCATGAGAGCATCATTTCCATAGCTGATTCTGGGCTCACTGATCATATTGGCCAGAACGTCATCAGAGTAGTTCTGCTCTTTCTGAAGTAATTCATCTGCAAGGGAATTTCAATGCAGAAATTATCAGAAAGACCCTGCATTTCTGAGGGCCTATTTTCAATGCTATTGAAGTAATAATTCACTGTAGTGAGATTCTGTTTTCTTATGATAAAGAAAAATACAAAGGCTTAGAATAGTTAAAACCCTATGATAAGCACTGCAGCTAAGTAAGGCATTTTTTTCTGAAACATCACCCAGAACTGTTCAATACACATTTCCACCACAAAACAGATCATAGGTTTGTGATACATAAGTTCCTTGACTCTTCCCCACCACTTTTAAAGGAAGCACAAATTGATTCCTTTTGACTCAGCATGTTGCCACAAGTTAGCTGGTGAAAGACCCAAAGGAAGGAATGACTTTGTAATTTCCCCTTCCTCTTAAATGCTCACTGCCAAAGCTCATCACACTTCTTAAATCCTACAGCATCAGAGCAGGTACTGCATTAAATTTGGTTTACTGTAACACACCGAATCTTGAGAATTTTAACATATCTTGATTTTTTAACATATCGCCAAAACGCCAAAGTAGTTTTTGGTTAAAAAGCAGTAACGGACATCTGTAGGCCAACTATTTTACAAGCAATCAGGACCTGAAGCTGTCCAGTATTATCTAAATTGGTTTTTCTTGGTTTTATTTATTTTACTTGAAGCAAGTTGAGAACAATCAAAGTACTTTTCAGCTCCATCAGATGTATAGGACAGACTGTCCAACTTGGTGTTAAAAATAATCGTGGAAGTTGTGTGTGCCTTATTATTCCAACTCCCTTCTCACATCAAAGGTCATCCACTCTCAGTACTGGAAAGACATAGACCTGTTGGAGTGAGTCCAGAGGAGGGGCCCTAAAAATGACCAGGGGCCTGGAGCACCTCTCCTGTGAAAATGGGCTGGGGGAGCTGGGGTTGTTCAGACTGAAGAGAAAGCTCCAAGAAGACCCTATTGTGGCCTTCCAATACTTAGAGGAGTCCTACAATGAAGATGTGTGAAACCTTTTAGCAGGGCCTACTGTGATTTTAAACTGATGGAGGGTCGATTTAAGTAAGATAAATAAGAAATATTTTACAATGAGGGTGCTGCTACATTCCTCACCCTTGCAAGCATTCAAGGCCAGGTTGGATGGGGTCTGAGCAACCTGATCTAGTTGAAGATGTCCCTGCTTATTGCAGGGGACCTTTAAAGTCTCTTCCAACCCAAACCATTCCACAATTCTACTCCTGATCCCTGTCCTTCACTGTCTTTATTTTTGTAGGAGCAAGACACTATTTTTAGGTACTTTGAGGGGAACTCTGTGCACAAGAGCACATTCAAATAAGCACTTGTAATGATGAAGATAAATAACTGATAATAAGGCACCAATGTAATTAGTAAGCAGGTGCCACAGAGCTGAAACAGTTCAGAACAGGAGACTGTAAAGGGTTACAAGACAACAGAGGATTCAACAGCTTTTATTAAGACTGGCTTCTCTGTGCTTCACTAAGGACCCCCTGACTGTTGTTGCTTCACACCCACATCTCAGCCATGGGGCAATTCAGGGACAGGAAACACCACTCTACTGCTGGACCCTTCATGTCACTTAAAGGGCATCACTTATTTCCCAGTAACATCAGCGATGAAGGGCATCTAAATTCCTATATACACCCAAGCTTCAGACGCCTCAGCAAAATCTTTTGAATGTTATTTTCCTCCTAACTTTATACCATGCCATACCACCATGAACTGTAATGTAACCAGCCCTCACAGTAAGGGCCCTCACCAAATCATGAGCAGTAGAGTTGGCACTGCTTCACTGTCTTTATCAATGATGATGTAGCAGGGCTCTGCTCTGCAATGTCTCCAAAAGACCACCTGGAGATACCTGATGCAACTCTCTGCCACCTTATTTCTACAACACTAAATTTAGAACATCAAAAATAATCTCGAAGTTGTAACCTCAGCCCCAGGGCAAAAGTGGGTTCTGAATCTTGTAAAATAATGTTTTAAAACAAACTTTCCAGTTTAAACAGCAATTACTTGAGCAGAGGGTAGGCCTAATGTGTACGCAAAATTCAATTCTGTGATTTAATTTGTCCATTAGAATGACTTACCAGGACAGTACAGAAAGCCTATGGCAAACTGAACTGTTTTCCTCCTTCTGTTCATTTTATTGAAAACTGTATTATTTTATAAGGTATCTACTAAGTCTTCATCATGGAAAGCAAATCTGATTTTTGTCTCCCCACTGCACTTACAGTAATTCTTTTTCAAACTAAACCATCTCCTTGTATCACAGGAGAGGCATGTGAAGCATCTTGATACTCTGAGCAGACACTGTATCATGTGACAGGTGTTAATTTTCATTAGATAGGGATGAAGAGGTTTTACAAAAAGGAGCTGGATGTGTTAGTGGCCTGAGGGAGAAGTCTGGTGTGCACTTGCCTTGCAGGGAGGCACAGATGATCACAGCTGAGCATGGTGTGACACCGTGTCACCATGAACCACAGCAGAGTACTACAGTACTGAGCATTTTAGTGCCTCCAAGCCTTCCAAAACACAGGAACTGGAAGGGTTTTGGGGTGCAGCTCCCCTTGTTCCTGCCATCCTCCCCATCCCAAAAGGATGGTGTGGGGGACTGTGGAGAGCTGCACCCCATGCAGCATTGGCAGGGAGCGATGCTGGGGGGGCCCCCATCACCCCTCTGCTCTGGGCAGTGCCAATCCTGCAGAACTCCTGCCAATGCACACCCCTTGTCACCTGCAGACCTTGGAAAGGGACAAACACTGCGTGGAGGGGAAGGAAGGGCCTGAGCTCTGGCTGCAGAGGGCTGGCACAGCACTTGTGCTGGCCACAGTGCAGGCACGGCTGGGCCTGCCAGCCTGACAGAGAGGGGCACCCGACTCCCATGATTATATCCAAACCCCTGGGGCTGGGAGGCATCACCCCCAACGTGTCTCCCAATGCTCCCCAGTGGGAGCACGTCGTGGCCGGCACTCCCGGGCTCTGTTGTTTCCCACTCAGCTGTGGCGCCCAGCACGGGCAGGAACTGCCCTGCACAACAGCTCAAGTGAGGCAGACAGATATTACAACCAGCAGATTATGATCACATCCCTTTTACAAGCAGGGAAACAATGGCCAAAATGAATCAAGCCCATCTGACAGGATGAATCAGACACTGAACGACAGAGAGAAAGTGGAAGTGCCTGGCGTAGACACTGTGCTGGAGTCCATCACACTGAGGCAGCTGTGTCTGCATCGAGGAAATGATTTGCAAACAATTGCTTCAATCTCTGAGCTGCTAAAAAAAGTTTGCCTTAGGATTTCCAGTTATTGACACTAGCTGGCAAAGTCCAAGATCAATATTTCAGTGTTGATTTTGTTCTGAGTATGGATGGCTACTCGAATCACTGGCCACGCTAATGGAGAGCCATCGAGCCCCGCTGTCACCCATCAGCACAGCTCCCCCTCCCTCCTTCACAGCTGCCAGCTCCATTTCCCCACCCTGCAAAACACAATTCCCTAAATAAACAGGGAGTACAGTCACAGCTGGAGGCTAGGATGTACATTCAAGACTGTTTCAGGGGTTTTATTTGTATGGTGAGTATCTTGCTATTAGTTGCTGAAAAGAGAGACAACATTCTAGGCTGCTCTTTGAAATTTCATCTCCCATCAAAGCAAAAGGACAAAAAGTCTGACAATCTTCCTATGATAAGTGTTTTGTTGCTTGTCTCATTATCTCCTTGTAGTGTTCTTCTAAACCCTGTCATTGAGAAGAGTAAGAAGGATGTTGAAACTTTTTTTCCCTCAAAAGCAGCCATGCCCTTGGGAAAAACCCATGCTCAGCTGGGATCTCAAACATCCCATCAGCTCTGGATTTGGTGTGAGGGTGCACAATTGCTGCTTCTCCTTCAGTCACCCAAAATTGGCCTTCAGGCACCTAAATTTTTCTTGCTCAGGATGAGAGACAGGCTCACCCTCAGCAAGATTCTTGGACTTCTCATAATCTCTAAGCAAGTTTCACTCATTCTTGGGCTCACTGCAGGTCAATGCTACTCAACAGCAGCATCTAGAAAAATTGAAGTGAAATATGTTTGGGGAACTGGGTAGAGGTGTAACATCACTACAACCACCTTTCAAGACTATTCTTTTATCACACAAAGACACACACGCATCCAAAAGCAAAGAAAGAGCTGACAAAAAAGAGATAAAATTTATTACAGAATCTTCTGGTGGACACTAAATTGTTAGAAGCCATTTGTCAACAACGACCCTAGACCACAATTCTATCTGCAAAGCTCTGCAAAGAGCACTGTGCTAGAAAAGACAGAAACCCAAGATAGGTGATGGGAGTCTTGGAGTGGCAAAAACCCCGCCAATATTGTAACCTTACCTACTGTTAACAGGCACACAACATTGTTCCCGATGTTGGACTCTGGTATTTATTTCCCAGCCCTTAACTGGCACAGCTACAACAGAAATTTCATGTGGAACAGCTTCTCTTGCTGCCCAGGAATGCCAGAAATCCATTAGCTATCTTTCAAACAATAATTTTTATTTAGTTCATAGTTTATAATCTAAAATTTCCAAAAATAATTATAATGTTTGTTGGTTGTTTTCAATGATGAAAAGCTCTGAAATCAGTATTATGTGAAAGACTTTTGAACTAACTTGAGAAGCAGCTTTAAAATTAGTAAGTATAATTTTGGAAGTTCTGTAAAGCAATTCAAGTTCTTAAACCACATTAGAAAAAAAGTGCACAATACTTCTAATTAAGACTAATTAGGACAGCACCAAATTACATGCCATGGTTTTGACCCAACACCAAACTCCTTTTGTAAAATGCCATCCATGTGACAGAACATATACTGATCCAATAAAGACAGGCTTGGGAATCAGCTCAAATAAATTGGTACAAATGCAGGGCTTTATTGTCTCATATTTATCATCAGTGACCATTCAGTCAGAATTAAATGCGTTTTTCTCCAAAGTTATTTGCTTTTGAGCACGTGCTTTCAAAATGACACAACTAAAATGTGTCGCCAACCTCCCTGTCCTTCTTAACAGCAGAAATTAAGAGTGTTTGAGTCACAGCAGTGGCTTCACTGGCACATGCACACATATTGCCTGATACCAGTCTGGAGGCAGCTTGAAATCGTGCACATGCTGTCTGTCACAATTAGGATTCACTAAGAACACTGACACAACCATTTATTACAGTGCACGTGGTAAGAGGTAACATGTTTAGCTGCAGCTTTCAGTCCTTTGCCCGCTTTCCAGGCTAATTCCATGTCATGCTGACTTCTGAAGGAGCTGTACTGATGAAATGAAGCCAGGTTTTAACTAACTCTGAGTGCCTGCATCTTGTCAGCTGCATGAATCAGAACTTCCCCAAAATGACAACTATGAAAACAAGACCTCCTGTGCCTCACTGCAGAGTGAAGCTGCACTGAATTCCCAGCACATTATTATTCTAAGATGTTTTGCTCAGCCAAGCACTGTGAGATCATAACGTTACTTACTGCAAGGTGTCATAATTATAACATTATCAAGCTGCAAAGCCCAATTATGTGGTATTCAGCGATGAACTAAATAATTTGTGTAGTACAAGTCAAATGTAATTTAGAGAGTGACTCCAATGAGAACTTTATTCCAAGTGACCTGCCCACTGGAGGGTGTGAGAGTGGCTTTGTTGCCTGCATGCTTTGAAGACGAACAGAGGAGAGGGATGTTCAGTCATTAATGTGAAATAGTGGAAATGAGCCCAGACTGCAATGCTCAGATCCACACTGACAGGGAAACGCGACCAACCCATCGCATTGGAGCTTTGCCTCCTGATTAGCCTGTGAAATAACGCCACGGGTTTTTTAATCTGGAAACTTTTACAGGGCAATACGTCTCTCCCCCAGGGTTAAAGGGAGACAGAAAGAGCAAGGACCATGGAAAACAGCATTTCACAGTTCTTGTTTTATGTCCTTTAGTGACATCACAGCTAGGGCAAGAACAAGTAGGAGCAGCAGCAGTCCTCCACGTTTCAAAAATTTCTTACATATTGTTCAAAAAGGTGAAAAGACTTTACCTTTTTCAAGTTCCCAGAAAAGGAACATTTAAGATATCATGAAACAGCTGACAGAAGATATTTTTCCTAGAAGTTAGTAAGAGAAAAACCACCCTATAGCCTTGGAGACACTTTGTTGGCTAAAAACCTGACTTTTAAAATAAAGCACCTCTCAACTTGAGAATAACTGCAATACACAGAACATACTGAAAAACCTCATGCTTCTATTTTTAGAAAGGTCACAAACTTTAATTTCTTTCCCATTTCTTGCTCCTCCCCTTCCAGCATATGTGGATTTTGCTGTTTCCTGAGCAACATCATAAAAACAACCCAAGTGAGTCTTCTCCTCCTGTCAGTCAGTTCATGGAATAATGTTTCAGTTAGATTTGCCTTCAACACTTTTTGTCTTAAATCACAAAAAGAGACCCCCAAAGATGTTTACATTACAGATGTTCACTTACACACAAACCAATTGTCCTTTTGCAGGTAGACCACAAGTTTTCTGTTAGTGAACAGTGTCCAAAGCTTGGATGATCCAATTCAGGAAAACATTTATTACTGTGTAATGATTAATTTCAATATGACCCGGGTGTCTTCTTTAATAGGGATGGACTTCAATACAAATCTAGTTTTGTACATGGCTATGCAATTACTGAGACCTGTGAGCAAAGGTTCATGAGAATTTCCACACAACTTCACCAGGGAAGAAACAGAATGATCCTCTCCTGTTTTTACAGCCTGCTATGAAACTGAAGGTCTGAAATTGTATCTAATTTTCTAAGAAGGCTGCTATGACACTCGTTACCTTCAGTGACAGAACACTGTAATTATTACAGACTCTTAGCTACCTGACAGCTACATGAATTAGTTATTAACTAAAATTAAATACCAATATATGGCTATAGCCGTGTGCACATTTATAATTTTTTCAGTGTTTAACAGCCAGTCATCTGATTAATGACTGCATTTCCCCCTCAGTTCAAAGGAGAGAGTATTAAAGGAAGCTTGTGGGATAAAGTAAGTCCCAAACCAGAAGCTTCTCTCTCATCTTTGAGAGTTATTCAAGAGAAATTAAAAACTTCATGCCTTTTTGTCCATTTCTGTGGTCTCTTCATTCCATTTAGTTACATTAATAATATTGTCCTAGAAAAATAATACACAATTCACAGCCTCAAGCGCTCTGGATTAAAAAATCCTACCTTCATGTTATGGCACTATTCTGGGTAAAAATTCCGCATGAAACACAGTATTTTGTCCACTGAGCCCAATGTTTTCTACACTGGGATCTCTCAGTTCTATTATGTAGAAAGTTTCTCTCCAAGAAAGTCATGGCAACAGCCCAGTATCAAGGTAGACACAGGAAAATTAAAAAACACTCAGGGAAAAAATTAAATTTAAAGTATACTATAATCAAGAACACATATTGCATGTCATCATCCTGATCTACACAAGGCATGGTGACAAATTCCCCAAGTTTAAATTGAAATCTACATTTAACTCCCAATTAACATACAGTTAAGTGCTTCAAAATAGGTTGAAGACTCTAAATTAAAACAAATAAACAACCCTACTAATGGTCACTGATATTTCTCAGATGAATCAACAATCATTATAACTCCACAGTAGCTTAGAAGGCTTATAAATGAAACTTCTCTGCAAAAAAATATTTACATGAAAGGTTGCTAGAGAATTTTATTGTATTATTTTCTGAAAATATTTACTGAATTTATTTATGAACTACTGATAAAAAGAATCAGATTTGTTTGTGAGCCTTGTAATACACAGTGCAACTCAAAACTGCAGCAGAACCTAAAACTCCACAACTTTCTACCACCTGAAAAAAGTCAGTTACCCCAAAATCTTCCATAAACACTTCTAAAGGTCAGAGAGCATGAATCCTAAATCCCATAGTGATTTTTGATGTGTACTGAACTCAGAGGCAGCTTAGAAATCACTAAATATTCCATAAAAATATAAAAATCTGAACATTACTTTGTTTTCCCCAATATCCTTGCTCAAAAGGGAACATTTTGTTATTTCGCTCGTTTTTAACAGTTTAAATCAGAATTCACCAAAAGCTGGATTGTGCAGTATCTGCTCCAGATAACATATATTACGCCTCTTTATTAACTGCACTTTTAGCACTTGACATGCCAAATGTATCCTGGATGATCCGAGTACTCTAAGGAGGGGTATTTATTAAACTTAAAAATACATCTATGAAGTGGAATGTGACCTACTCTCGTGGTTTTTATGCCAGTTTTCATACACATGATCTAAAACAAGGCAGCAGAACAGACCAAGAACTGGAACCCCACCCAGGGAGCACTACTCAGGAAAATGCATTTTTCAATTAAATTGGGCACATGAGAATCACGTGGCAGGAAAAAGCTGCACTGATGAAAGAATTGCTTCATTTGTAGCCCCACATTGGTGGGGGCTGACAGAACATTCCTGCAACATCTCCATCAATCCAGCCATTCCTCACATATTCCCTTTGTATCCCAACAGCAAGAACACCACATAATAAGCACCTGTGAATTTTCACTCTGCACATCTGCAAAGAAAGCTGTGCTTGAATAAAGCAAAACTTTGTACATTGTTGGCATTAGAGGATGACTGACACACTGAAAATATGACATATTGTATTTATAAAGCTGTAATACACTGCTTGTGCAGACAGTCTGGAACTGGTTCTCACTGGACACTTGCAATTTGCTGGCCTGTGAGAATTAAGATGATTACTTTGCCTCTTTAACAATTTAACACTCCCTACTACGAATCTGAGCCTAGAGTGAATCACACAGAATGACACAACTGTGTTTCCAAAAGAGGTTAATCAAGAAAAGAAAATCCATCATCTAACAGCACAAATGAAGAAGATGGTGTTGGAGTGTCTGTGCTCCCACAATTTTGGGCTGCTTCAGTATTCGTGGACAATGACACCATTAACTTGATTCAAGATGACAGGAAGATGACATATTTATGAATTAAGTTACACATATATTTGTTGCATCAAGAAAATTCCCACTAACTCAGAAAAATGACATTTCTGTAAGCAGGGAATGTTTTACCAAGCCAGAGCCTCTCCATCTGAGTGGGAGTTATGCCTTCACAAAGTGCAGCTCAGCTCAGCTCAGCTGCTCTCAGATCATATGTGAAAGCTGGACAACTGCAAAATGTTTTCAGATATTTGTTACTATCCAAAAAAAGGAAAGACACCTTAAATTATTAGTTCCTAAAAGCATAATGGTAGAAGCAATTATCAGGAAATGCTAACAAGAAAGCCAAAATCCATCCCACTTCAGAAAAGAGTAAAATCTTAGTTTAAAATTTTTGGTATCACCATGTGTTTTATCTGTAGTATCTCAAAAACAAGTGCTCCAGCTTTTCTTTTAACTTCTACTGAAGACACAACAGAGCAGGAAATAAATTCAACTAGAAGTTTATGAGTAAATCTGTAGCTATGAGGGAATCCCAAGCTATGACGCTTTTTAGAACCAAACATATCCACTATAATGATTTAAAACAATACAAATTCAACATTTTCATACAGCTGTAGCCCCATTCTAGCAGAAACAATGCTCTCCAAGACACAATTTCTCAGCCTGTTGCCTTCATGACACCAGAAAATGACAAGTGAAACAAATGGATATTTAGAAGAAAATCCTGACCAAATACACATTTCCAGGTCTCCAATTAAACAAGAAAAAACAGGAAGGAATACAACCAATAATCAGGCAATTATTCAAAGTTTAGTGCAGTCTTTTGCCATTGTGCACAAGGTCATCTGGAGACCCTTTCAGAGGGGTATTAAAACAAGTTGTGAAGTGGACACTGTCTCAGTCTCAGTTCCTTGCCACTGTGAGCCCCGAGTGGTCTCATGGTCTCAAACTCCCTGTGGGACCTGTAGTGAGGATGACAACTTGCTATTTAAAGAGAAGTGTCTATGAAAAAATACTTCAGGTTGGAGCAATGGAAAGGACACAGAATAAGGACTTCAGGAAGGATCTATCTAACCAAAAAGAGTGCTCTGTCCATCAGGTCCTGCAGAAAATCAACATCTTTAAACCTCCCCTGCTAAGAGATGAATTATTTGGAATGCCAGATTTAAACAGTCATTGAAATAGCAGATGTTCAGAGAATTAAAATATGGCTTTACTTATAAACTCTAAGGCCATGGTTATTATCAGAAGCTCCTGGTTTTCAGTTCTAAAACTTGGATCAAGAGACCAGAGGTGCAAGTGAAACAGAGCAGTGTTATTCAACCCAGAAGAAAATGTTCTCTTAATAAACTTCATACAACCTTGTTATTCTGAATTAATTTCTAAACTGGAAAAAAAGATGTTCCCTATAATTCCCTGATGAAAAAGCCACCCCAATCCAAAGTCACGTGAAGCCATTCATCCTTTTCCCAGGATCTGTGAGCCCTGGAGGAAGCTGCCTCTTTTACTAACTCAAGTCATGTTCACAATATTTATGAGATGGAAAGAGGGCTTGTGCACACAAAAATCAGGATTCCAATCTTTTCTGAAGAACATTAGTGCCCGTGACAGAACACAATAGACCATTTAGCTACAAAAGATGGGGAGGATATAGTACATTGCTAATGAAAGCATTTCAGAACATCAGTGTCAGTGCAGCGCATTTATATCTATTTTAATCATCTGCAATTCTCTGCCTAATTTTCTATGACAGTTAAATATCCTGGACAGAAAATAAGAGATGCTTAGAAGAGGAAAATGCTGGATCTATTTCCAGAGGTTTTTTTCCCCTTCTCTCCTAAGCTGCAGCTTAGGAGCCTTTCCCTCTGCTCATCAGTGGTGAGTCCTGTGCCCAGTTCTGGTGAACTCAGCACACGGCAGACATGGACAGACTGGAGAGAGTCCAGTGCAGGGCCACTGAGATGATGAAGGGACTGGAGCATCTCTCCTGTGAGGAAAGGCTGGGAGAGCTGGGACTGTTCAGTTGAGAGAAGGCTCAGGGGGGGTCTCACAATGTGTATAAATCTCTAAAGGATGAGTGCAAAGAGGGCAGAGCCCAGTGACAGGAGCAGAAGCAATGGGCACAAACTGGAATTCCTCTGAACATCAGCAAGCACTCTTTCACTTGAGGGTGACCTGGCAACTGGCTCTGGGTGGCCCTGCTTGAGTGTGGGACTGGGACTAGATGACCCCCAGAGGCTCCTTCCAACCTCAGTCCTCCTGTGCTCCTGTGACATTGGCTGATGCCCTACATGAACAAAACACATCACCTTGCTCCAACAAACGGTATCTTACCATGTACGACATTTAAATAATTGTAAAAATATTTTATAGAGAAGACAAAGTGGCAAAACTTAGTAAAGACCATAAGCTTGTGGTGATTAAAGAAAGAAAAAAACCTGAAGAGTGTGTGTGTGTGTGTGTATATATATATATAATGTGTGGATGAACTAGCCAAGGGCTTTAAAAACCAACATCCTTGGGGGGAAAAGGTCTTAATTGCTCATCAGGCAGTCCACCTGAGCCATATGTCAGTATTTAAGCATATAAAACCTATCTCAATGTTGCCATGTGAAGCCTATCCCAGATTTCATTTGCTTTTGTGGGAGAACTCTGCTATCTTTAAGCACTCACCCAGCAACACATTTTTGCTAGAGTCCAAACAAACCATCTATTCAGCTGAATGCTACAGACCTTCAAGGGAGAAGATTAAAGATAAATAACCACTTCACAGAAAATTCACATTTTCCTTTGAAAAGCTAAGGTTACTGGATCCACACAAATATGTCAAATCAATTACGAGGAGAAAGCACAGGCATAGTTTGTGCTGGAAGTCACTCCAGGGTACCTGTGCAAACACACATTCTCTGAAGGCTGTTTTTGACTGCTTGTTCCAGCTGCATTATCCTTATGGGCACAAAGGGCAGAGCAGAACAGCAGGAATGGTCAGCCTGTATGACACACCAAACAGGCTCTTGAGAAGCAGAAGGCAGGTTTTACAGAACCTCTGGCAGGACCTACACGTAATTGTACTACTTCCAGAAACTCTGTTTAAAGTTTACTGAGAAATTTCTATGTGGTGTAGATGTATCTTATAAATCTCAATGGAAGACTTGCTGCCCTGGAAAAATGTGGTGGTTTTAAACAGATGTGGGTGGAAATTCAATACTTAGGGTTTGACAAAGATGATATTTTCTTGTGTCCAAAATGGAACACTCCCTACCTCAGTACTAGGCAAGTGTCTGGGGCAATTTAGAAATTACAATTTCACTGACCTCCAGAATGGCAGGAAGTATAAAACTTAACATGAACTGTCCAATCTTCCTCAGCTATGGATTTCTGTGACTACTGAAGCTGCACATTAGATTTACACTGTTTGGATTAAGCACATTTGTCCACGGGTGCAAAACCCAACTGTCCTGAGGATGAGCATCACTGATAACAATTCCTCATCTTTCTCTATGCCAGTCCACTGAATTTGATTTGTCCCAGTAGAGATTAATCCTACAGTGCTAATTCATCTACCCATGCCTCAACAACATTGTTTTACTTCACCAGAAAGGAAAAAAAAGGCATTTTAGCCACACTGATGCATCACATTAAGTGTAACCAGGAGTTTTGCCTCTAGTCTAAGAGGAAGACTAGGACTGGTTCCCATTAAGAGCCTAGAACTGCCACCTCCACAAACCAATTTCAAGCATTTTCTAGTCTAAAATTGAATCATAAGGTAATTACTGTTCTTATTTCATAGGAACTACACCGTTTTGTATGATCCCATTCCAACACCCTTGGAAACCTTTCAGCTGCCTTTTAACAAGCTATTGACACATTTAATCTACGTCAACTTCCCTTTATTATTCTGATACCTTGATATGACAACCCAACTTCAAATAAAGGTTCAGAAATCCTAAGCATTGCTTCAAGATCTAAAATATTTTTGAAGGTAGAGTTTTTCCCTTCAGCTGAATCTTGTGACAGGAAGTACAAGGGAGACTTAACAGAAAAACAAGACACTGAGAAGTCCCATTGCAATCTGAAAGGCATTACTAATTAAATATTCAAAACACAGTATTTTAAGGGAGAGGATGAAGAAAAGTGTCACAAAAGAAATGACACCAAACAGGACAGACACAGAATTTGGTTTTGCAAAGCTCCCAGGGGCATGTTTTGGTTTTGCAGCATCAGTCCCCAAACCACGATGGTGGCTGTTTTGGACTCTCAGTTTGCAGCAAGTAACTAATGCCCTCAAACTTCTTAAGGAGGGTACCACAGAATGAATGGAGAAGTGCATCCTAATTCAACTCATGGCAAGAGAGGCAGCAAGGCTGTGGATTGACCACAGGTCAGAATAGCAGCTTGAAACAAGAAATCAACAATTAATCTATTAAATGCTAAAAGACCAGAGCCAGCTGAGGTAGCTCCAACTTTGCTCTCGAAGGCCTGATGGTTGAAGAGGAAGGGTTAAAAGAAAGCAAGTCTCCAGACACCTTTAGTCTGCAGCTTGTCCTCTTTCTAAGAATACCTACAAAAATCTTCACAGGAAGTTATAAAGTAAATGTCAAGAGGCAAATGTCTCGTGTTCAAATTTTGTCATGCTAGGCTGGAGCACACAAATACTTGACCCACAGCACACTGCAGGAATTTGGAAGCAAGCAGTGATCTGGGCTCTGCCTGGGTTTGTCCCCCCTTCTAGCTGTGTGAGTGTGGCATCCAGAACATGCTGCAGAAAAATAAGACAGACAGAGTAAAACCGAATAATAAAACAACAATAGCTTGATTTTATTTGTCAAGGGACAGACAAAATCATATTCTTTTAGTTATTACTCCTAACTGAGTATTTCTGAGCTTTGGTACAATACCACTGTGGTATTAACACAGTGCCGAACATTTCATCAGAGGTAGGCTAGAAAAGATGGATCTGAGGGCATCAGTTTGGAATGAGCAGCAAAGACAGAACTAAAAATTCAGCCCGTGTGACTGATGCACAGAGCTCTGACGTAGCCCCTGATGCAGCAGCTGTGCCACTCCCAGCAACAAACTGTCTTTTACATACATGGATAAGCAGTCTAATCAAAAAAGGATTTAAAGCAGGATGTGCTCAAAGGAACTGCTGATTTTCTTAAACCTGCTATTGCTCTCTCTGGGCTTCTATACATATTAAATAGCATATGAGATTTATCAGAGGGAAAAGGTGAGTACAAACACCCAAAGTGTGCAAATACATGTATCTTCACAGGTTTTTGGTGCCACCTCCTATTCATGGAGCATACTCCTGCTTGTGAGAAACCCCATTTAACACCAGGAATTACCTGGGCTGCCAAGAGTGACCTGTTTTGAGCACATTTGCATCCCTGCCCCTTGAGAAATCATTTGCAGCCAGGATGCCAAAGGGTCTCCCACACAAACTCGCAAGCTTTGTTGGAAGTCACCCTCAGACAGACTTCTTTCTCTAACTCTCACACTTGTCCTTGTTCCCCTGCCCCAACATGGGCAGAAGACAACCAGCAGTATCCTTCCCTACACATCTGGAATTGGCTGCTACAATCCATGCCTGTCACCCTAATGGGGCACCTGCACATTACACACTGGGTAAAGGCTCAGCAAGAAAATCCTCACTTCACTTAAATGCTGTTTTCTACCCTTTGCAGTGCTGAGGGTCTTCCCACACTATATATGGCATCATACCACACCCCTTGTAAAACCAATGAACACGAGCTGGTGACGAAAACCTGCAGGTAAGAACCACAACTCTTAAATTTTACCTAACTCCCTGCCACCATCTCTGCTGGAGTTATAAGAATAACAAAAACAGGTTGCTTTTAAAGGCATGAAAAGCTGCTTTTAGCACAGAAGCTCTATTTTGTATTTTAGATTCTGCACCTTAAAACTATGGCTGTAATCCTGCCTTTTGAGGTATGAACTTCAAACATAGCCTGTATTTTATGTATGTATATGTGATTTATCTGATCACCAAGTATTAATCAAAAGATTGTTGAAGAAAACATTCTCTATGAAGCTGCTATGCCCCAGAACCTACTTCATACAATTCAAATTCATTGCTCAGCAGAAAGACTTCAAATAGAACAGAGAGGAGTTACAAGTGTACACTTTATCTTCAGGCACATCTATCTTTCAGTGACCACCTACTACTCATGGATGAACCTGTGGTAGTGGACTGCCAGGAAGAGATAAGGGAAAAATTTTCATGCATTTCTAGTTTAGTCTCTAAAAGAAAAATAATTAAATCCCAAATCTTAGATTCAAATTGTGGACAATTAATATGGAGAAATTGTGCAAATTAGACCATAAAATTTCTAGCAATGAGAAAAATCTAGTATAAAACAGCACCTTGTTAGATGAAAGAGGAATTAAATCCAAGGTACAAATTCACAGCAAACTAGATCTCATTTATTTCGCTGCTCATAGAGCTACTTGTTCAATTTAGGGAAAAACTACCTTTGTCAGAGCTCTGCCTTCTAAAACAAGGGTTTTGCATACCTCAAGGTGAGAACTGGTCATGAAGAACTCTGCAGTAAAGAGTGGAACCAGAAACTGAAACTATAATGAACGAAAAACTGAACTAAAACTATTTTGAGCTGTGTCTCCTTACATGTAATTCATTATTCAGACACTCTGTGTCTGAGATGTTCTCACCTAGGTTATTTTTCAACTTTTCTGCTGACTCAGAATTTCTAAGTCAATGGTTCCAAAAAAAGGTATTTAATGAAACATTTGTCTTTCAGGAGTTGTAATATTCCTGAGAATGTTACAAAGTCCAATTTTTGTAGAACTTTACTTCTCCACAGATTCTGCAGCTGTAAGAGATGTTCTTTTCCATGGGTTTACAAAGAGTACAGAAACCAAGAAATTCATTAAGTTCAGAAGAGAATTTGAAACAGGCTGATCAGTGCTCAAAACTAGAAGGATTCCCAGAAGCAGATGGGAATGACCACCACAAACTTTCATTAAAACCAAGCATACAGCCATTGTTACCAAAAAGAAGAATGTTGATACTGAAAGACATCAGGTTTTCTTCTCATAAATGAAAACTATTTTATCTGGATTGGATATTTTACCCACATCTGATAGTGCTTTAATTTGTGCTGCTCAGTAACTGCCAGCATGAAAACTTTGGTTTTGTTGCTTTAAACTTTGCAATGCTTTAAACAGTTTTTAGCACAGCCTAAACCACAAAAAAAGAAATCAAGGTAGGAAAAAACTACTCAGGAGACTGTGAAAGACATTTTCTTAGCTGCTGAGATTTCTTAGCTGCTCTCATCTTTCTAAGAAGTAATATCCTACTGATTTTAGACTATTTTTCCCCCAAAAAATTAGTATTACATTTGAGATCAGGAGTCAGATTTTTGCAAAACACTCAGCAGTTAACAGACCTTTGCTCTCACGTCACTTCAAAGCCTCTGAAATCCCCATTCCATTTCAGTATTTAGAAAGGAGAAGAAAATTTAAAAGAATCTCCTCTCCAACAAGCATTGACATTACCAGGAACAGAATAAAACGAAGCAAAAACCCCAAGGGAATGACTGCAGTGCAAAAGGAAAACAAACTGAGCATCTCAAACGATCAGTAAGATGTTGTTCCTGCCCCAATGACTACACAGCCAGAGACTGAGATTGTTGCTTGTGCTTTATAATTTTGGAGCATGGAAACACATGGTGAAGGATAATTATCAACCACTTATCTTTTTGTTTGCTCCCAATCCCTTCCACAACTTCCTGATCTCATTCCCAGCCCTCTCAAACTACTTCACAAGTAGAAGCACATCTTCCTTAACTTATGCTTTGGGCAAATGAATCCACTGCTACTCCCTGTCCATCCCCTCCCTAAATGCTTACAAAGGTACACCCCCCTCCCTTGTGTTTTAAAGAAATCAAGAATTAATTTAGCTAGCTGAAGCTAATTGTGAAACTAATCCATTAACTGCAATTTCCATCTGTGAAAAAAAGCTGTTCCAAACACAGTGCCCGTCCCATCTCTGGCCTCTACATTTAACCATGGTATTTTTTATTTTTTATTATTATTTATTATTTTTCTTAAAAGAATAACATTAGTAATGTGTTGTCCAAAACTGTGGATTATTACAATTAATGCAGGTCTTGTTGCATTAGCAGCACAAGGCAGAGTCTGAGGGCCACGCACAGCCAAGGGCAGGAACCTGGATGGAAGGAAAGGCCACTTCCCCTCACAGGTATCTGCTGAGACAGCACTCAGGGAAGATGCAAACATGGGACTGTTGCTTCCTGACTGATCCGCAGCCCAGCCTGTGTGCTGGAAGAAGCTGGAGGAGAGGAGATATTCATTTGACCAACTAACCAAGAATTAAATGCGTGACCTTTAGGATACTGCCAAGCTGATACTTACACTTTTCTCAGATGCTTGGCTCTGCAACTAATTTTTTAGCTGTGGGATTTCCAAAATATCTGCATCGGACGATGTAAATACTTAACACGTAAATCAAGCACACAAACCCAAGAAGGATTTGCTGCATCTCATTGTCAATAGCTGCATCCCTATAGCATGGAGGCTGCAAACGTCAATTAACATATTTCTGGGAAGACATAATTTATAATAATATGATGATGTCACCACATGGATTACACAGGATTTGTCTTCCAAACACTCATTATGATTTGATTTAAAATCTAAGGACATCAGCAAGTTTACTTTCCTATTTTTCAGCTGGGACATTATATCAGTAGGAAAAGTGAGATGATGTGTTTTACCTTTTGGTGGTAATTTCTCATCACAGAAATATATCTCTTTTTCTGCATTAATAGTTTGCTTACCAACTTCATCCTGGATCTCCTCTGCCACAGCAGGCACGTTGTAAAGGAAGGAGAGAGACTGGTTCATGCGTTCATATATCACACGTAGATGTGTCATGACCTGTGGAAACAAAAGTACATTAAGGAGAGGGATACTAAGGATAATTTGACATTACCACAAATTTTATAGGCTATAGAAAGCAGGACGGTTTTCACTTGTCCTAGGTATAAGATTTCAGTATGCTCTATGTACTAAAACTGTCACATCCATTACAAAACTCACCTCTCTCCTACCAGCTGCTATAAAAATAGCATTTTAGATGCTCTTCCATAGCAACTACCTGAAATCCCATGGGAATGCAGTAATTTAAAGTAGGGATTTACATCTGCTGTGGGGCAGAGCACGTACACAAGCAACTATTGTGACTGAAATCCACATCCCCATTCATCTTTCAACACTGTTTACACCTGTCACTACCCTTAAGTTTTCACAGAGCACACAAACCAAGTGAGGAGCAAGAATTGCTGCATCAAAATGTTTCAGCTGCTTGGTTTTACTTATTTATTTTTAATCCAAATATTGCAAAAAGAAACAGCTCTCTGAGAAGAGAAAAAAAAAAGCAGCTTTGTAAAAAACATTTACCAGCATTTTCAGCTGAAAACAAAAATATTTTCACCCAGAAGCATTACACTGCAGTGCCTCATGTGATTACAGCTCTATTGCCTCAGGTGCCCTCACACTGCCATGGGTTGAGCCAGGACATCACCTGGTAAATGCTCCCCCAGGGTACCTCCACAAGGATCACCTGTCTTCAGTAGAAAGAGAAACTGAGGTGCATCTTAAAAGACTCAGAAGACTGACAGGGTAATTGGGCCCTGAGATTTTAATGCAGCAACAGTATGCCTTCTTCAAATCCAAATACAGTACTTATGCTTTGAAGAAAATATTTCGTTTTCCATTTTCCACTGAAAAAATTTCCACAAACAGATGCTCCAGGCTACACGTCCCCAACCTTCTGACCAGTTCTAGAACAAAGGTGCTATATCAATACTCAGTCCTACAACACTATGCTAAGCAATACACTGCACTTCTTGTACCTAAATGTCGACTTCCTTTCTTTACTTGAAGACCTGCACACTAAAAATTTCCCTGGTTTGTATTGTTAAAAAATCCAATGACTTAGAAACTATAAAGTCATGTTAGATGCTTAAGACAAGCAAAAGACAACAGTCACTGCAGAAGATTGTTAGAGGGGTGCATTTCTAACTCCAGCACTTTCAAAACAGCATGATCTCAATGCACACATCTGGCTGAAATAGATGTTTGAGAAACCTAATCTGCCACTCAGGGAGGTACATGGTTTTGATTTGGCTTTTAGCAATACCAGTCAGTTCAAAAACTGTGGCTGGAACAGTGCCTGCCATTGAATCCCACAGAGGGAACAGCAGCAGATTCCACACATTACAGCACACTGTTTTTACAGCTTATCCATTGTACTTTCAATTTTAATTGCTGTTTTGAAAGCCAGCTACATCTTCAGTCTTGAGGCTGGTTTTTTTTTTTGCTTTCTTACCCTCCATGATTTATGAAAGCAACACAAAAGCTGTTCCAAAACACACACATTGAGGACTGCAGTAACATTCAGCAGTTAAAATGCCATGAACTACAGTGTCTATTTTAAAAGAACACATTAAACTCAAGTGCATTGCAGTAATCACATTTATAGACATTACAAGTACCTCTGCAATGACTATAGAAAAGTTGGTCACAGTCAGATGGCCACACCACTTCTGGTTCTGACACTTCAGCTGAGGGAAGCACAGATGTGTGGTTGCTAAATCTAATACTGATGTTTTCCCAGAGGTATTATTTACCAAAGCACAATAAAGGCTCAGAGCTTTAATGCTCTGCAAGGCTCCCCAGGAAATGCCCACAACTGACTCACTGTCTGGATAGACAGAAACCCTGTTTTCCAGTTCTTCCCAGAAGAAAAATCATACCCGCAACACTACATCTCTTTGCCTTAATCTTCTGATTATTTTTGAACATCCGCAGAAAGCAGTTGGGTATTTTTCAAAAAACAGACTGACAGAGATTTCACAGGGGTTATGAACAACCCCTGACCCTCCGTGGGGGTTACCTGAGATCTGATCTGGGCAGCTTTCTTTGGGTCTACCATGCGGACGTGTTCGAAGTGTTTGAGGGTGTGCTGTCTGTCCTTCTGCTCAGCACGCACGTACTTCTTCAGCATGTTGAACACATGGCGGGGCTACAGGGAAGAAAGAGGGGGGGAAAACATCGGTTTAGGACAACACAAGTTTTTCTTCCTTGCACTGGAGATGGATCCCAAGCCAAAAGCCCTGGCCAGCTGTGCCTGCAGCTCTCCTCCGAAGGCAGGTCTGACTGCTGTAAGGAACATCCACTCACTGAATCCGTTTGCCAGGATGCACCATTAAATAGGAGTTGTTAGGCAGTAGATAAGGTCCCTGGAGAGGCTATTCGGGTTTTCTCCCTCACCAGAAGGGGAAGCTTAGCTATTGCATTTTCTTGTCTAACTGCTGTACTAGTGGCCCACAAAAACAGCACGTGCCATGATAGTTAATGGACCACTCAACATCTTTTTCTTTTGGGCTTTGCTTCCATTCCCTCCATCAGACTCTATTTCTCCTCTCCCCCGGCTCAGGAAGCCCACATAATCCAAGCTCCAAGTTTTGCAACCTTCACCACCACCAGGCAAAGCCTTCCCAGAAGATCTGCTGAAACCTGGACTCCTTCAAAAGCATTTCAAGGATTCTTCTTATGAGGTCTGCTATGCTGAATACTATACCACTATCAACACCTGTCAGCTACACAGTTAAACCTTAGCAACAACAGAAAAATTACAGCTGGTAACATTTATCAACAGTAAACGGAATGTGCATAATCAGATTGAAATGAGAAAGTAACCTGCCCAACAGCTGCACAGACCATGTGAAAACACTGCTCTTGTCTGAGCCAAGGAATGTTCTGCTCTACTCTGTGCTGGTGGAGCCTCAGGCATCACAATGTAAGACATTAAGCTGTTAGAGAACATCCAAAGGTGGGCCACAAGGAAGGGTGAGGGGTCTGGATAGGGAAGACACATGAGGAGCAGCTGAGGGCACTGGGTGTGTTCAGGGGGAGAAGAGGAGCCTGAGGGGAGACCTCATTGCAGGGACAAGTCCCTGGGCAGGGGCAGAGGAGGGGCAGGGACTGAGCTCTGCTCTGGGGGACCAGGGCCAGGAGCCAGGGAATGGCTGGAGTTGTGTCATGGCGGGGGAGGCTGGGTATTAGGAAAAGGTTCTTCCCCCACAGGGTGGGTGGGCACTGCCCAGGCTCCCCAGGGCAGTGGGCACAGCCCCAAGGCTGCCACAGCTCAAGAAGCATTTGGACAATGTTCTCAGGCACATGGTTTGATCTGGGGTCTGTCCTGTGCAGGGCCAGGAGTTGGACTCGATGATCCTTGTGGGTGGGTCCCTTCCAACTCAGGATACTCCATGATTCTATGAATAATCACCAGACTTGACCACAAAACTTAAGAGAGTGAAAAAAAAAAAATCACATCAAGATGCTCCTGCCCTGTCACTATTGCTACTCTACCAGGGAGAAAACAAAGAGGAAAAGAACCACCGAGCTGAGGTACAGCACGTACACATCCAGAACACACAACTGAATGAAAAGGCACAAGAAAAAAGAGAGATCCTCTCAGTCTTCTGAAGTTTCTCAGCTTAGGTGTCAGAGCTTGTAAAAATCTTGTCTATGTTTATATTGCAAGTGGTTTTAATTAGTAAAAGCTATTAACCTTATGTCTTAAGGCATATAACTGAATATAAACCAAGAAAAGGTCTGTAGCTGAAGGAAACTTGAAAATATACAGACTGATGACAGAGCAGTGAAGGCTAAGACCTATGTTCCTATGTATTCCTATGTACTTCCCTGCTCTGCACATTAACACAGTGCCAGAACAGAAGTGTCCAGCATCCAGCTGAGACACTAATTTTTAACTCAGGAGTTTATGACGGATTCCAGAAATCTGCTCCCCCCCTCCCTCCATTCCCACTCATGGTTCTGTGCTTGTGCATCCCATCTGAAGCTGCCAAGCAGCGAGAAAAAAGGGAAAGGTGACCTTCCTGTGCAGCAGATTAAAGAATGAGCTGAAGCTCACGAACAGCTGGTCTGGGCACTGGCAGAGACACCGGGAAGAGGGTGTGGAAGTAACAAAATTAGTGTCAGAGGTTCTGTGCACAGCATTCCAAAGCAGGAAGAACTGTGGGCGAAGAAGTAGTTTTAGGACTCAGATTCATGGACAGAAGTAGAGCTTAAACTAATTTAACATTTAAACAAGAGGTTAATACTAAGCTATGGAGCTCAAGGATTTAAGAATCTCTTCAGTTTAAGAGAAGCAACAGATTTTAAAATGTCTGAGGAAAATAAACCAAAGGTTATGTGAAGCAGATCTGTTGGACAGAAATACAGAGATGTGAAGCCATTTCCTGCCAGAGAACTAAACTTGGTGGTTTCATTCCTGAAAATTCATTCATTAGAAAAGTAACTCCAAGCCCCCAAAGCCAAGTACCTCGGATGAAGTTGCAAGGAACTGTAGACCAGTGCTGGAAAGTAAGTAATCCTGACAACATTGTGGCAGTGGCCAAACAGATGAAAAACTGTTAAGCTTTACAGGGATGAAGGCTAAAAGGCCGGGAGGTTTAACAAGAAGAGAATTCTGAAGACAGAACATTTTGTCTACCACTAGAAAGGAATAGCTTTTTTTTTACCTTAGTGTTTCACTGCAGTAAGCCAGTGAAACTCCACAAGTCGCTTGCTAATAGTATAACAACCTTAAAAATGCAACTAATAGCAGTAGTCACTTGGGTACACTGGCAGCCCACCTTCAGTGCCTTTTCTAACATTGAGAAATGTCACAAAATTATCACTCTAAAGGAGAAATGGATGCATGTCTGACCAAGGAATCTTCCTGTGATGGCAGCAGAAATCCGTAATTCAAGTTTAGGACAATGCAGAAATAATATTAAATGCAAGGTGCTTCCTTACAGGGGCAGAGACTGCTTCACTGTGTGTAGGAATACAAACATAGAGAGTTTATGGTTTGTTTTTAAAAACTATCCATATGCACGTTTTAACCCTGATCTAGTGATCTCACATGGCCTAAAAGCCTGTGACATTGCTTACTGCTTTGCACACCCCAGTGTGGCAGCTATCACAAACAAGGACCACATTCTACATCTGAATTTAATTTGGACAGCAAAAAGGTACTAAAAAAATTAATTGATCATTTCAATTTTTTTCTCAGCTGCCTAGAACTGTAGATCTACTGCTTGTGGAGTTTTAACTAATTCCTGGATCAGCAAAAGTACCTCACCTCAAGTCCCACCTCTGTATTGTACTTCATACACAATTTCTTTTAAATGTCATTATTGAGTGAACTGGTTCTGCTTAAAAATCCCACTCATGCAGGGACTTTTTGCAGAGATCCTTTCAGCAGGATTTGTCCCCAAATCTATTACACACCAAGCAGGATCCTTCAGACTAAATTATAAATGAAAGCAGTGCTATTATCAGCTAAATTAAGCACCCAAGGCCTCAGCTCTGACACTGTCTATGGCAGAAGAATAAATAGTGACACATCCCAGGGTCAGCTTGGCACCTCTTGCTCCTCATAAATAATTTACCAACCATCAAAATTCATTAAAAAATTCTGGGTCTGGCCACTTGAAATTCTGTTGCATGTTTTGCCAGGGAAAACTGTGTTTAATAAAATACATCTCACAGAAAAACTAACTTGGATCAGCCACCAGGGGCTACCTAAGCCTTGTGAAATAATTCCACTATTTTCAGTGGTTTATAGCTGTTTTCTTGGTTTTCCCTTTTTTCCTGGGCTTCTTCTGAAAGCAACCAGGACACTACTGATGATGCTGACGACTGTGATTTAGGCAGTGACAGGAATGGCCAGTGACGTCCTAAGTAACAGGATCCAGCCCCACATTCAGAATGCATTTTATTTCATTAGCAATGCTGTTCAGTTAGCAATAATACTGGCTACTGAGTATTCCAAACCAACTGCACTGGCTGCCAAGAACCTTAAATCCACAGTGGCACACACCCACCATTCAGGCAAACGCAGAAAAAAACCACATGAACACATCCAATAAAGTGGGCCAAGCAGGGGAAGTAGTGTAAATGCATCACGTGCTTCCAACTATTTCAAGCACACACTGTCACACCATTTGCTCTCACGAAACTCCATCCGAAGTTCCCTTTTCTCAGCAGTTTCGAACACCTAGAACTGAGCACAGGTCAAGCATAGCTTTTACAAGCTATTTTGACAGTCCAGCAGATGTACTCATGTCTGTGGGTATTCCAGTGGATGGTTTAAAATCCTGTTTGTGCTGGGGAATGTTGTCAGAATATTATTTTTTACAGTTGTGGTAAATGTTAGGACTTGCATGCATTCAATATATTTGGTTTATGAAGTAGCCAAGTTCGCAGACTACACATGAGGGCTACATTGACTGTCTAGGCTGAAAATGCACCATTACAAACTGATTTTCTACCTAAAACTGTGAAGAATATGCCTTGTCTCTCATTTGGAAAACAATTCTTCCTGTAATTATGCATATAAGTAGATCTATCTACCTGCCCAGCTATGCACCAGGGCAGAGGTAAGGACTTGTACAGCACACCCCTGCTCTGAAAGCTCAGCCAGGCAGTCCTGAAGCTGGTTAACAGGTTTCCAGCTGCACAGGACACAAGTCAAATGTATTAGAAAACACTGATGGCTCCTTGTGTGGCAAGTTCCAGACCCACTGACTCTGTAATACATGTCTTTATTTCAGGTGGCATCAGCATTGAGATAAGGTCACCCCCATTAAGGAATCATGTATGAGATCTAAAATGCCCTGAACTCAGTTTCTAGCAAGTTATATATATGCACACATTTATAAATATGAATATATAACCATGCACATGATCTCTGCACTGATCCTTGTCTACTATTTCAGATTTTATGGGAGTGATGAAACAGCACAGTTTCACTGAGCTTGGAAAATGGAAACATCAAATATAATTTGCACTGCTAAAATCTAACTTAGGTTCTCCTCATGGAAATCTGAAATACTAAAGAGAAACCACACAAAAATTAAAGCACTTATGTGGCCTGCTCTGCGCCATGGCACTTCCATGGGAAATTCTGAGCTGGCTTGTCATTTTGATCAAAATTTGCACTAAATCAGAGAGGAAAGTTTCACAATGCTGTATTGTGCTATTTTAATCTTGCCTTTAGAGAAAAATCAATCATCAGTCCTTTCTGATTACTGCTCCTGCAATGTGCAACAATTTCTTCTTTTCATTCACTTTTAGGAATACCTTGTGTACCATTTTCAGTATATTTTACCTGCTACATTATTAACTCATGGGTCATGTTTCACACACCACGAGCAGCTCATTTTAGAAACATTCAAGAAAGGCTGGACAGGATGAATGCAAGACTTTTTTACTCATGGGCAGGATACAACTAAACCCTGACCCAGCTACGTGACCTGTGGAGTTAAAGATGCCTTCTCCTAATTTCTGCTAATTTATAACAAAACATGACAAACATTGGCTACAATGGTACCCAAAACTTCCCCTGGCCTCCCCTCCCAAGGACTTTTCCTGAGGTCAAATAAAATGAAAACAGTATTTGATTCAGTATCAGTATTTGTTTTTCAGTATTCGAACTTACTGAACTTTGACAATTTTGTTTCTGCTCACTCTTTTAATAAAAAACACTCAACTCTAGATATAAAGAAGCTGTCACAGTTTAAAACAACATACTCTGGATTTATTCACACAAAAGCTTCAGAAGGTGCTGGAAAATGGGGTTAAGTGACTATGTTTCTTGAAATCTGACTTGGTTCAAAAGCAAGAGCTGAAATCCATGCGTTATCCCAAAGATCCTACAAAATTAAGTGTATGTGAAAAATTCCACAGCTGGAAGTTTATGGGTTGGGAGGAGAAGAGCTTAAGGGTGGAGTATCAGAGCTGGACTGTTCTTTCCTGCAGCACAGGAGGATTTTTATCACTAGATCAGCAGCAGCACCTTGGCCTTCTGCCAACTGCATATTTCCACAGCAACCCCGATGGACTGAGGAAAGGGTTTGAGCTTCCCAAACATCGAGGCACTGAGCATGGGCCCCTCTTCCCTGTCCAAACAGCCAAACTGGACTAGTTTGAACCCACTGTGTGTTCTCTCTGTGAACAGACACTGCTCCCACAGCACAAAAGGTAACAGACCAAATTCTGAAGAAAAAAAGAAAAAATTCAAATGGATTAATGTACATACTAGGGTTGATCTTAAGGATCCTGTTCTCTTCAGCAATAATTTACATTTCAGTCAAATAGTGCTGAATTAGGAGAGAGGCATTTTAAGCGGATTTTAATGATTATATGCTCATTTTGTTCTACGCTCAAAGTAAGGAGGTTAATTAATTATCTTTCTAAGTTTTCCTGTATGTTTCCTTCCTCTGAAACCCTTTTATTTCATCACTAGGAGCTGGATTTCTTTTCTGCTTCTCTTTGTCCCCCACCACCAGCTTCCCACAGAGAATGTGCTTCTCTTACCAACAAAGATTAAAAAGGGAGACATAAATCCACCAAAATTTGACATGCACGTGAAAGAGGGAATACAAGCAAATTACAGAATCAATCTGCTCACAGAGAATGATGGATTTGAACTCCCCCATTTAACTTTCAAAATGAAGGGGAAATTTTCCAACTGTTTTAAAAACTAGAGGCATATTGCTTCCAGCTGCCACTAATCCTCCTTTTCTGTAGCAAGCCCATCAAGCAGGATGAAACAATACAGTATTTTGACACTGGATATTGAACAGCTGCACCCCATTTTCAAAGGCAACAAAGTACAGCAGCACAGCTAAACTGGATCAGGAATCAAGGATGAGGATCAAATTTTAAGTTTCTGGGCAGCCTGCATGCCAGTGCTTCTGAGAACAGGAGTACAAATATTTGGTTTTGCTCAAATTTATTTTCTATGTAGACCTTGAAGCCATGCAATTTCCCCTCTGTGTGCTCCCCTGCTGCCCAGAGGGATATCTCTGAGGCACACCTCTGACACTGGCACTGGGCAATCATCCATGTAACACATGAAAAAAACCTGCAGTTACAATTTTTGAGCTGGTACAGAAGTTATTCATAAAGGATTCCCAGGCTTCTGTATTTTAGGTAGAACAGCAATGAAAACAGCTGATTTTCTAGGCAAGAATGTAATGACTACCCTAGTGCCCCAGAACAAAGATCCCCCTAGTCCCATATCTTGTCATCCTACAAGGAAAACCTCTCCCAAAGGAGCAAATAAATGATGATACTTCTCACACAGCCTTCCAGCTGTGCCCACAGGGACTTCCCTAAAGAGAAGTTTCTCTTCAGCTCCCCTGAAGAGCCTACTACCCCTTGAACACAAGCACCACGTGGCTCTGTGCATACACAGAAAACAAGAGTTCCCAGTGGATCAGGATTTCATCACTCAGGGAGAACCATGTACCCACATCCACGATCAGTCTGACGACATCAGGAGTGCCAGACTTGCTGTACTCCTATAAAAACTGATCTGCAGGAAAGGAATGGCTACGGATTTCTAGACATCCAAGAGTAAAATGAAATCCTGCTGCTTCAAGTGGTCTGCCACAAGTCCAGTAAGTCTTGGGAAATGTTCAAATTCAAGTACAAGGCAATAGGTCCAAGTTATTAAAGAGCACATGGGAAATACTTTTTTGTACACACACTTATCTATGTACATCTATCCAAACACACCAGACTTAGGGTAACCCTCCTAAGACGTGTGCAGCACTTCAGTAAAAAAAGCCTAGCTTACTTTTTAATTTAAACCCAAATTCTGTCCTTACAACTTCAGAGAAAGAGACTCCATCACTTTAAATATTTAGAATCTATTTTTGTAGCAAGCATACTCAAACCATGTAACTTGAAGCAGATTGTGAAAGGAGGTTCTTAAAAATATTGAGAACTCCAGAACTCCCCACCCCCATGCTTTTTGTGGGACTACTTAACAAGTTACCAGTAAGGTTATGACTCACTATCCCAAAGGCAAGACAACTGCATCAAATGCACTGTTAGTTTACTAGGGAACTGCCAGAGCAAATATAGCTGGGGTATCAGAGTTGAATTTTCCATTAATCCCATTTTCTCTTTGGCTAGGCAGCCAAGGTTTTGGACTCAGTGCACTCACACTTCTGGCTCCATATCCTGCAAAGCAGTGAGCAGACTGGATTCATTCATTAGGCCACTCATTTGTCATCAATCACTCCCCAGGTTTCACCCTCTGCCTCACAAAACAACCAGACAAATCCCCTGAATTCCAGGGCAGTGTTTTCATGAGCTTTGGCCTACACCTGACCAGGGGCACACACCTCAAGTGTCAGGGGCTACAGAGCACACTGCCAAGGCAAGGACAGGACCATCAACAAGGTTCACCAAGGACATGTTTAAATATATTATTTTTCAAACTGTTCACTCCTGCTTAGTTTGAGATGAGTCTCCATTTGGAAGCACCTTCAGCTGATGTTACCTTTGTGCTTGCTGCCTCATCTTTTCAGAATCACTCGTTTTTGTAGGATATATATAGGACATATACTCAATATAGGATACACCTCAGTCTTTTCAAGAGTACTTTCAACACTTATTTCTATTGCAATCCTGTATAAAGCCATGTTCTTTGACACAGCCTTTCAGGCTTGATGCTCTCCCTTTGACACAGGAAATGTATCATTAATTTTCATGTCCTGGGAGCTGACTACAAGCAACACCAGTACAAAATGCAAGTTCTTCCAGTCCCAAAGCCACCGTTAACATTTTTGTCCCTTAGACTTATGCAGCTGAAGTTCACTTTATGTCCTCTGCATTCCATAAACATGAAAGGATGAGCACCCTCCCCTGTGCTAGGAATGAAGCAGCAAATTTTGGCAGCTTGAGACCATTCTGCTGTTACGTGTGGTCCCCATCTTCCTCTTTCACAACCACAGATGCCTGCAGAACCAAGCTGTCAGCCTGATCCACACACAGCCTGAAACCAAACCATTTTACTGGGACACTTCTCGGACAGGATTACATTTGAATAAGGCTCAACTTTACAGCAGGGAAGTTTGGCTCTGAAGCCAAGCATAAAACCCTACCTCTGGGGAGCGACCCAAAACCACACCACAAGAGAGCAAACAACCTGCAGACAGTCCATGCTCTCACCTCACTCTCAATTCGGAGTCACAGACTGCAGTTTCCCAGAGGAAGCTGCATCCCATCTCACTAATCTGTCCCCTGTTGAGTCCAAGCCTTTCCCTACCCTCACTGTAGTCTGAAGTTACAACATGCAACATAAACTCAAGCCAAATAACATCCTCTACCAATTTAACACAGAACAGCTTCATCTTCCACAAATTACCATGTTGCAAAATACACATTAACTCCTCACACAACCACTGAAGTCCCCCCATGACACTCTTACTTTTTACTTGACATACACGGTAAAAACAAGAGTGTTTTGCACCACAGGGTGGGCAAAAAGGTTAGATGGTGATGATGATAATGAAGTAAGACAACGATCACTTTTCCATGCTCACCAAATATGCAGGTTTCTCTGCAGAAGGAAATTCACTTAAAACAGGTAATTTAACCAGGTCAGTCATATTGATGTAATTCCCTTTGAGGCCAAATTCACTGAAGACTGTTACAGCAGTGTAAAGATGTTTTTCCATCTAGGAAGTGTTCAAGGTGAGAGGTAGATAAAGCATTTTACTGCTTTTCCAGTGTTTGTGCAGATTCTCTTCTACTCTCACCAACCAGTTATTGTGGTATTGAACACAAACACCAGAGATATGGAGTCATTAAAAATTCCAGTCAATCCTGCTTTCTGAGCTTACATGTTTACACCCACCAACAGCCATCAGATCCAAACTAGGCAACTTTGAATTGCTTGTGTGCTGTCTTCATGCCATGCAACAACCCTCACACAAGATCCTTCACCAAACACTTCAACAGTTCAAGGAAGAAAACAGAAAATCACAACCACCCTCATCTTTAAGCTCCATCTTGACATGATGAAGTATCTGCTGTGCATCACTTCCATGGACACTTCATCATCCTCCTGCAGGATCTGTGAACAGCTACGATCCCTGACAACCAAATCACTTCCACGTGATTTGCTGAAGTATCTTTATGAATGCATTTATACACCTGCAGGTATGTATGGAGGGTGCTTGTGCCTGCACTTACACAGACTAGCTGACTGCTGCTGTAGCTTTTGCACAGTGAGCACACTCCCTTCTCCACAGCTGGACTGTGCCTGGGCACATCATCTTTCCCCCAGGACAACTGCAGTGGTTTTGACACGCTGGCAGGGGCAGTGGCATCACTTACCCTGGGTGGGACAGTCTGCAGGGCTGTGATGTAGTTCTCCAGAGCAATGCGGCGACGGTCGTTCAGCATCGCTTCCACCCGTGCCATGTGAGTCTCCACCAGCTGCTGTCTCTCATTTGCTGCTTCTTGTTCCAGGGATTCCACTTTCTCCTGGAAATGCTGAAAGAAACATCCGTCACAACAGAAACGGTGAAGACATCAGCAGAGACCAGCGGACGTGAACTCCTCTGTCTGCAAGCCAACAGAACCTTTGCCCATGTCAATCCACTTTGGCTCACAGAACTCTGCACTGAAAGCACCTTTCATTGATTTCAGTGGGAACTGCAACGCTCTGTATTCACAAACACCTGGCCATATTTTATTAATCTAATAAAAATACTCCTGACATGCTCAGGAATCCTTTGTTTGCCTCGAGACAGAGGTTCAGCACTAGAGAATCATGACTAGAGCAGGGTGGAATTTGGAAATTGTACACCCTTGCCATTAACATGGGGAGAAAAACATATTCTACCTGAACAGAGGCACTGTAATTTCTTATAAACTGGCCACCAGCAAGAAAAATCGAGCCCAAACCTACTCCAACAGAGGAAAAGATTGACTGGGTAAAGCTCACAGAGAGCAAAGCTGTGGGATCTAATGTGCAAACCAATCTGGTTGTGAATGTTTCCTTTTTATAGCTGTGCACTGAAATAATTCCAGCAGTACTGAGTAATACCTGACAGTGGGATTCAAGGGGTGTCTGGTTTGTCAGAATTTTTGAATTATAGTATAATTTTGGATAAAATAATTTTTGGCTGAGGGTTTCTTTCAGATAATTGATGGCAATTCCTTCCTTAAATCACATTTTCCATCTCTGCTTTGAGCTTAGGTGCTGCAGCTCATATGAGTTTATCACAGCCCAGATTTCGATGGGAGCCTGTGGGAACAGAGTTTTCAGTTCTCACTGAAGGCAAATCTAAACTCAAATGAAATTCTACCCCTCTGTGCAGTCACGAGCCATGTCCTGCCCTGCAAAGTACAGAGACACCCAGCAGCCACTAACAGCTGGAAACAAAAATAGCAACAAGAGCAGAGAATAACACAAAATCTTCATGAAAGCAGGTTTCAAAATTACATCACACCCAGCATACCCCTTGCATTTTAACTGGGGCTCCAGCTGGCAAGGTTGTGGTTGCATTTTCCTTTACCTGGATAACAGCTTTCTTGTCAGCCTTTGGCAAGTTCTTGGCTTGGCGTTCTGCCTCTTCCCACTCTCTCATGACCTAAGGAACAAAACAAGGAGCGTGGTGACTTTCCTATTTCCCTTGTCTCAGGGCTTAGCAACAGCCAAGCACAGCAGCTCCAACAGTCATCTTTTTACATTCCTCTCCTCCTTTTATCTCTATCAAAAAACAGCACTTCCAACGTTCAGCGAAGGTAGGATCCTGCCATTAAATTAAAGAAAGACGGTACTTCTGTGTCTGAATGCTGTGACAATCTCCCACAACTCTGTTGTGAGGCAACAGAGCCATTAACCAGCCCTCAAGTGGGGGAAGTGAAGGTGTCCACGGATGAACACACGGACCCTTTTTCATCTCAGCCAGAGAAAAACCATTTCCATCTATGTATGTCCTTGGATAAAATGAATGGACTTCAGCTTGTTCTAATTGTCGCTTTTTTTCAGCACCATAAAATTTTTTAGATTTATTCAGGCTGTATTGCTGGCCTTCGAGTAGGGCAGATCAAAAATTACACATAATTTGTGCTAGTTCATCCATTTGTCCAGAAATAGGGTTTGTAGCAACACTCCAAGAACGGAGTATCTATCTCAAGTACAACACTGACAGAAAAATAATGGAGGAGAACTTTCAGAACCATTTCTTTCAGCAATGTGAGAAGCCCCCTCTCCCTGTAGCACAGAGCAGTAGTTCAGCAGTCAGGGAATGGGTTACTATGAACTTCCTGTCCACGACATCTGACCTTCCTGTGGCCTTACCTTGAGGGACTTGACTCACTTCACACCTATAGTGTAATCTCCTCAGATAACACATTTTATACAGGAACAACTCATCTCACTGAATGCAGTGCTCACAAACAGGTGACTTGTTTATGTGCAGGATGAGCACAATATCACAGGATGACAGAAGAAACCTAGAAGCATTTACTCACAATGTGCATTTCCTTCCTTTCTCAATAAAGCATATGCTTTCATACCATTTAATAGAAATAGTCAAAGAGAAATTTCAAAAAGCTTGGAATCCACATGCCAAAATTTTACCAAGACCAATACCAAAGGTAGGAAAAATAAGACCACCTGTGTCTCATGTTTACAAGTTGAGTTTCCACCACTTCGCTCCTGTCTTTGGCTTCCCAGTTTTCCCACACATTGGACATTGCCAACCAGGCTCTTTGATGGACAGACTGGAAAGCTCTGGTGGTGTCTCAAGGTACCTGGGAGAGCCTGTGCCTTTAAAAAAGCACATCAAACCTAGGCTCAAAGGAGACTTTTCCAAGTCCCAGGTAATCCCTCTCAGTTGTACACAAGGTTGTAGGCCTTGAGGATTGTCCAGCACATTGACATCTGACCTCTAAACTGACCCAAACCACAAGATTTTGTCAAGTTTTCATCTTCCTTTTTCACCCCAAGCCTTGGAGTGTATCTCAAGATACCACCAAATCAGTCATAGTAAAACCAGATCAACTCACTAGCAGTGAAATTATTTATCTGCAAGGGATTCTGCCCTCAGGAACAGCCCAAGACAACAAAGATTTATCTTCTGGGAAGCCGATGTGATGCTAAAAATTTTAAAGTGGGAAATTGTTTTTTCTGCTTCTGGGTTTCAGCAAGGGCATGGTTAGACAGCAGGTATAAGCACAGAGACCTGTCATAATCTCACCCCTCTTTTACTGGGAACTGTAAGCTGAAACTTAAATCCCAAGAATTGTACTCCAACTCACTTAACTGGCAGCCTAAAAGTACCTCTTCAATTTACACTATCTCCTCATCAGGTAACACCCAGTGATGTGCACATCACTGTAGTTGTAGCCAAGTTTTAAGGCAGCAGGAAAACAAAATTTACATAGAGACATGAAAATTCATTTGCAAGGGGTTGTATCAAGGAGCTAAACAGAGGATGAGAGAATATGATGCACAGCACACTCAATTTACAGGCCCTATGCCCCTTTGGCACAGGAGATTTTACTGATTCTCTGACAAAACAGGACGAGATGACATGAACTGACACTACAATTTAGAGCACTGGATATTGTTCTGGAACAAAACTTACTAATGCTGTGAGTGCTGCTGTGTATTCAGTACACATTAAGCATTCCTCTCTTAATTGTGTGCCCACATCATATGATTGTGGGGGCTGAGAAGACTTAGCTGCTGTACACAGGCAGCACCTTCCTAGAGACCTGATGTTTCACTGGTATCAGGATGTCAATTCACAGAGCACCAAAAAATGACGGCATTAATCCAAGTCATAAATTACAGTCATGTGCTCAAGTTTGAGGTTATCAACTTAATGATTTTCTTCTTCCTCCTCTCTTCTCCCTTTATGTCTTTAAAACACATCTCTGACATCTGCCTAACACTCTTTTTGACTCTGAAAGAGCAGTTGATGGGTTTGCAGAACAGTTCCCTTGCCATCTTTATCCCCCCAACTAACTCTCTGCTGATCCACATGATGAAAACAAGTACTGTGGGTAATGTGATAAGGAGACCTTTGGCTAGACCAGGTCTCTCTGTCCATTTTATTTCTCCAAACCTTTTTAGGGCATGGAAGGCAGGATGATAAACTGACAGCCTACACAACTAGTTGGGAGGGATGTAGTAAGTCACAGGCTACAGAGTTCAGCTCTGGTGCCACGAGAGTGAATGGCTTGTGGAAAACATCAGGATGACATGGCTGTTTGCAGAAACAATGTTCTTGTAAAGACTGCTGTGCTCTGAGTTTTTGCAACTGAGAAGGCTGAGAACATCTCTGTGTGTATGGCAACCAACTGGAGACACAGCTGTCCTACAGCCAAGTCACCATCTACAGGAAACTTCTGTTCTCACTGGAGGCCATTGCTTTAGACAATTATGAGTGATGAAGAAATACACTTTAACACTACATAGGAATCCAAAGACCAAGGAGGGAAGAAAAAATTCCCCAGATACAAGTGTCCAAAAAAGGTTGAACTTGGCCCCTATGCACTTATAAACCTAACCTCCCTTGTTGACAGCACAGACCTATGAAAGACAGAGATTTATGACTCTTCAAGGGTTGGCAGCTTTGTGCAGAGAAAATGACAACTTCTGATTGAGATTTAAGCAGCAAGCCCTTTCAAAGTCAAACTTCTTCAAAACTCAGGATTTAATGCCTGGCAGACTCCTTTTGAAATTGGGCTGTAGGGGACAGCAAAAGGGAAAGAGGCAGTATGGCAAATGTCATTCATCATCAAGAGAGATACCAAGTACAAAAATCTGGTTATGTTGAAAAGCAGCAGAATTCACTCCCATTTTTTATACCAGGGGACAGAAGCCTATCCGCAAGAGAAGGATTTATGGCAAACTTTTGGGTTACAGCAACCAGACCAGCAGAGGTGCTTCCCTGAAGGCTTAACTGAGAAGGTCCAGGTTATGCCAATGAGGTGCCTACCTTTGTCAAGGTCTTTTGCTCCACACTTAAGTCTTGACCTTTTTTCTGGTAATAACATCATTGAACTGCTCCAATGAGCCCTGACTATAACTGAGGAGGGTAATCCTACTAACCTGACAGTTTTAAGGAAGGAAACAACCTTCCCACACACAGTAACAGAGATGGTGGAATCTAAGGAGTACATGAACAACATTCTTTGTTGGGGACATGGACAGTAGGATTGAGTGCACTTTCAACAAGGTGACACAAAGCTCAGTGATGTGGTTGATACGCTAGAGAGAAGGGATGGCATCCAGAGGGACCTGGACAGGTGTGAGGTGAGCCTGTGCAAACCTCAGGTTCAAGTTCAACAGAGCCAAGCGTGGGTGCTGCACCTGGACTGGGGCAATCCCAAACATCAACACAGTCTGGGCAAGGAGTGGACTGAGAAAAGCCCTGCAGAGGAGGACTTGAGAGTTCTGGTGGGTGAAAAACCAAGTATGACCCAGCCATGTGCACTGGCAGCCCAAGAAAGCCCAGAAAGTCAAATGCATCCTGGGCTGCATCCAAAGCAGTGTGGGCAGCAGGGTGAGGGAAGGAATTCTGTCCCTTTACTCCACCTGGAGTGTTGCATCCAGCTCTGGGCCCAACATAAGAAGGATGTGGACCTGCTTAAGTGAGTCCAGAGGACAACCATGAAGATTATGAGAGGACTGGAGCACCTCCTCTGAGGCCAGGGTGAGAGAGCTGCGGTTGTTCAGCCTGGAGAAGACTACTGGGAGATCTTATAGCACACTTATGGTGTCTAAAGGGGGATTTCAAGAAGGCAGGAGAGGGACTTTTTACGTGTAGTGTAGAAAAGTAGTAATGTAGTTGGAAGCCAAGCAGGAATGGCCCTAAACTGACACAGAGTATGTTTAGATACTGGGAAGAAATTCTTCTCTATGAAGGTGTTGAGGCCCTGGCACAGGTTGCCCAGAGAACCTGTGGCTGCCTCATCTCTGGAAGTGTCCAAGGCCAGGCTGGATGTGGTTTGGAGCACCTGGTCTAGTGGAAGGTGCCCCTGCCCACGGCAGAAGGTTTGGAACTACATGATTTTTAAGGCCCATTCCAACCCAGGCCATTCTATGATTCTATAGTGCCATTGGGACAAAAAATCAGCTGAAGACCTCTCCAGGATGCTGGAAAAAGCGGCATGCAATGATCCAAAAAAACCTTGAACTTAACACCAGGCCTGTTCAGGCTGGTTGAGGACTGCAGTATTTTCAGATGCTTGCTTCAGAAATAAACTTCCAAGAAGAAAGACTATCCTAGGAGACAAGGTATCATTTAAGTTCCTACCATAAGGACTCTATACAATTCCAAAAATATCATAAACAGCCAAAAGAAGAGTAAATTTAAGACATGAGGACATCACAAGATGTCTGAGGAGAGAAATGTGTAAATATACTTCTCCCTTGAGTAAGGTTCTGTATCTGGTTCATCAAGCCATTTAGCAGCAACTAATTAAGGAAGGGAGCTGTACAAGAGGTAACAAACTAAAGAGAGAAAGAGGAAAAGGGGAATTGTACCAGAACAGGAGACAAGAACCATGGTACCTGCAACCAGGTAACATAACCTCTCCCTGTCATTTGTCAGAGAACAGCAAACATTTAAAGGTTATGGCTGAATCAGAGAGTAACTATTCTGCTTGCATGGGAATGGAATCCCATGGGAATAGGAATCCAAACCCCAGTATCGGGATTGCATTAATAATTCTTGGGAAAAGCTTAAAATTGTAGGTTAATGTAATGCTCTTTCCAGTAGTGCCTAGGAAAGTTTGTAAGCCTTGTAGCTTCAGCTGTGGTGCAGAAAAATCAAATACTATTTTAAAACTGCATTATTAAGTAAATATCTATATTTTGTGAACAAACCAATCTGTTTCAGATTATGACATTTATCAAGATTAAAGATCGACTTGATCATTGCCCTTAAAACTAGTGATCATTCCCTCTCTTTCCAATGGAAGAAAAATGGGGCATTTCTGCTGTTTTAAAGGCCTCCACTTCTCACCTTTGAAAGAACTAGACTACGAGTGGAAAAAAAAGAATAAGTGTTTGGTGCAGCTGGAAGACTTAACTAGCAACTCTCCCTTGTTACCTTATTTTCAGTAAGAAAAACCGGGGCAGCAAAGGCTTACTGAGTTAGTGTATCCAGCATTGTTTTTAAGATAACAAGTAACAGTTTCAAATTAACACTTATCTAAATATTTATTTAATTAAATATATATTAAGAACACACCTGATTTTAAAGAAAATGTAAAATGCAATTTTAAAATAAATTGCCAGAAAAGGAAACTAGTAGTATTGGACACAGATGTTCACGTGAGAATACACAGAATGGTAAATTAGGTATAAAATCTGCTATTTTTTTAAACATTTGAAAAGTTAACAGGGGATTTCAATACTGTAAGAAAATGCTGCTTGTAGAACAGAAAACTAATTTTTAGAAACTCAACTCTCATCTTCCAAGGGGGTCTGTGTACTTCAAGACATACATCTAAACTGTGATTTCATAAGCAGCTAAACCAAGTTAATGATTTTTTTTTTTTTAATGTATCTATCGTGATGCTGTTCCCCAGGTCTGATTTTGGTTGCTGAACTGGCCCAGAGCTGGTTATTTGGGTTGTTTTTGGAGGAGTGACACTGCAGTGACACGGGGAGCTGCCCTGCCTCACCCACAGCTCGTTAGTGCTGACAGGAAGGATGGCTGGGACCGCGCTAACGAGGGCACCACAGTGAGCCTCAGCCAAAGCCTCGAATCACAGCCTTCAGCTCTGAGGTGCCAAATGCACATGGGAAATGTGCAGCACGTTCACCCACAGCTCTCCTGATGCTACAGCTCAGTGCTTTCTTTGCCCAGTTAATTTTATTGGCCTCAGGCACTGGCACTGTATGGTCTCTATGACATTTTCTGGGTGCCTGTGTTGGAGCAGCTCTTTCCCACAGAGTTTTGGAGAAAACAAGAAACACACCATTCGCCCAGATACTGCCCTTAACTACCCAGCTTTATATATTGGGATTTGGGAGACAAACCTGAAACCACAGTGAGGATCAGAAGACAATGCCAAGGAAACCTTGGCTTTCAGGACACCAACCCTATAGTGCATTTCACAAAAAGGCTGTTTCAAGGGGAAGGAATAATAACTGCATTACACACCAACCCTCTGCATGCCCAGCCAGGGCAGGATTTCTCCTCTGCTCCTTTTTTATCCTCCATGTTCCCTGCCCACTATATTTTCCCTATTTAAAGAGGAGACAGCTTTTTTCTGCTACACCACTTCCCAGGCAGATGAGGAGCACCTACCTTCCTATCCATTAAGTGTTATATTCTCACTATGTGGCTTGCACCAAGCAGATGAAAGCTTCAAGTTAGATGCCCTGCCCTATTTATCAGAAAAGTGCCAGGCGTGGCTACAGTGCCAGTAGACAGGGATTTGCACTAAGAGATTAATTTCATTTGCATTCAAAAAACGTTTCATTTTTAGAATAACATTTTAGCACAGAACTAAAGGTTAATGTATCAGTAATAGAAACACTGAAAATGCACCAGGGAAACAAAGTTACAAAGAAAAATTATACTAAATTAGCTACATGGATGTAATATAATTCAGATGCACTGCATATATTCATTGTTGTTTCATCCTAAAAAAATATGCACCACAGGCTTTCCTTTAAACCTTTTATATGTTTTCTTTGTTGTTATTAGAGCAGAACTGTGACCATTTCTTATTGGCATGGCTATTATAAACCCTATTTCTGAGAGAGTGGATAACTCATCTCTTACAGTGTCCAAAAGGATTAAAAACAGTGTGCAGTTTCAGGCTACACAAATCTGTTTGGTTAAAGGGAAAGAAAAGGGTTGATTCAGTTTGGATTTTCAGTTCAAAAGCACCAATTTTTTCCTCTTTTCTTTAGCTTCAGATGCCTTTCATGTTACTTTGAGGCTCAAGACAATTAAGATGAACATACATGATCTTATGTCATCCCAGGTAAAAAAAAAGATGAAAGATGATGAGCATCTTATGACTTGACAGACAAACTCCCACATTTAGGAATAAAGAAATCCCCCCTTACCTGAGACATCCTTTCACGATGCTTAGCTTCAAGTCTCTCCTTGGCTTTCTGGAAATGGGCATGTTCATTCTCATCTCCAGGTGTCTCCAAATATTTGTCAACAGCATCAGGAGTGCTAGCAGCTGTGGTAGGGACTGAGGTAAAATTTGGAGGTGGGGAAAGAGAGAGGAAAGGGAAAAAAAGCAGAATTTCTACTTCAGTACAGGGAAAATTGGATGAAATTTGCATGAAAATTTCATGCAAGAAGCATCTGTTCTAATTGCCAACAGAATAAAGGCATTCATTTAGGCTCAGAGGAAGACACAGAAACATGGTTTAGGTGAAAACGTCACACAGAGGAAATATTTATAAATATACCAGGATTTTCCCCCCTGCCCCATTTTATGCATCAGGAGAAATTCTTCAGAGTGAAAAAAGCAATGTTCTTCAGAGGTCAGAAACTGCTGCCAAAGGAAAAATTCCAAATAAGAAAAAAAAGCCTGGCAATGACTAAAGTCTATAAGGCAGTTGAAAGCCCTTTCAAAAGTGACAAGCTTTGTACATTAGTTTAGTTTTAAATTGCAACACATAAGTGTTAATATAAATACATTTTAAAGCACTTATGGACCCCACAGTTCCTAATGGAACATCTCAAAACCTTCCCTCAAGAGACAGTTTGGCCCCACAGGTATTTACTTTATTTGTAAACAACTTTGATTAAAAAAAACCCCTCATGGGTGCTGGAAATAATCAGCCAGCTTGGGCTAATTGCCAGCCATTCCTGCCACACAGCTGGGTGATACCTGTGACACTGGTAGTGGAAAGATTTGCATTTGGGATAATTTAAGCCAAGTGAGCAACAGTTCCCTCAATACACAGTGACACCCAACAACCCCTGCACTAATTAATTTCTGTGCTAGGCCGTAACAGCAATTAAAAAACTCTCCAATGATGATCAACTATCTCAACTATATTGTCCTTAAATATTTTATTATATAATTTCATCTCCCTGGTCACATTCAGTTCAACAACTGCAAAGTTAGTTTAAAAATTGTGACAAAGAAGCAAAAACCTTACAAATAGTTGTGCAGGATTGTCTTTAAAATAGAGTTTGACTGTATGTGCTATAGTGAACTTCACTAACAGAGGTCATTCAATTTAGCAGACAGACTAATACAGGTAAGGAAAATCCAGGACATTCCATCCCAAACATTTCTCAATACCTTCAAAAAAAGCAAATTTTATTCTGAAGATCAGAACAAGTAATAGCAACTGATATTTATTCATAACTACTTTGCCCAAAACAAGTTTAAAAATAAGAACATTTATGCTAAATTATTAACAAGAAATATAAAACATCCTGAGTTACAAGTACAATGTGTTAATCCCAATGGAACATATCCTCAAATTTTAATAGAAACTTAACCCCAAATCCAAACTTTTCCTCCTGAGATGTATAACCCTAAAAGCAAAAGGAACAAAACCATCAAAAAGCAACAGAAATCCTTTGGATTTGGCTGCACTTGAGACACTTCTACATGTTCTCTGCAATAGGCATGAAGGGCTTTGGGTACCGTTAGTGTAAATTGCACAGTGGATTTTCTAAGTTATTTGGTGGATCAAAGGTAAGGCTTTGCTTGGCTCAAAACAAAAACATAAGAATTTACAAGCAAACAAAAAAAAAATCCAACTGAGAAGTTGTAGGCAGTGCAAGTCCCTACTCCTCCCACCGTTTTTAGACTTGCTTCATAAATGTTCGATTCCAAGTTTGTATTTTTTTTAAATGGTAAACTTTGTTACTGAAGTGCTGTAACAATCAAAGAGGAACAAATAAGCTTCCTGACAACTCACAAAAATAAAAAAAATAGAATGCGACTCAATATTTTCAGTGGTTACTCTTACAACTTCAGATCATTTAAAGTCTATGATGCTGTTGTAAAAGCATAAAAAATCTTCTTTCTTCTTAAACTCTTAATGATAACAACACATCTTCAAGGACAACCTGGTTTGTGCTGGGGTTCAGTGCTCCCTGCCAGAAAAGCTACAGCCAGTGTAAGCAAATTCCAAAAACACACCCACCCAAATCTCAGACTGAGTGAAAACATTTCTGCAGTGCTCAGAAGTTCTAAATGTCTTTGACTTTTTAATCTCTCAAGCACCAAGTTAATTTCACCTTTGTCCCTTCCCCATCCATTTTCCTTTTACATTTACTTCCTAAAGTATTGTGCATTTTAATTCCCTTTAGAAAACTAAATGTTATTTCAAAGCAGGAAGGGAATTAATAGTGTCAGACTGAGGAAAGGCCAATCCTTCCAGGCTCCTGACAGGGACTCACCAAACACCCTCAGGCAAGAGCAGGGAAAACTCTCTTGCAATGTTTAACCAACCTTGCTGGATTTCTCTTCTGTGACTCTTAATTTTATTTTTTTCCCCCAAAAATACTTGCTTGAGATGTAACATTCACTGTGTGGTGTGGCAATGAGTCCCATGGCTCTGTGTGGAGAGGATTCCCCTCTCCCTCTGTGGCACACAGTGGGATCAGCATGGGAAAATGGAATGGGGGAGAGCTCCAGCACATTCACCATCCTTCTCCACCTGTTACGGATTTACTTTTTTCCTCACTGACCTCAAGTTGTACAAAAATAAGTGGAAAGAAGTGACCATCTAAATAACTGCCCAATAAATTACGCAGATTTAACCTTTAACTTACTGAACAGGAAAAAAGGTCATCAGCATTTGCACCGAGCTCATTTAAGCCACATCTACATTCAAGGTTTGACTTTCAGAAGCTCCTGTCTCACACATGCAGCCCTCACAGCCTGGATTTTTGGACAGGATCCTTGCTCACCACTAAAATGCCCAGTGCTGTGTTTCTCAACAGGTGAGAGCAGCAGGGGACTCTCCTCCCAAAAGGAAAGAAGGCTGGGAAACAGCCCTAAGAACTCATGGGAGCTTGGGAGACCCGTCTCATGGTGAGAGGCTCAATGAGTTACTCACCCACCAGGGAGTGGACTATGAATCTGATTCAGAAAACCTCTCCTGAGGAGAGATTCCTGGTAACAGCTTTATAAGAAATCAGCAGTTGAAGTCTGATGGTTGGAAACCAAAGCTAGGCAGAAATGTGGCTTCACCATGACAATGACCAGCTGCTGGTCCCCTAAGAAAGTTACAAAAACACTGAGCTTCCCTTCTGCATCAAGCAGAAATACTTTAAAATTTCTTCAGGGCTGTTGGCACAAAACCTATCCTTTGCAATCCAATATACTTGGGAGCTCTGTTTATGGAGATGTATTGCATGTTTTCTCATAGTAAATTGAGAACATTTGGTCAGGAATCAGTTAAATGTAAGGATTCCTTAAAAATCTCCAGCCTGATCTCATTTTATGACCCCACCTGCTCTCAGAAGGATGCACTGCTTGTTTTGTAAGTTAACTCATTCTACTGTTGCATGAAGACTGGTCAAAAATTGTGTGTTGACAGATGTGAAAGAAATGCAGTATCAACTGACATTTTCTTCAAACTTGCATGCATTTTACTTCTCAATTCCAAAGACATGTTTTTAAGATGTATTTATTAAACTTTAAAATTCTAACCCTCTTGGAGACACAATACAGTTTCGATAATACAGTCAAACTGTGCTCTACACATTTAGCTGTTTAAGAACAATTCTCACATTATCAGACGACCAAGAAAAACAAAAGGCAAGAAAATGCAGGAATATGCCCCCCCAGATCCTGTTTTACTACTCTGCATAAAAATAAATAATCTGTAACAGCATGTCCAGCAAAAGACAGAACAGTTGTTCATCAATCTCATGTAAGTGAAAGAATCAGTAGATGCCCCTTTTCTGAATGACACTGGTTGTTGCACATAAGAACCATTTGGAAGGGGAGCACTGCCCAACCACAATATGGTATTCAGTAGATGTATTCATTGCCTCTGAATTCCACACGTGTAATTGCCTCATTAATGACGGATTACGATCAAAGCTTTCAGTTGTTGACTAAGATCACAACTAATTACAGCACTTATGACAATCACAAGTGTGAAGGAATATCTTCAGTGAGAAGGGTTTCTATTATTGCTGCTGCTGCCTCATGAAACCTGTGATTACAAGGTGGGATCTCCACGTTTCTGTGGAGCTTCTCGGGGTGGCAAAGCCAGTGAGCACAATCTAAACAACAGAAAATAACAATCACCTTTTTGTCACAAACCAGAAGAATTACATGCTGAATGACACAAGACAAATGAAGGCTGGCAAAGGTTTATCTAAGTCTATAGCAAATCAGCATCATTTTAAATGCAGGGAAAAGGAATTATGTTTTTACTTCAGAAGTTATGTTTAATAGAATTTAACTACTTGGAGAAAAGCATGTGCTGAACTGTTATGCTTTCTAGTAGAGATCAGTACTGGGGCACAGAACACCAAGTATGGACCATCCCTGGACTGGCAAGACTTCGGGGAGCCACATCTTTTACCTCGTAACTCACCAGCACATGTCCCTGCTGGAAGTTCCCTGCACAGCAATGACCTGTGCTAATCAGAGCCTGCTACTCCTGTCCTTCAGGCCCCTCCAACTCCAGCTGCCCACTTTTTAACTTTCCTCAAAGCTCCTCGATTATGCAAACTCCCATTAGGTTATTCATCCATTTCAACTACATGTTTATCCCTCAGCCTGATGGTGCAACCATTCAGCCGAGGTTTATTTACCTTGCACACTTGCTTTATTCTCATGTTTTGACAATTATCTTTAAGACACCCAATAAGTCTTTGAAAATAGAGTGTTCCTCATAAAAACTGAACAATTCTGATTACAGTGGTGGGGACTCAGAGTACAAAACATAGATTAACAGACTTGATAAAAACATGTATTATTCTGTCAGGAAAAGTACATGCACATTGAGTTACTAAACATACTGAGTTATGAAAAAAAGCCCCCTTTAGCAGAAGTGGTTATGTGCTCAGGGATCACCATCTGAAGAAGCAAAAATCATCAGTCTTCATACCTGGACTTCTCCATCTCCAATTTCCAGCTGCTTCCCAGCTTTCAAAATTTTGTTAAATTAGATGAATGTTCTTAAAGTGAATTTCTGCTATTTAATTAAAAGACATTTCAGGCACAGGTAACATGAAAAGAGTTAACACTGGAGACAGAACACAGTGCTCCAGAGGGATCCCCTCTCCTTTCCTAAGAGTTGGGTTATCTCACTGTTTTTATTACCCACCAAGGCAAAACTACTTGACATAAAAGACAACATGTATTTTCTGCAGTATTTAATAACTTTCATTAGTATTCAAAGAATAATTACAGGTCAATGTGCAACCTTGGCCTGAAAAATATAATTGAGATAGAGAAATTGCATGTTTAAAAATTATATTCTGTCTTGAATTTTATTTTGCAAAGACTGACTCTATTTTCCTCTAATATGTTAGAATTTATATAGTCAGTATGGCATCAAAAAACTGACAGCTTGAAAGACAGTTCAGTGAAATCCCTCACTGAAATTTCTTGGAGAAGAAAAAAAACAAACAACATACCATACTCCTATTAGTCCTCATATATTGCCTTAATTAAAGTTGATACTTGCCATCTAAACTAGATTTAAATTATGCACAGCTATGGCAATCAGGCTTTCATTGCACCTCCATGAATGCAAGTTCTTCTTCACCAACTCTGACAAACACAATTTTGCCTTGCTCATATCAACACCCACCTCATCCATTAATAGCTCAGATCACCCCCCTCTGAGTTCTTTAATTCACTTCATGCTTGGGAGGAAGTCCCCAAAGCAAATCTTCCTCAGGAATCTCTGCACTACTCTGCTGCAAGGTCATTCTTTTTCAGCTTGTCACTGTAAGTTTAAATATTTATGAGATTTATGAAGGGGGAAAAAACCCATTACATTCTTCACCTGTTGCATCAAACGAGAGCAAATACGAGGCAGAAGTATTTTCCTGAATGTGACTTCTGCCAAGTCTGTAAACAAATGTCATCAAGTTCCACACAGTGAAGAAGAACCAAACCAAAAAATGCTGTGGCTGCACCCAACAAAACACATTACAGGAAACAGTGTCCACAATAGTACCTTACATTAACAAAATTCCTAGTGTTTGGAATTATCGGTAGCCTAACTCCTGTATGTGAAAACATTTGCATGATTTCCTTTTGAATCCTAAACTTTTACCCACTTGCTTATTAAAAAGGCCCAGTCTAACACTGACTTTGTGTGGCTCAAAGGTGAAATTTAAGTATCAATTTATACAGATGAAGAAACTGTGGAAACAAAAATCAGTCACTTGCATCCACTACAGGGGGTTGTCAAAATTAACCTTTTAAGTAGATGATATTAGAGCTCATCCCATTACATCTCCTAGGCACTGAATGACAGGGGTCAAGCATTCACAAGGAGTGAAGAACTGCAAAAATATGTTTCTCTTAAGATTTTATCTACACTACTTGAAATGGCCTCAACTTTACCAATTCAGCTGAGTTTCCATGCCAGAGAAAATAAACCCCAGCAGATACAGGCAATTCATGCTGGAGATGGTGGGAGAGGGACACATCTAAGTAAAGACTTGAGAGGTAATGTCCCCTTTACTGCTAATATGGGAAGCAGCAAGACAACTGAAGATAAAGAGCCTTCTTGACAGAGCAACAGATTGTCCCAGTGCAACTGGATTAGTGAATTTTAGCAACTTGGGAATTTTATTTACTCAAATAAAAGACTCTGCTTATTACATGGAAGACTTCCTCACAATATTACCTCTCTTAAAGGCAGATTTCTAGGATTTGAAATGTTATTATTAGACTTCTGTATTTTAAGTTACATCTCCCAGAGCACCATGACAAATCAGTATTGTAGCCAGTTGCTGCAATGAGTATTTTCCAACACTGCGTGCATTGTGGAAAAGAAAAGCATTCCTGGCACGAAGCAATTCACGCAATTCACAAACTCTGTTTTTATAGACAGAGGGCCCTCAACTCCCCCATAAAGCTCAAGAGCAGCAAAGGCCAACATCATCCAACCCAGATGACATGCTGTAGACGTGGCCTGCTTTGTATCTGAGGTCCTAACCAACCTCAGGCTCAATCTCTGCAGCTGAACAGATAAAATGAGCAATTGCCAAGTAAATAACCCAAAATGTGCTTTACTATTCCCCTTACAGGGATGCACTGAGGTTCTGTATTGCCTTAGGCACACTCTGAAAGTTGGCTCGCAAGTTTAGCTGCCAAAACATTTTACTTCCTGCTAACTAGGAACATGTCAACACCCCAAACAAGTAACCAGTGGATAAAGGAAATAACTGAAACACGAATATTGGCCTTTTAAGCCACTGCTGTAAAAGGTACAGATTGTTATTCACAATACACCTCTGGAGGGACACTGAAGTGGACAGTACAGAATGCCAGAGGTCATCAATTTTCCCCTCATTAAGAACACCAACTGGAAACACATTAGGACTGATCTCAACACTAATCAGGGACAGATGGACACTAATCTGCAGCCAAGCTGAAGTTTGCCTGTATGTAAAGCAGAGTGGATCCCTCATATTGGTCTGTCTTGTGCACCATATTTGATCCACAATGTGTGCAATTCCATGTATAGGATGGAATTGTAGCTTCTAGTGTGTTTCTTTTCATATGCTCCACTTGAAATTGAAATCAAGTACCTGCCACTTAAAAATCACCAAGAGATTCAGTAGCTTTGTAAATTCACAATATTTAGTTTGGAGAAGAAATACTAATCTACTTAAATTCACCCAAAACCTCGGGATAGTGCTCCAAAATGATCAAAAATAAAACCATGTATGTTAACATTTATACTTCCTACTAGATTTCAGGGTTTACTCGAGGAAGAAGGGAACTGACAACACTGAACCCTGTTGGTTCCCTCTGTTGAGAGTCCCAGGAATTCAGTGCAATGATTAAAAAAAAAAATCCTATTTATAAAAGGGCATTTTAATGATACGTTCAAATTTTCTGCACCACCAGAGTACAGTTCATTCTCACTTTAGATGAGGAACAAATGAAAACATGGTGCCATGAATTCCACTCCGAAGGCACCCTGGTTGCAGAACTGTCTCCTATGCAACAGCTGGCAAATGAGACTTGAGCACTGATGTAACTCCAAAATAGTACTCATTAAAAAAATACATTTCCTGTAGCTTTAAGGATGTTTAAAATGCAACAATTAACAGAGTAGTAAAGAAAAGTAGTACAATAGATTGTTTTTTAGTATAATACTATGAGAGAAATCGTTTCTTTGACAGCAGTAATATATCAGTTTTCCTTATTCTTGTCAATATATACCCATTCTGAGGCCATTAAATCTGAATTAGCTGCCTGACAGAGCCTAATGACTTCAAAGGAGCCATTATGGACAGTCACACAGTAGAACTTTGAATCCTTTATATTGAACAGAAACCATAGACAGTACTGAACATTCTTATTAAAAATCAATAGAGCCTGAGCGTGTGGTCTGGCAGGCAGAAGGAATTGGTAACAAGATCCTCAAAGTTTTCTACTTCTAGGGCAATTATATATCAATTTCCATGGAGCTGGGTGATTAATGAAAAAAATGTGACAGCAGTAGCTCCTACCCAACAGAGAAATCATTTCTGTCACACCTCAAGAGCACCAGTCAAATCTGCTGATCATGGAGGGAGTCTGGGGCTTTGCATGACAGGACAGACTCACCTTTTCATGCCAAGGCAAAGACACTTCAACAAGGAAGCAGACTAAAAAACTACTTTTTATTTTTTTTTAGACCAAGTGATCAGGATATCAGTATTCAGATTTCATAGTATGAGTATTTGTGACAACAGAACATCCTCACATTTCTATTAATTACCAGAAAAACTGACTCCTGTCTCCCCCCTTCTCCCTCTGCCCACTACACAAGAGAAACCCAATACTACCCATTATTTCGTATTACTTTGTAAAATCTACACTAGCTTATCCTGAAAAGCAAGCTATAGCTAGATAAAGGAAAGATGTGATTTAGCATCCATCCTGTCTCCTGCCTAAAGAGCCTCACTGGTTTTGGTTGGATTTTTTTGTTTGTTTTTAATAGGACACAAGGGAGCAACAATAATGTGAACATGGGAGAGAAAAGAAATGAAAAATGGAATGAATAAATAAATAATCATGAAGTGGGGAGGAGGAGGCACAAAGACCAAATAGATTAAGTTCAGGGTGACAGAGGGGAAAAAAGAGACAGGAGAGAACAGGGGTGGCCTGGATGGAAACATTTTTCCATGGTTTTTCTCTTTTCTTCTGTTGGCTGGGGTGAGGGTAGTGTCTGTGTGACCTCTTTCAGCAACATTAGATCAGTAGTAAACACAACACGTCACTTCACTGCTGAAACATAATGTATTGAGAACTTCTAATTATTTTCATTACAATTTCTTTTCAGCAAAATGGTGAAGAATAAGGAGAAACAGCATGGTGAGACTGAAACAGTACATGAAAACCAGAGGAAAACAAAGTTACTTTAGGAATAGAAATAACAGGTGTATAATTAGGGTATAGAACACACTGACACAACATGAAAATAAAACTGTAACTAAAGTAGCTTGGAAAGCACACCCTTATAGACTCAAATGTTTGAGAAACTTCTGATGAAAAAGAGAACCCAGAAAAAAAATCTCTGAGAGGTACAAAATCAGCTTGAGTGGTGCAAATGAAGTCAAGCAGCTGAAGTACTCAACCTAACACCATTTTCCTTAAAATGGCTTTTTTCACTTAAAATGACTTTTCCCAAAAATTGGAAATCCCAAAATAAACCAAGAGAACCACAAGAAGAACACAAATGGTAATGCTCTTGGCACCAATCTATTGAAATGAATTGAGGAAGGAAACACCCAACCCAAAAACTTCCACGAAGCAGAGCAGAATCTCCTGGGCTTATTTGAATATCCTAATGAGTAGGATATAGAACAATCTAGAAGTTGTTTCTTATTTAATTTCTGCCTTCACATGCTGCAAGAGAACTGCCAGTCTTAGAGAGAAGATCATTTATCCTCCCAGACAGAAGATGCAACCAGAGAAAAACCATGTTTTGCATCTCTAGAACCATCTTAACTAACGCAGGAATTTAATGGTTCAAAATGTCCTTCTGTTAATACATTAGACCTTACTCCAGCCTACTGCACAGATCTCTCTCTTCACTATATTTTTTGTCTTGTTGCAGAAGCTGATCACTGTCCCTGAGGCATCTTCCTCACTTCCTGGACCTTTGTCATGAAGAGCTCTAAAAGATGCTTCAGGAAACGCATCTGGAGCGCCAATCCTGCCTCCAGGACTGTTCTTGCTGCTGCTCCAATAAAATATAGGTCAGCTTCTCTGCTCCATGACACACACAGCACTCCTTGCTACGGCTCTGCATTTGTCTGTGTGCATTTTTAAGCCATCCACTCACTGCAAACACTCCTAACTCAGTTTGGAAAATATTTTACCGAAAGAAGCCCTAACATGCTGCTCTGTTGTGTTTCTCCACGCCCTTGAGCAGGCAGGGCAGTGAGATATGTACTCACTTTTTAATGTGCCAGATGTAAATAGCAGCCAACACTCTCCCAAGAGTATGTGCTTGCAAGGCAGATGGGAGGAGAGTGTACCAGAGGCTCTGAAAACAAAACCCAGATGCTAAATCCAGCATCTAACTCATCAGTTTCAATGCTCTATGATGGAGAAAGTCATTCTTCTTAAAAACCAAAAATCACGCTGCAAATACATTTTCTTCAGGGAAAACAATCGTTAGAACATGTTGTTGAGTTGAAATAAGCGGGAGGTGATTCACATCCATGTGCACTCAGGGAAACCTGAAAAACCAAATGTCATTTCCCCCCTTTCACTGCAAACACAAAGTATTCAATCAAACAAAAACCAAATACACAAAAAGAGAAAAAAACAACTGGAAATAAACAGTCTGTTATTTTTTACCTTTGATTAAGAAAAAAAGTTCAGAAACACATGAAAATACACCGTAAAAGCTATTTTTTTCAAACTTACCTGAGGCTTCCCTAAAGTTAGTGATTTTTCCTATACATGCATTATACACAGGGAGACACACAAAACATCAAGACACTCGGACAGAAAATTAAGAGGAGGTGAGTGCAAAGGCCTGGTCTAAGGAAGTGTTAGGCTCTAGTCTACCTACTAGACCCCGCCTAGAGCACCAAGAAGTGACCCGCTCCCACGCCGGGTTAGAAGGCCGAGGAGGACGCAGCGGTGAGCGGAGGCGCGGACAGAGCGCGGCCGGGGTTAGTGTGGGCCCGGGCCCGTGGAGGGCACTTACTGACGCTGCCACAGACCGCCAGGCAGTATTCCTCCGAGTCAAAGTTGTTCCGGTTCCCGCCGCAGCCGCCGTAAAAGAAGGGCGCGCACTTTCCTTCGGCCACGTCAAAGTACCAGCGGGAGATCATGGCGCGGCACGGCCCCGTCTCGGCTTGCTCAGAGCACACCTCTAGTCACAGAGACCCGGAGGAACCACATTTAGCATGGCAAAGGTTATCGGCTTGGTTTTCCTAAGCAGGCGCCTCTCCGCGTCCATGCGGGAGAGCGGGCAAGGAGAAGCGCCAAGGAGGTGTTTTGGGGAACAGGAAACCCTTCCCCGGAGATGGGGAAGGTAAATCTTGAACTAAGCCACTAAGCCTGCCTAGACTTTTATGGTTTTAGCGATTTTATCTGCACGCACAGAGGGGTGTTGCCCTGAAAAGCTCCAGCGTGGTGACCATGGTACGAGTGTGAAGTGCCATTTGCTTCCAGGCCAGAGGGGAACAATCACTGCTGCCTGTGCGGTTTGCCCTGGGCAGACTCCACTCAGTACCTCTCTGGAAGGGGAACACTTGGAAGCAGAAGGAGCCACATTTTTTCCTGTTGTTTTTTTAGCTATTTATCCCCTTCCTGACCAAACTGAGAAGGTTTCCTAGCTTACACAAAGAAAAAACCCAAAACTTATTTATGCCCTATTGTGGAAGGCACAATAATTCTCTTCAGACATCCATTTATATATGGTCATTGTTGAAGAAACTCCCTTTTGCAAGCCTCCCAGAACAGGGGTTTTGATTCATAGTTTGAGGGCTCACATATATAAAATTACTGCCATAGCTTGAACCCACCCATGGGAAGGAAATCTCATCCCCACTGAACACCCATACAGGAAAAATATTACAATGGTTTGTGCTTGTGTTCACTGTGAGCTGCTACAGTCTGTCTACATCCTGTAACACAAAAACCTGAGACCCAAACCACATAAATTAAAAGGAAGACAAAGCAAATTCTGCCTGCAATTTGGAGTTCAACCAATTACATGTGTAAACGTATAGCCCTTTACCAATAATGTTCCAAACAGACAAAAATAGTTTTCTCTTTCAAGGTGCTGAATAAGTCATTTCAAATCTACATAATGTGAAAACACCAACACGCCCCTCACTTGCTTTCATCCCACGCACTGCATTGGCAGACAAACTGCCACGTTCAACTGGAGGCTTCTAAATTCTCTACATACATTTGAATTTTGTGGAAAGTAGATCCCTGAGAGTTGAAAGGTAGGAAGAAATATCAGCGCATTAGCACTGGAAATGCCCTGCACACTCGTCGCCTCTCATATGTTGGCTACAAGGAATCTCACTTTCAGAGTCTGTCCTGATCCATCAATTCACAATCCTCAGGAGCACTGCTATTTATAAATAGATTTTTATTGTCCAATCATCGCCGGCTTACATTAGCCAGCATTAGCTTAAACATACAATATAAGTATCATTTTACACATGTTTATGTTATTCACATCTCCTAACTATCAATAATGTCAAGAATGAATTTTAGGGAGCATACACTTGGTCTGAGAGAAACAGATCCACGTGTAGCACATCAAGGATGTGCTACAAATGCTGCAATCTGTACCAAGCAATTAAGGGGAAAGGAATACTAAGTTTTTTACTAGAAGAAAAAACAAAATAAGTATAGTTAATTGCACAGCACGTTAATTACAATTAATTGTATACTACTATAGACCGTATTTAGTATACAAGTGTTTCTTCTGATTTATTTTAAAATTAAATCTGGCTGTGCTGCCCAATTATACAGTCAAATCTGCACACAAAGCTTTGCACAGTCTTGGAAGAGCTGCCACACGTCAATTAAAAATGAATAGTGACTCTTCACATTTAGCAGACAGGTATAATCAAAAGAATCTTTACTGACAGGAAATGTCATTTCAAAGAACACAAAGGCCTCAACAACTCAGTATTTCTTAGTTAATGCTGACTACAGGCCAACCTCCACACACACAGAGCGCGTTCTAGGTTTCCCTCAAAATGCTAGTTCTGCTATCCACTCTGATTTATTTTGCACTGTTAAGTGTTACCAGGGTGGGAACAGCTCACAGATCTAATCTGAAGTTTCCTATAGGTACTTCTCCCACAGAAATAGCAGCAGAGATTTTCCTTGAATGTGCAAAAGCAAAGGCAATTGCCCATCAAATAACTGATGCCAGTGGTAACAAGGAATGGGCTCTTTGGTAGCTGAAGTCATTTATACACATGAAGATGCACTTGCACAAGTGTTCAGGAAACCACAGAAACATATTAAAAAGAGCAAATCTGAAGCTGAGGACAGACACCTGCCTGACCTGTCATCTCCCACCAGGCTGATGGTGACATCCTTCCCTCCAGCCCACACAGCCAACCCTGCTGCTCCTGAGAGACCTACATGGTAATTACACCATCACAGAGACAAATGTCCTACTGTGTTTTAATATTTATCACCTAAATGAAGAATAAAGAAGGGAGGGGGAAATGCTCTGGTTCAATGTTTCACAACTGCTCTGTCTAAGGGAAGCTGGTGATGGTCCAGTCTAGGAAACAGAGACTGCTGCCATCCCTTTCCCAGTGTTACCATCTCTGTCTGACATTCTCTGTGAAGGGCTCAGAGCAGCATTCCTCTACCCCCGCTCTGAGGTGAAGGTACATTTTTAAACCAGCTTCAATGCCTGGGCAATGGTCCCACCACTCCTGTTGGTGGGCCACACGCTCCTCAAGTGCCTCTCCACATCTCATCACTTGTCCTTACAGAAAAAAGCCACTGCATTTAATCCTCAGCTGAGAAGACGGGGAAATGAAGTGCTGAGATGGGAAATTCAACAGGTTTTCTTGGGCTATTAATCCAAATGCCATTTCCCCTTCCTTCCACTGCTGCCAAGTGCAGCAGTTAATGTCTACAATGGATGAGCTACATTAACAGATATTAGGAGCAGGCAGGCAGCATACACTCCTAAATGATTCATCAAAAATTAAAAGCTGTCTTTGCTTCATCTATGAATCTTGTTGCTGAAAACTGATGCAAAAAATGAGTTACTTTTTGCCACTGTGTAATTCAATCTTACTTGATACCATGAATAATTTGTATTCAGTACAGCACCAAGGGTAAGCTTCGATTTTAAGTAACTTGCTCACTCTTTCCCCTCCAAAGATGCATTTTTGCCTTTGGCTTCAAGAAACTGGATGAAATTGAAGAGGACAAGCCTTTGCCACAACCCAGGTACATAAACAGTCCAAATTTTGTTTTCAGGTGCTTATAGGTTTCAAACCATCCTTCTCCAGTAGCCAAATTTTTCTCATCCTCTCTGTGTCCTAAACCAAAGACCACAGTTGCCAATACCTCTGTCTCCAGACCCTCAGATATGGCAAATTACCTTTGAGATAGTCAGTATAATAATTATAATTCCACTTTCCTCATTCCAGCCTGTCAAGGCAAAAGCAGTTGTTTCTACCCCAGCAGGTAGATGGTTCCCTGAAGGACAGTGCTTGCTGATTTGCTTTTGAATTAAACAGATGAAGTGATATACTGAAAACTAACCAGTTACACTGAAAAGCACAGACTTCAGCACCCCAGGAAATACACTGTCTTCAAGTATGTGGACATTGATTTACAGTACTTCCATAAGCACATTTACCAAAATGCTGTAAGTAGAGCTCATTAGAATTTATGTGCAAACATTTTAGATACTTTTGATAATCAGTTTTTACAGAGGGAAATATAAAATATGGTTCTGAATGGCAGTTTAAATTTTTCATTACCATGTATTTTTTTTTTCCTGTTCCTTGAAGAAAACTGATTTCAAATCAAAGTGAAATTATAATTGCTTTATTTCAAAATCTCGTCTCCATGCTTCTTTTTTTTTTTCCCCATACGGGACTTATACTCTGAACACCAACATTTTCAATTGAGGAGTCTGAAATAAAATACAAACTTCTAACAGGGGAAAAAAATTAAGCTACATTTACATATTTTTATTGCTGTAAATATCAAGGTTACTCAATATTTTCTTCAGGATTTGAATTTATTTACATGATCATGGGAACTAAACTCATTTAATACTGGCAGTCAGCCCCAACCCTTAAACCAGAAATTAAATTTGAAGAGATTCAAGAAAAAAAGGACAAACAGGAGGAGTTAGACTAACTCAGACCTACCTTAGAAGTTGGGTCCTATGTCTAGTTTACACCTCTGAGAATCCCATTTTCCTTAATGCTACAATACAAAGGTACCACCATGCTGGCTTATAAATATTGAAAGTTCCTTAATTTAACCATAATAAAGGAAATACATTGTCCTGATGGCCCTTTCCATATAATCAGCCCTTCAAGTTTGGAGGTGATACAAATAAATCCTACTGGGATTAATAACCAACTCACCAGCACTGGTATGTGTTTGCTGCCTGTTCAAACTGTGTCATCACCACATGGGATGAACAACTCTTAACAAGGACCTAGAACACTGAGTTGCTTAAGTATATAGATCACAATCTTATATTTTACCATTTACCTCTTGCTGAAGAATGGAGGAATTGTTAATTAACTGATTAATGCAATGGAGGCCAAAGGAATAAACCTCTCAAATACACATCATGAGGAACATTCTTCCCCTTCATAATGTACCACTATATGTAATATTACAACTGGAGTAATTTTGGTTTCCATGTCTTCAGGAACTGAGAGTTACAGTTTGAGGATATTAATATGCATGGATCTATATTAGTCTTCATTTCTTAACTAGCTGAGTAAAATTAGGCAAGAGTAAATGCACTGTTGTTCTTTTAGTTATACTCTTTGTGCTCTGAAAAGGCACAATAGTGTTTTACTCAATGAATTAATCAAAAGGGAATATTTAAAGATAATTTTACTGAAACAAAACTTCCTCATTCTGAATATATGGTTAGAAGAGAGAGCCAAATTTAGTCTGAGTATTCAAAGACAAAAGCTAATTTCAGAAGAGGTTTTTGGAAGTAGGAGAAGACAGCTGTGAAGCTGGCACAAGGTCTAGGAATGAAGTTGGTGCACAAACTAAAACACACTTTACAGAGAAAAGTTAAATGACTTCTCAATGCAGCTCTTCTAAAACTGTTAAATACTCTAAAATTGTAATTTCCATCCTGTGTAATTGAAACTGAATTTCTTTCTACAATGTTTATTCTTAAGCTACTGCAAGGGCATAGTGAGAATTTTAAAAATTTTAATTGTATACTTGGCTATAATACAAAGCCTTGCAATTCTGAAGAGGTGCAAATATTTGAAAATACATTTTCTATTTCTCATACACAACAGAACTAGATTTGGAACTAAGGTGCCAGGTTTCCACTGGTGGCCAGAACCCAAACAAAAAAACCCACCTTGATTTTACATGTAGCTCAATGTAGCTTCATGAATTCATGTGTGTTTTAGAAAGGGTATTTGCACATAACATCAGGATTCTGCTGCACATGGAGACAGTGACTATGAGAATGTACAAAAGTGCATTCCAGTCTTTTTACACAGCAAAACAAAATATGCAATTAATTACTGTTTCAATATAGTAAACCAACATTTTCTCTAGGGAAACATACTCTTGGTAGATTTCTTCTGGCAGAACAGATTTCAAATGAAACTCCTCTCCACACTCCAACATTACATAAAACAATACCACTACTGTGTTTAGCATTTCAGCACTTTTGTCCTTGACCCCAAAAAAGTAACAGTATATTGGGCTTCTGTCAACAAGTTTACCAGATCATAAAAAAGGTTTTCTCCAATTGCAACATATAACAAAGTATTATATTATGGTGAAATAGCTGTGCTTTAAATTATAATGTGTAATTAAAAGCCATCAGTTAGTCTAATGCAAATCCATTAGGTTGATTTTATCAGCTCTCGTTCATATGTTAAGAGTAGATGATCATTCTAAATGAATATCCCATAGCAAAAAACCCCTGGTAGTTACCCAAATGTGTACTATTCACATAGCTACCTGTAATGTTTTTGTGACATGGAATACAAGCACACGTTATCCCTTTCCAACTAAAGCATACTGCACAGTCCTGAAGCCTAGCAGGGAAAAGGAATTATTACTTCAACAGAAAGATAACAACCTTTCAAAGAAGACAGACTGCCCAGAGAAGCTGTGAACTCCCCACCTCTGGAAGTGTCCAAGGCCAGGTTGGACAGGGCTTGGAGCCACCTGGGACAGTGGGAGGTGTCCCAGCCCATGGCAGGGGGTTGCAACTGGATGATCCTTAAGGTCCCTTCCAACCCAAACCATTCTATGATTCTGTCAAAGTGGGACAAAGCTATCGGAATAAGCCAGAATTGCTTATTCCTTGCTGTATGGCAAGAGGGACTGGCTTTCCTTGTCACCTCCTGTGCTGAAGGGGAGCAGGAATGAAATCACACACAGCTGCACTGAGGGGGGACTCGTGCCCTGCTTCGCCTTGTCACATGCTGGAACAATCACCCGGAGCCTGGAAGCCTCAGGAGCAGCTCTGGGACACCTGCAACACTGTGATGATGACAGCAGAATTAAAACCACTCCCCCCCGCCCAAATCCTGGCCAGCAGAGTCGCTTCCCTTTCTCCATACAGAGACAAAAGTCAAAACCCACAGTTTTCACGCAGGGCTTCGTAAACGAGCCAAACCTTCTCCAGCACAAAGTCAGTGCTAACATGTCCCTGTGACTGAAGGTGAAAAATGTAGAGGTGAAATTAATTTCACTGGCTGAAATTATTGTAATCTCAGGCCCACTATCATCTGGATTTAACATCTGAAGCCCAGCAAGAGCTTATCTCAAAGTTTAAACTGGGTCTGCTGCTATACCGATGAACTGAGAGTAAAGGTGGTCTCTCACAAACACAGGAAAGTGAACACTGGCAAATACTGGGCCACGGAAAGTTTATTCACATTTTTTAATAAACACAAAAATATGGTTGCTGCAGAAACTGAATGAAAATACTGTTCTTCTGCCAATGGACTTCTCTCATTCTCTAGGCAAGATTAATTTCCTTTTCACTGAAAAAAAGTTTGCAAGTGGTTCTACTATTGCTGTTTTGGTCACGATTCATTAAAATATGCAGAGAAATAAAATTGCCTGAAAAATTGATTCTACAATAGCTCAAGTGTCTTTAAAGCATAACATTACATCTATGCTTTTCAATTATTTATGGCTGATGGCAACCATTCCACACTCTCCATCTGGGGGAGAAAGGGCTCAGTACCAGCCTACAATTAGATTCTAATTTATGGCTTTAGAACAGTAGCTCTTTGTTGATTTCGTATATAAAAAGCAACTCCTCTCAAATTGGACAAACCCACTTTCTCTGCTCTTTAATGTTAAAGACATAATATTAGTTACAGCTTCATAAAGCATACATAAAACTGGCTGTAAAAGGTCTGTGAAGAGCACTCTAGGATATGTTTCAGGAAATGCTTGGGCAAACAGCCCACACAGGACTGAAGCTCCAACACTTCAATCCATTTGGAGAGGCTTCCAAGGTGTGTCCATTGTCTACAAGGTTCCTCTGTCTGTTCCAGTTACACTGACAGTGACAAACTTCTCTGTTTGCAACAGCAGGACACCAGCAGATGCTCCTTACAGAAGTTCCTGTGCTGGATGTGGTACAGATTGTCCTCACCTCACTTGCACCAATGCATGTTTCCCTCACAATCACCCAAGGTCCGAAACTTTAGACTTGGGAAAAACAGCATACGAACATTTCAAGATCATCTACCATGTATACAAATTTCTAAAGGACTTCTAAAAGGTGGCTTCAGTAGTTCACTTAATCTCCTGTGATTACACATGACTTTCCTGAAGGCTAAGCACCTTAAACTCTTTGGAATGTCACACTCAGAAAAGAAACACGTTCTACCTAATTTGTCCTCATTTCCACTCATCCAAAATCCCATTAAAGTCAGGTGTACTACTTTTCTTTTTTTTTCCCTCTCAATATTCATTTACCTGCGAGAACACAGCGTTTTATCCCCATGTGGAAATACATTTAACTGGTTTACAGATTTAAATATAAACTCTTCCCACCCCACCCCTCACTGAAATGGCTCTCCAACATCTTAGCAAAACATCCAACAGTAACACAAGACAGAAATGCACAAGACTGCATTGTCAGCCTTAGAAAGACATTTGCAAGGGATTTTAGCAAAGCTTTACTGCTTTGGATTAGCGAGTTTATCTCCAGGTAGACTGAACAGAAAAACCTAAACCAAGTAATTCTTTTTTCCTAAAGCATCCCCTGGGCACTTTTCTGTACTTGTGGGTGTGATAAATCATCGCCAGCACCCTCTGCTCCACTCCTGCTCTCGCAGACAGACACTGGCACCGCAGCTCAGGAGAAAAGAACACTGGAGAAAAGGTGGGACTCCACTGGAACCGAAATTCCAAGCATCCCCAGAGGCAGGGGGTGGGAAAGCATGGGCAGAGGAAAGGAGCCAGGCCAGATGTTTTCTTCCTCATCTCACAACTACCTCAATAGCTGCCATTTTCCCTCTGCCTGCTGCTTGTCACAACTCCTTTCTTTCCAAATCTAATCTTTAATCTCATTTCCTGCCACCATCTCCAGTACTTAGTGGTAAAGATAGAAGCACTGTAGAAAATTTTGCATCTTTCTTACTGAGATTCATACGACGGTTATTAAAATACAAATATAAGCATAACTAATTCAAGTATGGATTGTAGGAGAAATGCAGCATTTAAACATACTGTGTTGCTATGTTGTCCATGAACCAGGGTAAAATTCAAAGTTTAAAATGCAGTTACACTAATTACTAAAAAATATCATGTAAACCAAATTTCAGAAATGAAGAGTTCTTTCTCACTCCATGTCTTCTTTTTTGGGCAATATATTCCTATTTCCTCCTTCCCTGCCCAATACAACTCATTAGTTAGGTTCACTTTTCTGCAGTTATTTCTGAATTCACCTAATTTTACTGAATTAGTAATTTATGGAGAAACAGTAGAAACAGGTATCTAACAGAAATCACATGAAATGACTCATCACTGCTGTTAATTTGAGAGACCAAACCAGTCTGTGCTACCTCCTGCTTGGAACTGACATTCCCTATCCTTCTGCAACACATGTGCATGGTAACACTGGGAAGGAAGTGTGCGTGGGTTATTTGCTACATATGGCAATCAAATTTTATTTAACGTTACTTTAAAATAAAACCAACCCTTCTGTTTCCATCCACAACACACACACTTTGTGGACAGACAGTCTCTGCACCATCCCTGTACCAGGAGGGCTGGAGGCCAGAAAGTCCAAAGGGTTGTGGCAGAACTAACTCCAAAGAATATTTGTAATGGGAAAGTGATTAAACATGAAAATCACAGAAGTCAAAGCACAACAATACTGCAACTTTTGATATTTTGCTGTTTGGAACATTTTTTTTTTTTTTTGTCGTAAAGGGCAAACATGGAAAGCAGCAGGATCAGCTTTTCAGCCCAAAGCCCAACGCCCATGAATTTACCTCTGACAACCTCTTCCACTGACTCTGTAGTTGTGGTGGTAGTGGTTGCAATACTGGTAGTTCTTTCAGTTGCCTCCTCATACTCTTCCTCTGTCTCTTCTTCCATTTCATCACCATCATCATCGTCATCATCAGCATCTTCATCTTCCACAACAGTCAGCTCCTCATCTTCCTCTGCTTGTTCTTCTGCTGCCTTATCATCACTGAAGGAAGAAAATGATCACGATGTGTCAGCAACAAAATTATTTCAAGACGACATAAGAGAACATTTTATTCAAAAACTCGGTAAGGACAAGAAGTTACCTGTTCCTCAATGTCCTGCCCTTCCCTTGAAACAGAAAAAAAACAGGGACTCTGGAATGTCCCAAATAGTTAGACATCAGAAATGTTAAAATAAAACCCCCTAAAACAGTGGGGAAAATAGGAAGATGCCAAGTTAGAGCTCTGCCTTTTGCAGAGGGATGGAAAAAGAATCCCCATCAGCAACAGCACATTTTGACAGCTGTAAACACGGTCACTCCATGATGCTGAAAAAAGCAATTCCAGTTTTATTTTGAAAGAAGGTCAAACTTGCTCAAAAGGCACTCAGCTGATATGCACACAGAAGCAAGAGACTTCCCCAGGACTCTCTCACCCAGGAGACAGCTTATCCAGAGGCTCCCTGTGGACTTCCTTCATGCCTTTCCTAGGGGACAATGAAATATTGACCTGACCTTGAATTATCTACACTGCCAAGTTTATTCTTCTGCTGTTCCAAGTGTTGTGAGAATGGAAAGGACACTTCTACAGGGCAACAGGAAGAAATGCTGAAATTGACTATCAAATGCTTTTGGTTGGCTTCATATGTCAAGAATTTTCTGGGATCACTCTTAGTTAGTTCTGAATGACACAGAAAACGAGCCCCAAAAAATGTGTGTTTGGCTACTGCTGCTGTTGCCTTTGAAATGCTTCCTCGGCTCAGTACCCAGCTGTGGCAAGGTCTCAGGTTTGTTAATCTGATCTTCTACTTGAAATTTACTACTAATGAATAAATGATCTTTAAATATTCAAATATGCAGTGACTTTTTGTCACCTTCACACACAAGTGGGTGTGAATCTTTTTCATAGCATCGCATATGCCTGAACAGGCTTCTAGGTGAAGTTAACAACTTCTCTGCTTCACTTCATTTTGGAGACCAAGCCTGCAATATTTCATTTTACATTACGTTGCCTACCACAACTTTGAAAGTGAACTCAGCAAAAAGGAAGACAGTATGAACCTTTTGTAACAGGGTACCAAGAAGTTAAGAAGTACTGATAACATTTTTTAATGCCACAAGCCTGACTCTTCCAGGAGAAAGTTAAGTCTCTATGTAAACAAGACTGATTTCCCTGTTCCGGTCTCCCCAAAATCGTGTTTCTGACCTCCAGAAACACAAGAGAGGCTTAAAGTAATAGTGAAGATTTCCACTGGGGAAATCCAGGTAGGTAACACATGGATGTGGTTAAAGGCACCTCATAGAAGAGTCTGGATAAGAAACCACCTAATTCCATTTACAAGGCAGAAAGACTGAGAAAGGGGCACAAACTCAATTCATTCTTAATTTTTCTTGATTTCTAAAAATTGGCTTAGAAATCTCACCATCTCCACTGTACAGTTTTCCCCAGAAAACTAATTTCACCATGTCTGAAATTTCTAGCTTCCCTTTTAGTAGTTCTTTTCTGAACAATGTATTTCTCCTGTTGTTATTCTCTTCATCAGGTATTTCACCTTTTTACAAGCACAAAATAAATGCTACACATACACCACCACCTTTCAACTGCAAGAGTGAGGTGGATTTGTCAAGTCTGTCAATCTGCTGCTGATTTCCAGGTTAAAGGACTTCCAGTGTTGCCTCATTGCAGACACCTAAAACTAGGCATTCTGAGGATAAAACATTCAGATTTTCATCAACAGCATCACACACCATATTCCTTTCAACATTTAGGAAAGCTGCTCTCTGTCTTTTTCTCACCTAAGCTACAAACACAGCGTGATTTCAGAAAAATTGCTATTATTTTTTCTCTTCCTTTCACATGAATGATCACTCTCAGATACTGGCAAGCTCATAAAGTTAAAAAAGGACAACAAAAACAACCTAATGAAACAAACAAAGGAAAGTCAATTAGTCACATGGAAAACACTTCAAAAATAATTTGTATGCGTGCATCCAATACCCATCTGTTTTTAGCTACACAAAAGCAATCAACCCCATAGTTGCTATGTCTGCCCGCAGCATTTTGCTGTGAAATTCTCAGCATCAAGNGGGCACAATGGCAAATAGGACAGGATGAAGGAGGACTGTTCTCTGTGTGCACTGGCTGGCTGTGCCTGCCATTGCAGTGGGCCCTGGTTCACTCTCCAGTCACTTACCAGAAGCAAATGCTTAAGAGTGTAGCCCCCCACTTGCCTTCCCTTTATGACCTGCTGCTAGCTGAAAAATTAGACAGCTGAGAACATAAAAAAAGCCAGGAAGCGGTGGGAGATTGCAACAGTTTATGGGATCAGGCTCCTGAAAATATTCTAAAAAGCTTGCACAAAAAACATACCAGAATATTCTTTCTGCTGGCTTGACCACTCCTGGAAAAATCTTATTTCTGATAGCAACATATTCTGCAAGACTCAATCGCAAGGGTCGTATTTCACAGATTTATATTTTAGTCCACATTTCAGGAAAAAAGGAACAACAGAAACACAACTGGGTTTGCTTTAGATTTAGAAACCAGAATGCAAGTGAAAAGTCACTCTTGCAAACAAAGACAGCAGGTAGACTTTGCATATTTTTAGTGTTAGCAAAGGTAATTAGTAAGAAACGTGACAAAATACACTTGGCTATTTCCCCTTGGATTTAACCACTGGGATCATCCTGGCTCTTCTTCAAATGTGAGAGGGACGACAGAGAACAACAGGGAATGAACACCTACAACATCTGGAATACAGCATGAACCTTTCAGATGGGGGCACAGCCTGCAGAGCTCTTCCTCCCCACCACGTTAAATGCTCTGGTACCATCTTCCTTTCTCATTTAGCACCACCACAGACAGCACATCACATTCTGCACACCTTTCACCTCAGCAATCAGTGTAAATCCACCGCTTTCAAGCAAGTATTTACTACCAAATTAATGTGGATACCTGTAATTTTTCTGGAAATCTTGGAGTTTTATTTAATGCACGTAGCAGGTGTGCTTGTTGCCTGATATTATTACTACATTTTATCTTCTTCTGTAAACAAGTATGGCTCAGTCTTGTTTCTCCTGAAAGCACAACACCTTGACAGCTTTTTCTGTATATCCCCTTGACAGCATCCCAGCCAAGGTTTTATTAGCACCACAGACTGCAGCGTCTCGTTTACAAGAAATCCTTGACATTTCTCCTCAGCTTAGCAGTGCCGGTGACAGGATTTTTCAAAGGCTTATCAAAAAAATTACTTGATGCTCTGACAAGTTCATGGGTTTGTAAAGCCATATTACCATCATGTGAATTTAGGAATTCAGCAGCTGTAAGCAACTTGTTAGGTATAGCCATGGCTATACCTGCAATCCCCTCCCAACATTAGTGCAGCTCAGTCTCCTGTCTCTGCAGGTTTCTGGCAAGGAGAGCCAGCACTTTCCTTTCATAATGGACACAGAATCATGGCATTGAACCTTCTGCTTCAACCTCCCCACATACAGGATATTAAGATCCATTCTCCCATCATGGAAATGATGCTCCCCTTGAGCATCCAAGTAGCAGAGTGGGTCATTAAAACAAATCCTCTACACTCCTGTGGATGGTGGAACAAGGTATTTGAAGTGTGGTGGTTTCAGGTCTATTTCTGATGCCGCAGACACACTGAGGCTTCAGGCAGCAGCCTTAAGAGGTCACTGGTTCCTTCCTGATTCCAACAGAAGCATACTGACCAGTCCAATGGGCATATTTCTGGTTTTACAACACAAACCACTGTCCAGCTCCTGCTAATACGTGCCTAAGCACATAGTTAGAAGCAATAAACCAAGGAACTGTAAAGGTATATTTAGCAACCTCCTTTTCCCAATCCATCACTACACTAAGAGTGTATTATTTATTCTCTTCATTCAGAAGTATGCATCATTATGTTACTTCAGGAAGGTAAAACTGAAGGAAAGATAAAGGAGAGGGAAGGAAAGCCAACTATGTTACTTCCTGCTGTTCAAGAAATAAGAAAACATTAATAAAAGAAAGTTTTCTTTCTGTATTCCAGTAATCTGCAACAGGGACAGAGGCAGAACACAGATGACAAGAATGAGTTTTCTTTCTAATGGTGTTTCAGAAATCACAGGTCTGCCAAAGCACAACCCTCCCACTCCTCTACAGCTTCTCCAAATGAGCTCCAGTATGAAACTGGATCATCAAATATTCTGCGAGTTTACCTTTGCTACCAGCTAAAGAATAATGATGAGCACACACGTATATTTATCCTTGTGCACAGGAAAGCTCTAGAGCACAAAGCTCTTCAGCTGTGGGAGAGGGAAAGGCCAGATCCAACAGCAAACCTCCACAAGCCTTAAGAGTCAATGCCTTAAAATAAACACAAAACACAAACTCAAAGCAAATTACAAGAGACACATGCTTAGAATCCAAACAAGAAGATGAGTGTGTTTGAGGTGGTCTAATTACCAGGCTTTTGGCTAAAAGCAAACCAGAAAGCTAACAGGCAAGGAACCAAATTCTCCTTCACAACAAAGCTACACATTTGAAGCCTGGGTATTTTCCACCTAACATCTTTTCAGACCTTGCAATGCCAGATAAAGTTCTTCAGAACTGAAATCTCAAAGCACGAGATTTCTCAGGAACCAGGTTTGATCCCACCACCCCACTCCTCTGAATGGCATCATTAATTAAACATTTGAGTCACCACAGGAACCTCCTTAAAGCTAAAAACTAAGTGAACCAAGTGCACTTTGGCACACGAGCTCTCCCCTCACTGTACTTTGTTGTGTGACTTTGGTACCTGAACTGACTTCAGGGCTCAGCTGAGTACAGTCTACGTGACACTGAAAATCCAGGTAGTAAATTTAAACCAGACCTACCAAAGTAGTTTTGCATGGGGGAAGAGAGAGAAAGGGAAGTCAAAGCCAAGTGTGAAACAGATTTCAGCATTCACCTCCAAAGTCTATGAGAAGGGGGTTGTAATTAAAAGGTGTGTTTTCTTTTTAAAGCACAGGGGAGGTGGGAACAGACAGGAGGGCAAGAATTAAACTGCAGTGCAGTTGTGACATTGGGCACAGAGCTAGGAAAGAAAAGGGTTGTGCCAGGCCTCCAGTCTAGGGAACTGATTTTTTAAATGGATTATTGGCATCAAAGTCTGGAAAATGAGAGTGCCTTAAAGAATTGCAAGTCTGACCCATAGCAGTAATGTTTCTGGCCTGTCAAGTGACTACAAAAGCAGAAACTGCTCAAAAAGGGCCTTGGTTATTTTAATTAGGGTTGGATTATACAAGGTTGGTAAATCTGGTGTCTCACAATAAGTAGTCATGTCACATGTGGACACAAACATCTATTAAGAGATTTTTAAACTTTAAAGAACCCAGATGGGCACCTTCCCTTGCACAGCAAGTCAGGATGAGCAATTCACATTCACAGCATTTTTCAGACCTTCATTCTGTCACTTTTAAACACTTTCCTTTTTGTGTTCCTTTACTGAAGAGGTTGCAATTATCCTTATTTTCACATTTCCTAGCTGAACAAAAACCAACTAAATAAGCTATTTCAAATGCTTCTTCTGAGTTCTTAAACCTTTTCAAACAGCTGAATTATGTGAATTACATGCTCCAGACTCTCCCCTTCTACTGTAGCTAACCTTATACACAAAAACAATTCCAAAAAAATGCACCTGTTTCCATGAAATTTGTAGAAAACAAAAGTCGCACTAAAAATTTTCCAATACAATTTCGAAACAGAACACCTACAAAACCAAAATGCTTTCCTTGCCCTATTGTGCCCAACAGATAATATATTTACCTTTTCCCTGTAATTAAAAAACATATTTTATACCACTAGAAATTTCTTTCCACAGTTGGCCTGCTTAAAAAGCAATGTGTACAAGACAGGGTGTAACATTTTACCTCACAGAAGGTACCTGTTGCCTGATAGGCAAGAATACTTTTCAAAACTGACCTGGTATTTTTCTGAAATGAAGCCTTTGCTGATGTTACTGTTCTGACAGTTTTCTTCAGAAGATGAAGGATTCAGTAAGAAGTATGTCATTTTTAGAGAACAGAGTAATAAATTTAACCCATTAGCTTTCCTGCTTTGATTATTTTTGCTTAAGAGAATCTTAAAAACTAGAAAATTAAACATACCTGCAAACACATAAAACCAGGCTTTGTGAGCCTGATAATGGTAATAAATGTTAAGTTCAAAATCCTGACAGCAGAAATGCCTGAAGAGTAAATGTGATGGAAAAGGGCACAGGGAAGATCACTTGCACAACCCTGACTGAGTCAGCTTGAGAATCAGCAGAAAAATCTGTTGCAATGTGTTTGTTTCTGCAAAACTTCTGCTGTACTTAAAATGGAATATTTTGTGTTTCTGAATAATAACAATAATAACAATTATTATTGTTATTATTATTATTTCTCCTACAGCTTATTTGAGGCAGACAGTGTGAACTCTGCACCAAACCAAGTATTTGCCCTGTTTGTGAAATTCATTGCCTTGGTACCCTCACACAAAAAAAACCAGGGTTAAAACTGGACGAATAACTTTGTTTTAAAACTGAGAAAAAAAACTAACAATATCAGAAGCATGCAGCAGTTCTGGATGTTATTCAGTGCCTTAATTGAACATTTTTTAAAATTGTGTCATCAAACTTCTTAAGTACAGCTGTCACCAGCAGCAGCTGCAAGAGGCCAGGACTTCTGCAGAGCAATTACCTCCACTTGCACTGCCAGAAGAAAAAGGGGCACTTTCATACTAAGTTTTTTATGGTGGCCACAGCATGCCAAGCCTGGCAAGAGATTTTCGTGGAAGAAACAAGCCTAGATCCAGTTCTCCAGGTCAACATTTTACTGTTTTAGCCTTTTCTTCTTCACTCAGGTCACTGTTTTTTTCATCAGCAGTGATCAAAACAGATCTCATGTGAAGGAAGGTCTTGTATCAAAGCTGAAACATTTGCATTCAAGAGTGGAAAACCTTTACTGCCAGGAAAAAACAAATCATGCTTTCACTGTTTCATCCACATATCCCAGGTGTGTAGCCTTTGGTAGAAAGCAAAGGGGAAAAATAGTCCTCAGCACAGATAATCCTTTACTACACTGTGCTATTAAAGCACAGCCTCACAAGAGGTGGAATTCTGAAACTCCTACAAACCACCCCAACATAGAGCTCTTCCTTCTAATACAGACCACAACCAGCACCGAAAGGTAACACAGAGCAGGAACTGCTGGATAACTTTATGAACTATCTCCAGCTATGCAGTCATGCTGGAGGGACAGAATGGGTTGAAAAACCCAGGTGTAAATTTCTCACTTTCCATTTTTTCATGCATTATAAATAGTGCAGTGCTTGAAGTGGGGCAGTAAACAGCACAATGTCACAGGAACTTTTCAGAGTATTTCCCAGATATATCAGGAGCTCATTGTTACATGAACCTTTCTCTCCCACGTTTCAGTCACCACCAGTCAGTATAATTGACAACTTACAATTTTTACTGATAAAAGTGTTGCCTGTTACTTAAGGAAAACATGACAGGTGCTGGCTCTGTTTTGTGAAGTCAAAAAACTAACTCTTCTCTGCAAGTCAACCTTTTACTAAATATAAAAGTTTGGTGCCATGAGCCTCCTGAAACGAGCTCAGCATTCACTTAAATCACAGCCTGCACAGCCAGAGAACTGCTTTCATCAGGGGTCACAGAAGTCTGGGTGCCTTCTACCCATCACTTCCTCAATTAGATTCATTTTCTCCACCCAGAGACTCATCCATCACTGGAGTTAATGCTTTATACTCAAATGGTGATTGGATTTGCCAGCTCAGCATTGCTGTAATTACCTCTCAAAGCAACGTGCTGTTTCATCAGTTCCATTCTAACTTGCCTTGTCCTAAGAAGAAACCCAACATCTACCAATCTTGCTGGAATCATTACTGCTCTGGTGTTTCTATGCTTTCAGAACCTTATTTTATCAACTTCCAAGACAAAAAGTAAAAAAAATTGTTATTAAAAATACATATAATGAGTTAGCTGAATATTAAGCAACAGCCAACATGAGAGACAAACCCAGTTAAGGTAAGAATGTGACACACAGACTGTGCTAATAGCATACAAAATACGTGAATAGGACAAAACTCTTCTAGAGTGTAATTTTGAATTGAATACTTCAACACAAGCAGTAACATTATGCCTACAATTCTTTTTTTTATTTATAATTTTTTATAAATTAAGTTTAATTTATAAAGAAAAGCAATTATGTTTTCTCATTAAAGTATTTATAAAAAAACTGAGGTTTTTTAGATAAGCTTTACCCTTTTTAATGCTTTAGAACAGGTATAAAACATTTTTTCCTGTTTCAGTTTCTAAAAATTCTACCACAAGAAATCAAGACGATTTGAAAGTCTGGCCAATTAGCTGAAATATTATATTGCAAAACATCTTCCACACTATCTCCCTAAATTAATTCAGTTTTTCTGAAATACCAATTTAGTGATGGACAACTCTTGCAGTGCAAAATTCACCTATTTCAATAATTGGTGTTGGCCTCTAATGATGACAAACTTCAAAGGAGGGGGAAAAACAAGCCAAGAAAAATGAAGCAAGTTTGTAATTCCTAGTGTTCATTTTAGAGCACTGACTCCCAATTAGGAACAATTTGTCTTAGGACAGCTGATGAAAACACTGCCTCTGGCTGTGCCCCTGTGTCACAGACAACTGAACTCCCCACCAAGCAGACTCTGAACCATTGCTGGCACAAGTTCTCCTTAAATTTCCAGAGGCATGAACAGCCTATTTTCAGTCTGCACAGTATGGAGAAAGGGAAATCTTTTTATCCACCCAAATCCAAGTAATTTCCTGCTTCTAAGGCGGAATGTGCTGTACAGACCCTTTGTCCAGCTTCACGTCTGGTTCAGCTTTATCAGCTCAAGGGTAGGGGATGGATTTTTTTTTCAATGTTACGGTTTTTGAAAGAATCATTTAGGATATTCCCAGTGGAGCATTCCTCACCGAAATTTCAGACACTGACTTCCCAATAAAATGAAAAAGCTTCATTCAATAGGAACTTATTGCTTAACATAAGTGACAAGATGGCTTAAAAACAGGGGAACACCCAAGAGACAAAATGTTAATTTTCTCTTTCCTCCAGTGAATGTTTCCAATGAAGAATTCAGCCTCAGCATCTTTTTGTTGCTCAATAACACTTTTAAGCTTTAGAACTGCAAAAGCTTCAAAAGGAATGACAACAGAGCTGGGGAAGGGTCTGGAGCACAAATCTGGTGAGGAGCAGCTGAGGGAGCTGGGGGGGCTCAGCCTGGAGAAGAGGAGGCTCAGGGGGGACCTTGTCACTCTCCACAACTCCCTGACAGGGAGTTTGGCTCAGAGCTGGACTTCCAATTAAGGCTCACATTTTTGACTCAGTGTTGCAACACAACATTAAAAACAATGGGAGAGAAGGAGGAGGATGAGGGAAGAATGGCCAAGAAACACAATGTCACTGTGTACTAGATACAGGCTTGAGGAAACATGCAGAAATTGATGAATTAAAGCAGTATGGATCTATGAAAGACTTAGCTCTTCCCCGTGACTTTTTTCATCCACAACCCTCCAAATCCACAGTTCAGTCCTCCTAGTTTTGCCTTTTTTCTTTATGTTCAATCTGTGTTTGCTTCTTCCAGCAAATCCCAAAGAGAATTAAGTATCCACCAAAGCAACAGGTAAGGGAGATTAGAGCATTTTGGTTAGTTTTTCTTATCTCCCTGGACAGTTAGTATGCAAATACAAATACAAAAAATTATACCTGAGCCCCCCCCCAGAGGCTCTTCTTTCATGCTGTATTTCCAAGTATATTTTCTGGGGGTGGGTGGAAAGGTGAGCAGGGGAGAAACAAGAGTGAGGAACACAGGGAGATGTAATAGGGAGAAGCAGGGCAGGATTTCATGTTTTAGAAAGTCCTTCTCAGTGAATACCATGAGTACATGTAGCATTTAACTGTTTTCACCTATATTTGCAATTAAAGCACCAACATCTTCCTGACTCTTGCCTGCATTACATCTCCCACTGGTCTGGCATGCAAAGACCCAAACAAAGGGAATTAAGCAGGAGCTAGTCAAGGTAATACCAGCAAAAGAACGGAGAATTTCAGAAGTGTAGAAATTACTAAACCCCATTAAATTTGACTTTTAAAATTCTAACTCTAACATTACTATTGCCTGTCTGCCTACCTTGTGTCAAGGCAGCAGCGTGACAGAGTTGTAACAGGTCAGGGCACTGTACAACCACAACCAATTTAAACACACCCTGTGACTGCCTGACTTGACAGCACTCTGGGGAATTCAGATTGGAGCTAATTTGATGCTGAGGTTAACTCACAGCCATTCCTGAAGGGAAGACACTGGGTAAAATGAGTGTTGATACCTTTGCACCATTGAAGTCATAGATGAAGACATAAAGAGCTAGAAAGCAAAAGCAATAAAATATGCACTTTCCCCCATTGAGGATTTTATAATAATTATATAATATATATCTATAAAATCATATATAATTTTATAATAATTACTCAGCAAAGCACTCCTGCTGGCCCCCTGTGAGTCCTCTTCTCCATGGAAGCAGAGGGTCTCACCTGGAAGCAGTTCAGCATAACCGGTACATATATTAATGTTGCTTTTACCACTAGAAAAACTGACCAGTTTCAAATGCCTTTCAGGGTTTCTTGGATTATAGACAATTAAGAAAAAAGTAATTTTTTTTTTCCAGATACCACTGACAAAAAACCCAAAGCTCTTCAGGGAGTCAAAAAGATACATCACTTTAACTATTTTTGCGGCATCTGGGAGATGAGCACTCATCCTTAAGCTCAGTCTGGTACATGCTTGCAGAATCAGAAAACATTATTATCATGCTATAGAGGACAAATTTGTTTTAGTTTTACTTCACAGATGTTTAATTATCAGCACGAAGTGGCCTGTGTCCTTTTGGATTATTTACTGTAGTAAAAAAACTACTGTATTAACTATGCTAATGAACAAACAATAAAACTTCTCCTGGCAGAAGTTCATGAGAAACTGTAAACCAAATCATTATAAAATACACTACTCCCTACAAAAGTGACATTTACAACACTACCCCATCATTATATCAGCCTCTTATACTTTTTATACACCAAACAGACAAAATTAATTTTGTCTAACCTGCTGAGGGGAAAACAGTGGGAAATTAGATTTCCTGGTTTGGACCTTGAAAATGTATTTAAACGGTCTGAAAAAAGAGACTTGGCTGCAGTTAAGGCACTACCCTCTGCTCCTAAGCTATGAGACTTAAAGAAAAGCTTTCCATAGCCTCTCATAGTGAGACAGAGAGCCTCAGTTTCCCTCCTGTGAAAAAATGGAAATGCCAGCAAAGTGTTTTCCCAATGGGAAGGAAAGCTTGGGAGCCTCCCACACATCGCCAGAATGATGAGGAGAGAAAACCTGCAAGTTTCCAGCTTGGCCATGATTCCTAAAGATATTCAACCTTGGCTACCAAGGACACCGAAGCTGCCAGTAAGTGCCCAGGTACAAGCACAAGGGCCACAAGCACAAGGGCCACCAGGCTGTGCTGAGTCTCAAGGGCAGTCAGAGCTTGCAGGTCACTTGGCTGAGCTGTAGCTCTGCAGGGAGAGCTCTGCAGCTCTACTGAAAGCCAGCACCTGCATCTGGCTGTCTCAGGCAGACCTCAAGGTACATTTTAATCAAAGGTGTGGATAATATGCTGGCAAATGCTCTTGACCTGTTCATGAGTTACAGACTATTTCAGGGCGAGCATGACACGACACAAACTCAAAAGCACATGTGGATCCTGCCTCTTGGCCTCAGGAACAAAAGAGGGGTACAGATATATATAGATACATATATATCTCACCTGTCATCAAAATACACCCTCCCACCTTGCTCTAAGTACTGCCAACAACCCACACCAGGAACAAGCCACATGCTTTGACATCCAGATCCAGGTGTTGGTCAAACACTGGGAAGGAAGAATATCCCTCTGCCTCCATGTGCCCTGTGATAGTGTGAATACAACATACTGCTGAGGTTTGCTTCCCCCTGGGCAGAAGAAAATACCCTTGACAAAGCAAAAAAGAAAACACTGCCCCAGGGACAACTGCTGTGGGTGGACACGCAACACAGTCTGAAGAAGGGCATTTACAAAATGCCTGTGATTCCACAAATATTCTGAATATTAATGAAAATATTTTAAAATTTACGTCTGAATAGCTTCAGATGTAAAGTTACTTCAAAATACACCACCTACATTTGTTGGATTCTGCCTTATCACAGTTTTGAGAAATGAGGTTATAATCATCTGCCTTCCAGCCTGTCACCTCTACCTCAAACATGTCACCTTCACTTTGACTTGCGTGTCTCACAGCCAAGAATTCATGGGGTATTGGCAACTAATTTGAGCCAGAAATCATGACTTCTGGGAAGAAATGGGTAAAATGAGTCAACCCAGCAACCGCTCCAACAGCAGGACATTCTTCTCCTAAAGGATCAGCTGGTATGTTCTGATTTTCACATCTCTGCATGAACAAAAGTGTTTTCCAGTACTTGTGGCAGCAACCACCAAAACAGGCAAAGCAAACCCAATAATCTTCCAAAATGAGCAAGTGCCACCCTTGGGAGGCACAGCAAGTATCCCATGATTTGGAGCACACCCCGTGTGAGTTAAAGGCTGTCAACTGGAAGAAACCAACAACTTGTGCTCAGCTGACCTGACCCAAGTAAAAGTCTTCACCATTCCTGAATGAGGAAAATACCTCTATGGATACAAAATTTGAATTACCACCTACTGCTGCCAAATAAATTAATGTACTTTTTTATATGACTTAAGTTCAAGAGTATTTCTGGCTCCAATACACACAATTTAAATGTAGTTGGGAAGCTGAAGGGGCAGAAAGAAATATGAGTGAGTCAGGCTAAAACAACTACCAATTGCTTGGCTCTTCATCTGCAGATGAAGTGCAAGTGCCCCATAAAAGGATCTTTCATTTTCCTCTTGCAAGCACTTCTGTGGGAGGGACAAAAAATAAATCACTATTTGCTTGGAACTTCAGAAATGTATTGAAATGCAATTATAGCTCCTATTCCTAGAGGATACAAAATTTATGAAGTTATTCTTGAACTCATCTGTTCAGATATTAAACAACTTCGTGAGGACCAAAATGGACTAGAATAGTAAATTAAACATTCACTGACAAACAAAAAAAGACAGAAATAAATGGGATATCTGTCTTGCAAACTGTACTATTCTCCATATATCCCTGTGAGCTCTCTTATTTAAAGTAATTTTGGAATCTTTGATCATATGTACGTGAGAAAAGATTTCTATGTACTTTATATATAAACATATATATATTTTCACACCCCTACATATATAGGTGTATATATAATAAATATGCTACCTATATAACACTGGTCATAGGTATATAAGATAGACCTCTGTAGTTATCTTGAGTGTATATATATATATATATATGTGTGATGAAAAAAGCAAATGTTCCAATTGAAACAAGGTCTGCACTCACTTCTTCTTCTAAGTGAATATCTAAATATCCAAACAGAATCTGAATGAAATATACAGAGATGACACAGCAACAATCCAAAAGGCTGCTTTACAAATCCTACTGAAAGGGTTATAAATAGTGACACCGACAGATGTTAGAAATACAAATCAGGAGAAAGCCCAAAGGTATCCAGATGGAATATGCAAAGTTGCTTAATGACTCTTGCACCAAACAAAAGTTCTGACCATTCACTCCCATTTATGACAGAAAACTGGAAATTAGCACGGGGAACTATTTATTTTAATCTTATTCTATTATTCACAAAGGACTCTTCCCTGCAACGCTTTGCATGGAAAGATTTAGATGCCCATCATGACATAGTTTTAATTATTCTAGGCTTTAATGCCATCTCTCTGTTCTTCATCTGCACTGTCCCTCAAATTGTTTCCATCTGGATTATTAAAAAGTCCAAACAATCGATGCAGAACTCTTCACTTTCTGCATGATTCATGTAATTTGGTGCCCATTTATTTTTCAGGGTTCTCTTTGAAACCACTTGCAAACAGCCACAAGTTGTGGATGATGTGTTACACCACAGTAACACACAACACACAGTTACACACAACCCATATCTGGCCCAAAAGAAGCCCAATGCACAGGGGATGTGAAGGGTGAAGACAAGCTTGGCATCTTCCCATTCACCACTTGCAAAGAAAACCTCCATCTTAACAGAAATGTGTTAATCAATCTGTCAAAGGTATTAAAACATATTTTCTTTCAGATCACATTTAGAGACCAATTGTCAGCAGAAAAGTGTTTTTATGGTAATAATGGCACACAGATATAGCCCATTACAAATGAAGACCTTTCCAAACCTCCACGGGTCGTGTTGGCTGATTACCTGCTGCAGTACCCCAGGCTGCCCAGGATGCATCTTCAGAGCACAGTATTTACCATTTAGTTGTCAAAAGGTATGTATTCAAGCAGTTTTGCTATAAATACAGCAATATTTCTCTCTGAAGAAATTATAAAGGCATCAAAACGCACAGTGAATATTTAACAAGCTTTTCTGCAGAAAGACAATATAACCGAGCAGAACACTGATAAGTTTGCAACCAAGACGCAAGTTCATGGATAAGGAGCAGTGACTCTTCCACACTGAGGTGTTTCAGACAGATTTTTGGCATCTTTAGTAAGATGCTTACAAGAAGTTGAAGGGTACAAAGTCACTCTTACCTTCCATCTGCATAGTCTGCATCTGCACCTCCCCACCAGACATCTGAATCATCATCCTCAGCATCAGCCGAATCCACATTGTCGCTCTCCTCTGCTAATGGGCAGCAGACAAACTCCACTCCACGGAACTTGTCGATCCCACAGGGCAGCAGCATGCCATAGTCGTGCAGATTCATGCTCTTCTCACTACAGGACTGCAGAAAAGAGGGAAAAAAAACCAAAACAGCAACAATATTGTCATGGAGAAAGACAGGAAAAAATGTCACAGACCTTGAGAAAACATGAAGGGGTTGTTTAGTGCCCTGGCAAGTTAAAGCTGGTGAATTGCATGGTATCTGAATTTTGAAACACATTTAGAAAGGTCCTGTGTGCATTCACTACCTGACTGCAGATAACTCCCTGGCTGTGTCCACACAACCACTGTAAGCAACAAGCTCTCTCCTTTCAGTCTTTCCCAGTACAGAAGGACTTGTCTCTTCCCATATATATGACAACTCCATATCCTCTCATCTAAAATCCACAGAAAACTTGAAAACAGAACAGTAAATTGATGTATTAATCCCAGTCCTGATGTATTAATGCTATTGAAGAGCTCACTGCAGGACAGATTAACATTTGAAATAGCTGGAAACACACTGTATGTGGTCTGACACCTCTGCCAGTGCAGTACCTCCTAGTCTTGTTTGACAAATAGTTGTGCATAATTATACCTTAAAGACACAGTGATGATGCAGGACATAAAGATAAAGTGATGTTGGACAGGTGAAAAAAAGGAAAATAGTTCAGTGGTGCACAGTGATGATGTTCTTCCAGGCCACTGCCATTCCAAGTTTTTGAGTAGTTAAAATAAACTAGAATTTCCCTCTGGGATGGTTGGTGCCTTAAATGCTTCATTTAAGTATGATTCAAGCAAGAACTGAAAATTTGAAAAGCTGCTGAGCACATTTCAAATTTCATCTCCAGAAGGTGGGATAACATACAAACTAAAGAGGTTTCAAACAACATAGCAGCCAGAAATTTTCTTGGAAGCTCATCTTTACTTTTTATTCCTAAAACCTCTTTACATGAGGAAAAAATGTCCAAAACGCATTAGCAACTGTAACATTAAGTTGATTTCTGTTTTCAGTAAAGCACTGGTAAATTGTAAAAACTCTGTGCCTGACTGCAAAATGCCTTTGCCTACTCCTAGTCCTTATCAGCTCCCCCATCCTCCTCTGAATTTCACGCAGTGCACTCTCTGAGGCTTGTCTGAATATCCATGATAAATAATGGATAATATCCATCCAGGATGATGATTAAAGGCAAAGTCTAGGCATTTAATTCCAGAGCAGCACTAACACAGGAAGCCAGAGGAGGATGAAGGCAGAAGAGCCAGAAGACACACAGTGGGTGTGGGAGTGGATGTGAGGAAAAAACCAAAATGTTATGAAACAGGGTCAGTGTACAAAGGTCGGGGCAAATATAAAATGGCAGTCAGAGAAATGGATAACTTATAGAGCAGAACAAAATGCCATTCACTCAAGCATTGGAATTACTGCTCTTTGTTTTCCATGTCACTGCTACATTTGAAGTCATCCTCAGAAGAGTGGCACAGCTTTAAAGAAGGAAGGCAGGAAATTTTAAGACATGAATGTACCTCTTTAGCAACAGTATGCCAGTGCAGGTGAGTTTCACACACATCCATCCTTTCCTGGTGAAGGAACTTGCACTTGTCTGGCACCAGAAGGGCATCACTCACAAACTCGCCCACTGAAAGAGGAAAAAAAGAGAAAAAAAATACCAAAAAAATATTATTTTTGCTTCCAACACCTCATCCTGTTAAACTTCTATGATCATCTTCCAAAGAAGCTCCAGTCTTTGACCTCAGATGTATCAAATTATGAAAACCTCAGTTAATATTCTAACTTCCATATACTCAGGGTGAAACTTGCAGGACTCACTGCAGATATCTGTGGTGCAACACGCAGTCAGGAGTTGGTGGATCCAGCTCAGGAAGGGGATTAAGAGGACAGAGAGGAACGACTACATTTTGTACCTTAACAGCAGTAGGGAGAGGATGTGAAGTGTTCTGAAATACTTCAGTTTTCCCACACAAAACAGATCTGACACTAGCACATTGTTCCAAACAATTTGAGGGTATTTCTCCTGAATTACAGCACTGAGAGTGACACAGTCGACTCAGCTATTTTTGTTGATGCAGCCTCATTCATTGCAACCTCATTTCATCAGCCAGATGAATTCGGGTTAGCCCAGAAGGCTGATAAGCAAGTAGAGCTCATCAGCCAGGGAACAAGATGATTCATGATCACCAGAGTATCTGGTCAGATTGAAGTGGGGGAAAAAAAGGCTCTTCAGCAAGGATGTACCTGACTGAAGAGATTGTTCTGTCTTCAACAGCAGAACAAAAATTTACCTGCTGATGAAATAAATAATGCTTACAGCCTCAATACTGACAAACAACAAGAAACTCAGCTAATAAGTAACCTGATTTATTAGACTAAAATCACTGTAATTCTGTACAATTCTGTCGTTGCAGTTAAATAACCGCAAACCCCTTCAAAGATGTTTTTAAGGGAAAAATTACAGAGTACTTTCGAGAAGCCTATGCACTGAACAGACAGTGGATTGTGAAAGCACAAGGCTCAGCTGGCATAAATCATCAGCTCCCTGAAGCCCAGTAGTCTGCAACCTCCAAAAATCTACAGTCTGTATTAAATGAGAGAAGCAAGGTGGTCTAATGGCTGCGAGGATATAATAATAGTTCAGTTAATCAAAATGAGATGACTACAAGTTTACTGTTCAGTAGAGGGTCGTCTCAAGGAGCTGATGAAGTGGCCCTTGAGGCTTAAAATTAAAAAGTCAGTTTTTAAAATTGCCAACACCCAAAGCATTGAGAGAAAGCAAAATTAACAAATATACACCTTTACTAATCACCAATGCATGTCTTTCATGTGAAATTCCTTGCTGTATTTCAATGCTTTTGATCTGGAGCCTTTAAAATCAGTTAGTTTACTAGGAACCAGTAACTAGTTCAGCTTAAGTCAGTTAGTTCATTAGGAAAAAAAGGATTTTGTTATTTTCATCCTTTACTAACATACCCTAATGTCTGCAAATTAGTATCAGAAAAGCTTTCTAGCGGTGTCCAAAATAAACCCGCAAAAAGAACGAGTTAAAACACTTTCTGGTAACCCAAAATACAAAATTTGCACCTTCAGTTAACAGTCTGCTCCCAGTGGTATCACACACAAATCCTGCAGTGAAATTTGAATAAATTTGCAGCTTTGTAGGGGACCAGCCTTCCACACACCCAAAGTAACTCAGTCCATAATAACTGGTAACTGTTAATCCTCCAATTTAGTAAAGTACCTGAGCACTAGGCAAGCACAGGGGTGCTTTGCTGAAGACTCAGGAGCATGCTGACTTTGCTCTCCTGTGACTTGATTTCACACAGAACTGCAGTCACACCTTTCTGGCTCTGTTCAAGCACTCAAAACACTGAAAGCAGGCTTTATGGCAAACATTTCTGTAAGAAAACAACAATGGAATTCCTGGAGTGCATTTTACTCCAGCAAACTCAGTCCAGTGCTTGTGTGTGAGCTTGTCTCATCTGCCTGACTTCTGAATACAAACACATCTGATCTCTGCACAAAGCTCTTCCATTCACCTTAACACCCTGGAATATTGCTGGAATACTGTGTGAGTGAAGTCAGAAGACAATTTAATGGTATAGCCAGAGTTGTGCAGCCCTTCAGAAGGGTCTCAACAGGTTGGAGAGATGGGCAGAGGAACAACTGTCTTAAGTTCAACGAAGGCAAAGGCAGAGTCCTGCACCTGGGGAGGAATAACTCCAGGCTCTGGTCCAGGCTGGGGGTGCCCTGCTGGGAAGCAGCTCTGGGAGAAGGACCTGGGAGTCCTGGTGGACAACAAGCTGTCCCTGAGCCAGCAGTGTGTCCTGGGGTGCATTAGGAAGAGCATTCCCAGCAGGTCAGGGAGGTGATCCTGCCCCTCTCCTCAGCCCTGGTGAGGCACATCTGGGTCCAGTTCTGGGCTCCTCAGGGCAAGGGAGACATGGAGCTCCTGGAGTGGGTCCGGTGGAGTGTGTGCTTAAATATTAATGGCTAATGACTGAAAGAACTGGACTTTTCAGCCTCCAGAGGAGACACTGGGAGGGCACCTCATCCCTGTGTGTCAGTGTGTGCAGGGAGGGGCAGGGCATGGCCCAGGCTCTGCCCGGGGGGGCCCAGCAGTGGGACAAGAGGAACGGGCAGGAACTGATGCCCAGCAAGTTCCACCTGGACAGGAGGAAGAATTTATTTCCCATACAGTGACTGAGCACTGGGACAGATCACCCAGAGAGGGTGTGGAGTCTCCTTCAGTGGAAATATTCCAGAACCGTCTCGACACAATCCTGTGCCAGGTGCTCTGGGATGACCCTGCTGGAGCAGGGAGGTTGGAACAGATGATCCACTGTGGTCCCTTCCAACCTGACCCATTGTGGGATTCTGTGAAAAGTAACAAATATGATGCACCACTGAGTTACAGCCACCAAACGAAAGATGAAAAGCTGTATCTCCAAAGTTCTGGGCAATGCACCCTGGGCTGCAGTGGCATCAAAAGTAGGCATGAGTATGTAATTAATTTAAAAAAAAGCACTGATATCCATGGGGAGAAAGATGGTTGTTCACTTTAACACTATTTCATTATACAGAATTATAATAAATTAGGGTTGTGAAAATCTGGGCAATTGCAACCCTTTCTAATTTTACATACGATTTCTATTGCCTTCAATTCAACTTTTTACCACAAATAAAATTTAACTCTGTCCATTATTTAGACACACAGAGTTCATGTTCTGGAAACAGTCTTCATTCCTTTCATGATAATTACTACTCAAGTTTAAATGCAAAGCTTTTAACTTTTGTTCTATTTTTGTTGTTACTCTTTTAAATAAATTCATATTCAAGTAGCAGTTTGATGAACTAAACTGAATTCACTTGACAACTGCAATGCTTATTTTGCTTGGACCAGTGTAACAGAAACACAAATCCATCAGAAAGAAGCATTTCTAACACTTTTGTCTTGCAGGCAAGCTTCCACCTGTATCCCCCCTCGAGTACACATTTAACTTTCAATGCTGCTGAGTCATAAGTTTTCGAGGATTCTTTGCTTTTTTGAATCAGTAACCTAGAGAATACACAGGGGAGACAAGCACACATGAAGGGAGAACAATCCTGCTCCTTCAAAGTGAGGGAACAAGGTGTATGGCTCTAAAAATAGGGAAAAATTGTAATACTACTTCTTTTTGCCAGTAAATGCCATGACTGCAGTGCAGTGCATTACTACATTTTTTTGACTGATGGAGCATCCCAGCCCAGAGCTGGCTGTAATTGCTACCAATCAGGTGCTGGGATTGCAAAACCCAACTTCAGTATTAGTCCTTCTTCCAATACAGCAACGTATTGATTTGCACCACAGCAGGCTGTTCTCAACACCCTGACTACAATGCTCAAGTTGGATCAGCATTTCCCCACGTAGCAGCAGTGCCTTAAAAGCCTCCCAGCACCTTGTCCCTGTTCCCTCAACACCCACCCAATGAGCCATGGCTAAAACTAACCACACCACAGACTGGGGGCTTGCAGAATTTGTACCAAATCCATACCACAAAGGGCTGGTACAATTACCACCACCACCTCTGCCAGCCTTATATTTATCACTCTTTTCCGGTACCTCTCTGCCTTCTTCAGCATCTCTTGTATTTTGATTACAGCCAGAAATCTGTGCTCTGCAGAGATGCTCTAATAATAAATCATGATGGCACCGCTTGTCTGTTGGTGAGCACATAAATCACTGAACTCCCTCAAGTTATCCAACATGCCAGGAAAACAGCCACTTGTGTTCCAGTAGCTGCTTTTACCCACTCTTGCAGGGAAGGGCTGGACAAAACCAGCACCCGCTGGCTTGAGAGTTTCTGGCCATCTGGAGAAAACTGCCCTGAAGGGGAATTCTGAGTAGAGGTCGTATTACCACACAAAAACCACCAGCCTGTGCCTACCCCTCATTTAGCTGAAGGCTGACAACCAGCTGCTCACCCTTTTGCAAAGCACGTTGCTTCTTGTTAATCCAAACCTTCCACTTTTACCTGCACATCACTGCAACACAGACTGACAATGCAGCAAGTCATAGTTCAATTTCATTTTACAAATGAAATCTTTCACCCCCCACAATGTCAGTAATTCCCCTCTCGATGCCCAGTTCTCCATTATGTTTGTAGTAGATTTCTTCATATTGCCCCATCTTGGTGTATCACATACATCATTCTAAACAGTTTTGCCAGAGGTAGTAATACCACATTTTATTTTATTTCAGTCAAGGACTTCCAATCCTCTGAAAAATACTCTTGGAACACTAATAGATTGTTTTGCTGTAAGATGAGACGTTCTGGTCCAGAAATTTCATTTTTCAACACAGCAAATACTAATAAAATAATTAGGATTATTGTGAAGGCAACTATTCATAAATTCTTTTAGATCTTCTCTAAGAAGAAAAAAGGTAAGTGAGCACACTTGTAAGATGACTGCCCTATCTGTTTAATGGAAGATAACAGGGCAAAGTAATTCAAATCAAAAATACTGTCTGAGACATGGTCCTGATCAGCAGATTTTCGTGTCACTTTATAAACTAGATGGGATGTGAGCATCCACCCAGCACTGCACAGAAAGAAAGCAAAGATAAGGTGATAAAGGTAACAAAACAAAATCCATGACCAAACCAAACACCTGCTAGCAGATGGCTGCACACAGTTAGGCTCCAAACCAAAAAGCAACCATGTTCAAATTATGTTCAGAGGAGTACTTCCAAACAAAGCCTGTGCTAAATTTTGCATGAGGAGGCAGCACACATGCTGAGGCTCTAGGGCTCAAGGCTTCATTCTCATGCCAGTGATGAGAACAAGGGCCTTGCTAAAACAAATTTAAAGTGCCTACACAGTATGTATTTGAGAACATTTCCCTGTGAGTTTGCACAGGTTACCCAGAGCCATCACACCAAGGAACGGGTCAGACCTGCACCTTTCCCTCTCCTGCTGCCATGGGGCTTTGCTCTGTCCTGATCCCCTGGTGCAACACCTCTACCAGCTCTTGTGCCCACCCAGACACGTTTCCTTATTACATATTATGTTACACACACACTATCACATCTGTTTAAGCAGCCATGTAACTTAATCAAAGTACCTAAAGTTGATCTTTACCTGAGTCTTTATGTGTGATGCTGTCTCGTTTTTAATGCTGGCAATTAAAAGCAAGCTGCAATCTGCAGAGTGCAAGCCAAACACACTGGTCTCAAGTGCAAAGAAACGATACTTGAAAATGCTGTCTCTTTCCTTCAGAAGTCCAGAAAAGCAGAGAAGATGCAAAGCACCTAGATACTTTAAAATCCATTTAATTCTTCGGTAAAATGGTTCAGTAAGCAAAATTAAGCAGCGATAAAATGAACCACAGGGCACTTCACTGTATTTGACTCAGTATCTACAGATGAAGAGGGAGAGGCTGTGCCTGTCAAAACCTGGTTTGAAGGAGTTTGCTGTTGTCATCAGTCCCCAGATGGATGCCTGCCCCAGCCCAGTGTGGCTTTCCTCTGAACTTGGGCACGATACATGTTAAGCCAGACTGTTAAAGACCTTCAGTTTAGTTTGAAGGATTTTAACAGCCTATAATGAATAGGATTTGTAGATTTCTTCTATTTCAACCTTAATTTTAAATGGAAGTTAAAGCCACCTCCCTAAACCCCATCCATCAGTCAACAGGAATGCAAGGTGCTGTTGATAAAACATGATGTCTGTGTCCCAGCAGCCTGAACCACCTATATTTTCCTGATTTAACTCCTGCCCGTAAAACTGTCTCCAAATACAGCTCTGCAGGAAAACTGTCCCCACTCCACCATTTTATCTGTAACCTACTGCACGAATTTCAGTTACAGACCCACAGCACTGCAGACAGACAGCACTGCAGACCCAAATTTGAAGGGTGGGAGCAGAAGTGACAGCACAACCTGTGCGTCCACCTCTGAGGCATGAAGTGGGAACAGCTGCAGCTCTTGTGTCTTCCAGAGGCTCAGCCCCAACACTGACCCCTCTGACACACCTCTGTATCAACTTTTTGTCCTTAAAAGTTCCAAGAAGTTATTTCCCGTAACTACAGGTGAGTAGGATTTTTTTTTTTTTTTGAGTAAATCCATCCACTGTGTTTTAAGCATCTGAAAGCAAGGCCAGTGGTTTTCCAACAGACATTTCCACAGCATCAAAGCAAGTATCTATAGCTTTACTATTCTTTTGTGCTCTAAAAAATTCCTTGAATGCTTCCGTATTCCTGCTTTCAACCAAACCTCAAAAAAGGTAAAGAGTATCCCCACCAAAAAGTGGTTTATTGTTCTGTTATTTAGCAGGTACAGCAACAAATACACCCTGATGCAACAACTCTCATGTAAAACACGTTCACTATTGACAACATTTATCCAGTTTATAGGCTACAAAAGGCAATAATTTAGGATGAGCAAAGCTCTTCTATTGGGTTCAAAACTGACTGATAACTGCACACCTTAGTGTCTTGATGCTCCTTACAAAGGTGTTGAGAAATCATGACAACTAAGGTACTTTTTACAAACACTGGGATGGCACAAAACATATACTTGGGACACAGGATGAAGGTTAAAGAAAACCCCCCTGTAATGGACTCATTGACATCTAAATATCCACACATGCATCATAACAAGGAGCTCACATGTTCTACTGTGACTTTTGGCAAGTCCAAATACCTCACACAAAATTCTGGAGCCAAATGGCTAAAATCCTTTAGGTACAATCCATCAAAGTACATTTGTTTGGATTAAAATAATCAACTATATACTAAGAAATATACATATAACTAATTTATGGTGCTCCATTTTCACTGGGTGCCATACACTAAAAAAAGGGTTATTTCTCAAACCTTCTTCCTCCCTCCTCTGGAGCTCTTCCATCACAGCCATTAATGGAATTTCTGCTCACTTTGCCATTTTTTTGCTTGACTGAATTTTCTGATAAAATTCTCTTCCTTCCCAGACAGAATGCAAGGTCAATTTTGATGCATCAGGCCAATAACGGATACATCTGTTTACATGCAAGAGGATTCAAACACTTATCACACCCTCTGGCATCTTTATATACAAAGCACATAAACATTATTTCAAAGTCCACAGCATATCATTGCTGCATTAAGTTCATTAACTTCTCTCCTGCTTTTCACTTGTATCTCCAATCTTCAGGTAAAAATTTTGCTGGGAGTTTACTAAGATGTCTCTTCTGTCCCTCCCTTGCCAATTCATGCAACATAAGAGTTGTGTTAAAGCTCATCACCCCAGCATCATGGGTTATGCCACATTCTGGGATTCCTGCTCTTGGTCTCACGTTCCTAAAATGCCCACAAGTCAAAAACACCCTCCCAGAAGCTGCTGTCAGTGTGACCAGCAGCAAAGGTCACCCCAAAAAAGGCTACCTGAAGGGTTTCCCCTTCAGTTTTCTTTCTCAAAGCACCAGCCTCTCACACGAGCAAACTTCTTTGCCCTGCACCACAAATCAAACTGTTGCCCTTCAAACACAGTTTACATGGATGCAGGACCAAAAGCAGCCTGCAAAGTTCACCTTGGGAAGATGAGAAATTGCAGGACTGAGTTGCTCTCCCTTGCAATTCCTCAGTGCACAGGTTACATCTGCAAAGTTTCTCCTACAAATGAGAGTCCCACAGTCCCCCTCCCTCCTAATTATATAATCTTGCCTAATTTAATGGAATTAATGACTTAGAAAACAGCAGGAATAATGAAGTCTAGACATGTCACTCTGGATAACTTGACTCCATCCTGCCTCAGTCACAGAGCTCTGATGTGATTCTGCCCAAGTAAAAACCTTTTCTTCTCCTCCCACATTCTCTGGAGCCCCAGCAGACTTTTCAGAAACACTTTTTACCTTTCCCTCCATCACTGCAGTACCTGTTCAATAAATGTGAAAGAGGACACACTCAGCTGCTCTGGAGCTTCAGTATTATTCTTTCTTTTTATAAAAGATTATAAAGTGAAGGATGTCACCCATGGGTGCCTGCTGCAGGGTCATTGGTGGATTTTGGACTCGAGGGTGATTTTTTGAGATCCCAGGTCCCATCCTAAACTGACATGAGGACGTCTGGCTAAAACAGTTCTTCTGCAGCACTAGAGCCAGCCATGAAAAGCTGAAAGGTGCCAAAAGCCAAGGTAAGTTAGAAAGGACTGCTTGATCCTGCATACAGAATAATCGAGGGAATTGCTGGGCTCCTCAAATGAGAGGGCAGAATAACCAAAAAAATTACTGGAAATTGCTTGATCCACGGAAAAAAATCAGTAAAACTCAAAGGAAGGAATAAGCCTGAAAAAATGAACAGCACCAGAAAACTCTAAGGAACATATTCAAAACATGGAAAGCTTGATGAGAACATTTTGTGAAGATTTAATAAGATTTTGTCAAGATTTCCCCAAGCAGAATTCTAGCCACAACTCAGTAAGACAAAAAAAAAACAGATGGAAAATTGGGCAGTGGTCATTTCAAAGATAACACCATTTTTCTTCCAAAAGAAATATGTGCCCTCAGAGGTTGCCTGCACAGTATTGCCTGAAAGATGCACTTATATCCCTGCCATGACATGCCAATGCCACTCCTTTTGAAAAACATCCTGCCCTGCCCCTGTACAGCTTTGTGCAGCAAGGTGCAGTGCAAGAAACAGAAATGTTGTTCCTCAAAGCACTGACCACTTCAGCCAGAAAAACTGTCACAAAAACCAAAACTGGAAAGTCTTTAATACCAGAGTCACCAGTCTAGTGATTGAGATAATTGAGATATCTCAATTATCAGTTGAGATATTGTTAACGAAAAAAATCAGGGACACTAAGAAAAAGCCTCAGGTGGGGTGAATTATTTTGCCTGAAACACATGGTCATAATTTTCAGGCTCTTCTTTTATATAAAAGTATACTTTGATTTTTTCATGTGCATCTCAAAATACTAATTGCCTGCTCTCTTGGAGTCTTCTGACTTCTCCAAGATTCCCTTTACTCCCTGCACTCACATACTTAAATTCTCTCCCAGTTATGCATTTTTTCATGACTAATGGCCTCTTTCACAGTTCTGCCAGGCAGGACATTAAATAGCAGAGCATGGCATGACTCAAGCACCGAACAAATACCAAAAAAGCCTCGTGAGAGAGAACCCGTGTGTGGAAAGTCAGCACAGACTGCTCGCAGATCAAGAGCACATGACAAACCAGCAGAGCTGCACTGGATACCACTGGGCCATGTTTCCCATCAACTTATCCCCCAAATCCTGCCCATGACACTGGTGAGGAAACTGCCTCTTCCATGTTTTAAATTCAGAAAAAAAGCTGGACACACGTAATAAACAAATAATAAATAAAAATGTCTCTAAGAACCTTTTCAGAAATTATTAACAAAATTGCACACCACGATTTGATAAAGATGAGTGATGCTGCAGGACCCATTTTAATGCTCTTCCTTGGATTTAAATACAAATACCAAACATAACTTAGTGGTATTTCTTAAGAGCAGATACATTCCAAACATTAAGGAATCTTATATTTGTGAATCTTTTCCCCCAGCTGCCTTCAGGTTTTCACAAGCTATAACATGTCTGAACTTCAAAACAGATCATGCTTCAGAAATGCTACCAAAATGCAGAAATTTTAACACTCCAGCTATTAACATCACATTCCTGCTCCCTCTCTCACAGCAGACGTTTTGCAGCAAGATCTGCAAATGCAAATCTCCAGGCAGTTTAAAATTTTGTGCCTCCCTTCTGGCTGAAGTGACACTTAATTCACTTCAACTACATAAGATGTACTTGGAAAATGGGCTCTGAAATGGCAACAACATCCAGTAAGAAGTAATTGGATTAATTCATTAGTACCCTATGTACTGCTACCAGTGACTTGCTAAAGACACCAATCAAAGAGAAAGATAAGATGCTTGGAAATAATTCAGCACACCTGGGACCAGTAATCCCCATGCTTTGCATTATTATACTACAAGATGTTTCTCATGGGCAATTCTTGGTAATTGGAGTAAAACATCTGGTATTAGGAGTGTGGCTAGAGAAGGTCCCCTAGTCACTGATGTCTAGGGGGAATAATGACCATAAGCTCATAAATAGGTGGAAAGAATGTAAATGCTATAGACATTTAAGGTTTGATCATCAAAAGCCATTTCAAATGCCAACATTCCAATGAGGAATACACCACTTTTTAAACAACGAAGTGTTTACTTCAGCCAAACCTCAGTTCCTAAACTATGTCATTTTCTTAAAAAAAAATCTGGATTCTTTTTACTTCAGTAGTTAATTTAATTCTGTTGTTGCTTTCTCTCTCTTCTGGCAAAGAACAGAAATCAGTATGAAATCAAGCTCAGGCAGTAAATGTTTCTGCAATATCACCTTGTGCAAAGGCTCTGATGAGTGAATAAGTAACTCCATAAGCAGCAGTTGAAGATCACCTTTGCAGAAATACCTTGGTGATTATTAACACACTGAGCAATCACTTCCTGTAACACTGCTGAGCCCCAAATATTATATTTGCCAATACTAAACTTCCACTGAAATTGTTACCACTTGTGGGTGCAGGACAGTGCTGTATTACCAGAACAAGAAATGACCTTGAGGCTTTGCAAAGTTTACAGAAAACCAGGTTAACCATTACCTCTGTGCAGAGCAAAGCCTTTACTCATCCTGGCAGTGTGGTCTGGCAGCTCAGCCATGAGGCAGCTGGGATGGGACAGCTTGGGAGACACAGAAGAGCTGACTAATAAAACACTAATTATTAGCAACAGACAACTGATAAACTGGCATTTCTCCATGGAAGGATAGTTCTAGGAAACCAGGTTTAGTATTAGAGCAATAGAGAATTCTCTCAAATTTGTCTACAGCTACTACACACTGGCTTTTCCCAAGAACACCTTCATGGTCAGAAGCTTCACGGTGTTTCATTTATAAACCAGATTTGAACACAAGGTCCAAAGCACAACCTCACTGATTTACATATCTTACAGATCACAGAGTCTGAGGGAGTTTCCTGATGTCTGGAGAAAGGCAGAAGTTGCAACCACACTGCAAGAAAGATGCTTTGGGGAATTACAGGCCTGTCTGCCTCACTTCAGTTTCCAGGAAAATCATGCATCAAGTCCTACTGAAGGCCATTTCTGGGCACGGGGAGATGATGATGACTACCAATAGTCAAAACACATTCAATGGTGGCAAATCATGCTTGATCAACCTGTTTTCCCCTCTAGGATGAAGATCAGTGATTAACAACAGAGCAATAGATACCATCCACCCTAAAATTAGCAAGGAATGCAACACCTTCTCCCTCTCACAACATCTCTGTATCCAAGTTGGGATGTTAGGGTTTGCATGGATGCACTCCTAGCTGGGTGAAAAAGTGACTGTGCTGTTGAGCTCCATGGCTGCAGTGTATTCCCAGCCTTTAACTGGAAGGGAGTAACAAGTACCACACTCAGGGCTCATTTCGGCACTTGTTTTTGTTTAATTTAGCTATCTAGGAGAACACAGGCTGGCTAATGAGGAGACAGCACACATTAGATCAGACAAATCACCTCCCTCACTAGGTATGCAAATTTTTGGACCCACTCCAGACATTAGAAAATAGTTTTTTTAAAAAAACCCAACGCAAGTACAATTTCCGGCTTCTATCATTAAATACACTGACAGAGGAAAGGTAAAGGATCCTGTTCACCAAGACCCAACTCTTCATGAACCATTTCAAGGGTAAGATGTGAAAGTAATGACTGCTACTAATGATGGGGCTGAGCTGCTTTGAATAACTAACAAGCAAAAGCTCCGTATTGTCACTAACCCTCCCAGGAGAGCACCCAATAACCCACAAGTCAGTGTAACACACTCTCTGTATCCAGTGAAAGTCAACAGTTTATGTGAATGCCCAATGCCACAAATATTTTGTGTAAATATTACTACCTACAAGAAAACCTCACCTATCTCACAGCAAAACTGCTCCTCTCCAGTTCTCCCTGCAAGAACTAACTTCCTCAGAAAGAAATGTGAACTTGCCCCGTCAGATAAGAGTCAAATGAGCTGATGTTCCAATTCAGCAAAACAAACACTTTCCTTTAAGCAGCACTTAAAAAACCCCAAGCTTTCCCAAATGAGAAGCCACATCAGTGAGTTTTTTATCAGGTTTTCCCCAAAGGTTCTATTTTACTACATTTCACCCTCAGAGGGAATTGTCTACTGACATTCAAATTCTAAGAGGAATGTTTGGGCATGAGTTATCCCACATGTGCTGTGGCACACAGGCCAAAACACAGTGAAGACAATGTTCAGACTTTCTCCTGTGACATGCAGTTGACAACAAAAGAATTTTTGACCAGTGAGCAACCTCAGAGACATCTTCCTTACAAGACATATTGCTGGAAGAAGAAAGGGGGACAATGGGAAGAGGTGGCACTCCAAACCACTCTGGGGGCTGTGAAAGGCATCCTCCCACTTCTCCATCATCCTTAACTAAACTGGCTGGCCCCAGCACAGTGCACGCTATTTTAAATCACATTTAAGAGCTTTACATCTGATAATGTAAAAAATCCTGCTGTAAGTTGATTCTGTTGTAACAGACCAGGTAGCAGTGATTGTACACAGGCTCACACATAATAAAAATGGTATTAATTTAACTTGAAATTACATCTCCTATTCCTATTAGAATTTAAAAAGTTGCTCTTGAAACACCTTGACACTGGAGACATTTTGTAAATTGAGGGCAGTTACATAACTGAAAACTGAAATAAAACTACAGCTGCCTATCATTTCAGAGAGTTTCACAAAAAGGAAAGGTGTATGAGACTTCAATATTATTCCTTTATAACATGTCAAATTAAGTTGGGGTATCACTGTTAGTTAATAAAGGAGAACAAATGAAGTACTAAAAAAGGTTCTGGGTAGGTGACAGAAAAATATTACATTAAGATTCAATCACATTTTAATCTAAAAACCTTGTTTCCCACACTAACTGAGAGCACAGTGACATATCAAAGTGTTTATTATTTACAGAACAGAGCAAAGGGACATGTGGAGGGGAAGTTCACACTGTAGCTAAATGAAGTTTGATTTTTTTTTTCCCTCCAAAATCTGAAACAGGAAAAGAAACATGAAAGATTTATCACTTCAGTGCTCTACAACAATACAGCAGTGATTGTGATTCACACATGCTATTTTTAAAGTCAACCCAGTATTCAAGAGTATAAAACTTAACAGAACCAGAAAAAACTACTCTGGGTAGCCAAATGTTTCATGGGTCATTGCTAAGCCTGGGAGCTTGCATTTGCAATTCATTGTGAATACTGCAAATATGGGTTTAGATTGGCTTAGGCCAAGCCAGGACAATGTTTCTCTCAGAAAACGGTTGTTCCTTCTTGAGGTCAATTACAGACCCTGTAAGAGATTTCAATGCAAGAAGGAAATATTCCTGAACTTGTTCTCCAAAAAGATAATGACACACACACAAAAGAAGTCCATGGCACATAAAGGAAAGGAGTTTGCCTATCATATATGTTGTGCAGATTGAATAAACAACTCTCAGAAAACAGGTAAAAGGAAACAGTTCCAGCTATAAGCTCCTGTGCATGTTGCTGATAATTTGCATTTGTACTGGGAAATACAGGTTTTTCAGTCATAGGATGCTGTGTCAGGGGAGTTTTAGGGTGGATAATAGAAAGAGCTTCTTCGCCAGAGGGTGGAAGGTGCTGGAACACATCATGTATAAGACAGCTAAGGGAAAAACTGAAATAAAACCCAGGTCCCTTCAAAGCATGGAGGATCAGACTTCCTAGGAAGCAGACACTGCTCTGTATTCACCCAAGTATCTTCTGGAAAAAGAAGCAGAAGTTGGTATTACTACAGAGCCAAAAGCATTTTGTGTTACCAAAATTAACTTTGCTATCAAGTGGTTAAGATCCGATTTTCTGTTGGCCTAGTTGCAACAGTCTAATAGGAAAAATTTAAATATTTTACATATCAAGAACTCAGTGACAAAGCCACTGGGAGTTAAAAGATCAAACACAGTAATGCAGAAAGTAAATAACTTCCAATAATCATGATCTTCATTCATTATCCCTAGTACAGTTTTTTGCTATCTTTCAGTATTTCAAACTGAACAATTAGGAAGCATTTTAATGGCCGGGTTAAGTACATCAGTTTGAGTACAGAACTAAGATATAACTTCCAAATTCTGGGGTTTTTAGGTAAATACAAAAAATTTGTGGGTGGAAAAACAACAGAAATTCAAGAGGTTAAGAAGAAAGATTACTATTAAAATTGTTTTGGTTTTTTTCAAGTGCACTCATACGTTCTACTAAAACTGAAGGACTTTGTATTTGCTCCAGGATCACATATTTAATTGGAAAAAATTCCCCTTTACGTTTCCTTAGTGATCATTAAGAAAGTTTCCATATGATTCTGAACATACTAAAACCCCCTACTATTACTTCTGTTGGAGGTCAGTAAAAAACTTCAAATGTTGGAATATAGTTTAAATCCACACAAAAAGTAAAATGCAGACCTGCTCATAGATTCCCTAACATAGATAAAATTGCTCATGAGGGAAGATTATACTGCAATCAGTAATCCACAGTAGTAATACTTCAAGCTAGTAAAGTCTTAAAGCTATTAATTTTATTTTGTTAACAAGGAGGTTGTGGGTGTCATTAGGGCATGGCCAGGCTCTGACACAGCAGTGTTCCCATGGAATGGCAAGCTGGGATTCAAGGGCTGGCATGATCTGTGTATAAACAGATGAAGACCAGGAAATTTAAAACCAAAATGGCCATGCACAACTGCTCTGCACAACCAGATTTTTCACTTCCATCACTCAGTGACTCCCCTACAAAGGCATTTTTCTTCACTTTTAACCCAACAAAGTTGGAAGCGGAAAAGAGCAGAGTACACCCCCTTTCAAAATAAACCAATGCAAGACTTCTCATGGAGAATAAATAAATAAATGCAAGCACAGGATTAAACAAACACCCAGACATTTCCATCACATAGTTGCTTTGGTAAGTGGATGCTGGTGCATTCCAATCCCTGAGAACTGCAGCTCCTTCACCTTCCTGTAACAGGAGGGATGAGCAACCTGCAGGAATTCCGTGACACGTCCTGTGCTCCCAGGTCAACACTGGACAGTGGTGGTAGGAGGGAAGTAAGAGCTCTCTCTGGAGGGGACAGAACTCCCACCCATCAGCTCCCTGGGGCCAAGCTGGCTCCTCAGATCACCCATCCCCTATCCCGACCACTTACACCCCTTCCTGACCTTCACACTAAATCCTCACACATAGTCATAATGGTTCCTTAAAAAAAAAAACCACTACTGCTCCACTTCTTTTGGCAGATGACTTGGATGGGGGAGGCTGACGGGTGTAGTCTGCTCAGCTCTCAGTTTTCAGTGCTGTTGACAAACCATGTGTCCAATTTTGAAGAGCTTCAAGAGAAGTAAACTTTAAAAAAACCCAACCAAAACCAATGCTGAACAAGGCGCTGCCAAAACAGTTCTGTTAGAAAAAAACAAAACACCAAATGCAACTGCATGAGAAAGTTCTTGGGTTCCTGCTGCCACTCGTCCCATGACAAGCACACTAAAAATATCTTGCTTTTCCTCTTTCAAAGAGAACACAGAATCCACATGGATCCTTCACAATCTGACTTCCTACACGGTCAATGGATGCTGGGCTCTTACAAATCGTATGTAACCATTCTCAACTTGTATTTTCCGCTGCAGAAGCTTTCTGCAAGAAAATAAACCCCCACATTTCAACAGAAAACATCTGCTTAACATTCTGAGCATCAACCACAAGTAAAGGCTTTGATGTGCAAGAGAGAGGGACCCAAAGGGGATTTCTGACAGCATGACAGAGATGCCTGTGCTTGTGGGTAAGGCACTGGAAGTGCTGAAGCACATTTGACCTTCAAAGGTCAGCGTGTTGACGTTGGGAAGATTTTGGACGTTTGCACAAGCCCCAAGTGCTGTAACTCTCTCCTCAGGGACACACTCTGAGCACAGGGATCCATCCGGCTGGTGGTGTCCCTGCAGCCCTGGAATCAGCCTGGGAACACCGTGGGGTCTGAGCCTGGCCAGTGTGAGGCCACACTTCTTCATCCCAGGCTCTCAGTGATGAGATCTGATGAGCGAACATGTGCTGGACCCAAGTGACTTCCAGCACTTGGAGCACAGCCTTCCCTTGCAGTTACGGCCAATTTATCCTTGGAGGGCAGACAAATGCTGAGGTGCTGCGCTGTCACATCCCAAGTACCAGCTTTATCTCTGCCTGAAGGGCAAAGTGCCCTAAATGAGAAATACTTGACTGAAAATTAACCAAGCTCTTTCCTACGTTTACTGAAAGTCATTTTGCAAACACTTTTCCAGGGTAACAGATGAGCTCTCTGACATAAGCCTTTCCCAAAAGCCGGGCTATCCACTAAGAATTAGAATGTAAGAGCATATTTATAAACAAATGTCCAAAGTCTCTCAGCGAAAGACAAAATACCTTTCACAGAAAGCCACTTAGATCACTAAACACAGGGGTTTGCTTGCTTAAAGTAACCAGACATACATGGAGATTCTGTCACACAAGCCCTTTGACAACAAAAAACCTACTACATATTCTGGTGGTTATAGTATATATACATATATTTCTACATTTTGGTGCTATGGTTAACAAATTAAGAACCATTTCACTGTGCTACTTAAAAAACAAACACATTTTTCCTGAAAAGCAATTCTGATGTTTTGGTGAAAGTATTGTGACAAAACCCCCATTAAATCTAGAAATCACTTGAAAACTTAAATTCAAAGTGACAGAGCTTAAATGCAAGGCCATCTCTAAATCACATATGTAAATTAAGATCAAATACTGTTGAAAACAGTAAAAAACTCAACATGGACATAACACAGAACTCAAGTGCACAATAACTGTTTGTCCAGAGGCTGCAGCCACCCTGGAAGCTTTACTAATTTGTGTTTCATGCAGAGAGAGATGGTTCAGCTGTTTCCAGAGCCCAGGGGACTCTAAAAGCACTTTTTTTGTCTGGAAGAAATGATAAAAAAAATCCAAGGAACTGTGTCCAGCATTCCCAAAGAATTCACCTGTCTGCCTTGCTGGTTCTATGTGGGAAAAGGAACAAGTATTTTAAAAGCACATCACAGGCTCAGTCCACTGCTCCACAAGACTCTGGAAATGCAGTTTCAGTAGCATCACTCATAACCCAGAGGCTCCTTTCCAACATTCTGCCCGTCACTGCAGCTTTCTCTCCTTTGGATTTCAGAGCTTGAAACATTCTGAGTTTCCCTGTTTTATTCAGTTTTAATGTTGCACTTAATGCGCACAAAGAACAACATTGCCAGCACTTAAAGAGAGAGTTCTTCCATCCTGCCTACTAGACTTGAAATAAAGACTAAGGAAAGCTTGAGTTCATTCAATGTTATAAGCCACATATGGGATAGAAACAGTGGAGGAGGAAAAAATACCTTCAGGTGAGGTTTTTGGTTGGGGTTGTGTTAAAAGATGACTTAAATGCAGCTATAAGGAAACACGGAATAACAGATCTGCAATTTTCACTGAAAAGGGAAAATTAAAGACCATTTAAAACATTCCTCAGATACCACCAAAGGGGAAACAAAAGATCATTTTTGTTATAGAACACATCATTATCTTAGCTAAGCTGTAAGTAGAATATCTCCCAGCAGTCAGGTCATCTGACAAAGAGAGCAACAGGATCTTCCTTCAACACAAATGAAGCAACATCACAAACACCACTCAGCCTGCATCTGTAACAATTATAATCCAGAATGCTTTGACTGTAGTTTGTTGAAAAATAAGAAACTCGAGGACACTGCAGCTTTCTTTACATCTGATGAAGCTCTGGCATGTGCACAAACATCTTAATGCTCAGAACCCTGAGCACTATTTTGCTTTGTTACACAAGGGTATTTTTCCCTCATCTTAAGTGCTTGTTGTGGTTTGAGCTGACAGGCAGCTGAACTCCACACAGCTGCTTGCCTACTCCCTACACCCTCCCCATGGGATGGGGGAAAAATAAAGTCAAAATAAGGTAAAGACAGCTTAATAGGATAGAAATGGAAATTACAAAATATTAATAATAATATACAAAACAAGCTGAGAGAAAGAAGAGGAGGTGCTGAGAGGAAGAGACAGATGTCAAGGTAGGAAGAGGATTACTCAGAAGGAAAGAAAGGTGAAGAAACATCAGTGCTGGGGGGCAGGGAGACTTGAGTGGAATGGTGATGGACAAGACACCTGGAGAGCCAAAGAGCAAGGCTGAAAAATCTGGAGCAAGGTAAGAAGAGCAGCACAGGAGCAACAGCCCTCAGAGACAGAAAAGCAGGAGAGCAGCAGGTTAGAGGGGAAAGGACTAACCAGTCTGATGACAAACACTCTGATACAGCAAAGGAACCCACATAAGCATGAGAACACCTATGTCAGGCAACAAAAGCATTTTAGCTCAAGTGGTCAACAGCAGGTACCCACAACAAAACATCAATAAAGGGTGTAAGGTGTATGTATAAAAGCATGCATAGGTACTTCCCCAAGACAATGTTTCCCTACAACTTCTACAGACACAAGACCTTACACCTGACTCACACCTGATGAGTTCTTGTAGTGAACTGTTCAATTTTGAAACTTCGTAGGCTCTGGGCATCCAAAGGTAGATGGATGAGGAGATCATACACACTATGCACCAAAACATACAACTATGACTTCTGTTTGCTTGAAACCTAAAGCCTGCAAGTCTGATTTGATTTCTGAGGTCTCCTGAGAATCAAGAATGACCATTCCTCATCCAGCCTCTCCAAGTTACTCATGACTTCACAAAGTGCTGTCAGAGCCTCCAGTCATCTTCCCTTCTATGCTGGAACCATCCCTACTGTGTCATTTCTTCTATGGGAGCCCATTCATATTTCCAGTGCTCACCATCACTCTGAACTCTTCAGTTTCTACTTTGTACTTCTGAAGAACATCAGTTTGTAAAGTCGTGTTTACAAACACGAGTGAGTCCACAATTTTGTTATTGTCATATTCTATGTCTTGTTCCCTATTCCTTTCCTAATAACCCCTAACACTGCTGGTTTTGGCACTAATCAACTTATGTTTTCCCAGAGCTATTAATAGCCAAGGTCTCAATCCTGGGAAGTCAGAGGCTACTCACAGTATCATCATATATATTTAATGCATTTTGTACTTCTCCCATGAACACACTCCTTTCCTACATCCATTTTTGCCTGCCATTTTACATCCAGGCAATAAACAAAGACTCATCTGAAATTCCTCATAGCTTGCCTTTATTAATTCTACCCTGAATAATTTATTATCTTCACCAAATGGGTCACCTCACGACTTCACAAATCAGACGTAGTGTGAACATCACTGGCACAAGAACTGATCCCTTGAGATTGTGCTGGTGACCTTTCTCTACCTTGAGAATGGACCATTAATTCCTGTTTTTTTTATCTTTCTCTTTATTTAGCCACATAAGAGTTTTCTCTTCTATTCCATGGTAGATTAAATTCTTTAATAGCTTCTGGTAATGGACCTTGTTAAATTTCTTTTGAAAAATTAGAGGAGACATGCTATCTATTTGTCTACCTATGCCTTTAAAAAGCTGAAAATCTCCTGCTCAGTATCACAATCACTGACAAAGTCCAATATTCCTGGGTGTTCAGCACTTCAAAAAAGCATTCCCTCTCCCAAACAGGCTTACTGAAAAGTATTTCCAGACTATTCCCTAGCACCTTTCAGAAATATCCAATGATTTCCACCACTGAATCTTCCCCTGCAGTTAACAACTGCATCAAATCTGCTGGCAACATTCAGTCCTACTCCAAGACCAGAATATTAGCATGAGGTGATAGAAGTATTTTGGAAGATGCTACTCATGCAGATAGATTAAATGACCCTGTGGTAAGATGTACACTTCCCTCCTGTCCCTCTCCCCCCATCCTTCCTTCCCAGAAGGCTAAAACAAACAACAAATACTCTTTAGTGAGCAGGATTCTCCCACTGCAAAATTAAGTGCTCTGTGTTGAAGGAAAGCACAAACAAAAGTTGAATCAGCTCTGTGACACTACAAAGATGCTCACACGAAAAGCTCCTGGGGTGTTCCAAAAGCTGGATGCACACGATGAACAGGCCATGAAACTTTAGCAGCAGCTTCACAAATACACATAAATGCTGTTTCAAGCACTTTACAATTTGGAGCCCAGCTATCAACAGATACTTGTTTTGAAGCTTCCCTCCAGCTTTCCTCCAGCCTTCCAACTCCAAATCTGGGGGGACACTATCTCCTGACCTTTATGAAACAAAACTCAGGCACTCCAAAGTGCTTGGGGAAGAGGTAGAGAAACTTCTCAGGGGAAAATCAGTTTTGTCTTCAGGCAGGATCTGAGTGGTGAGCAGCAGCCCCCTGGTACTCCCTGCACAGGAAGGGTTGAACCATGGTCAGGGGGCCACTTTAGCTTCCCCCTTTTCTAATTTTTCAGCTCTTATTAACCTTACCAACACTCTTTCAACACTGCTTGATTTTGTGTTAAAGTCTTTTATATAAAAGTACTACAGAAAAAGCAGGAGCACGATGCTTTTAATCCCTGATACCTCAGCCTGGGCAGAGTTACCAGTGACAGAAAACATACTCCAAGTTGCATCAGTCATTCAAGCAGGGAACTGATTTAACTTTTTAAGCTCCTAAACATTTTTAAAAATACAAAACTAAAACAAAACCAAACAAACAGAAAACCCCCAAAAACCAAACAAAACACCATCAAAAAAACAAAATCAAAACCCACCAACAGTATTTACTACAATGTGTAATGCTGTCTTTAGCAAACAGCTATGAAGAAGACTTGCACACATCAGTGACCGTCTCCTGTGAGCTGCTCCTGAAGTGTGGACACCACTTGTTCTGGTTTCCTTTGTCCACTGTAGAGACCAAACACGTAATTTTCAATGCTTACATACAAGATTTTTTTTTACTGCTTTAGGAGTAGATTTACAGAGCTGTGATGTTCAAAATCTCAAAAGTTTTTGTGTTGTGACCCATTCCAGGTATCCTTTTCTTATTAAAACCTTACTGCAATCACCAAACAAGCAGAACACATGTACACCCTAAGAATGCACAGCCAAGTTCAGATTTCTTTTTTTTTTCTGTTCTTGTTTTACAAACCAAGCTGTTTTATATTTACTCTTAGTCACACATAAAGGTACATTCTGGTCAAGAGAATGCCAATTTTGCTTTATCCCTTCACTTCAGGGTTTCCATGCCTCCAGCTAGGATTTGGCTAAACCAACAGCTGAACTGATGTTTGCCTTGAGTGAGGAGGTGGAAGCCTCCAGAAACAGAGCTGTGACTGCCTGAGGAAGTTTTTGTGCTCCTGGTGGGTGATCTCATTCATGATTTCTCTGCCCAATCCCTACCTCTTTCTCCAGCAGATATTTTGTCCCCTGAAACATGCCAGAGACCACTTTAATGGTTTGTACAGTCCTGCTTTATGAAGAAAAACACTTGAGAAGACAATATTATGAACCATGAGGCAACAGAGCTTCTTAAAATTATAATAAAAATATAAACTCATTATTGTTTGTATGAAAGATCAGTAACTCGATGATGCTTAACAGCCACTTCCTTCTCCATTACCAAAGCTGAACATAAAATCCAGGCCAGGAGAGTTCAGGTGTAACAGAAAACCATTTCTATTCACTGAAGTATGTCAGGGCACGCTCTTAATTACACCACTGCACAGAAGCACATTTAAGAACACACCTGAAGAACTAAGGCCCTAAAAGCTTGTGGCAACAAGCTCAGCTGTGAGGATGCAGGAAAGGCAGAGAACTCTGCCAGCACAACGTGCAGCCCAGCACCGGTTTGGATCTGGCCAGGGACCTGGCTGGGGAGCACCTGCTGCCTCGTGAGGAATTCAGTGTGTCAGGACACCTCGTTATCCCTGCACCACTTGCACTTTCACCAAAAAGAAGCACCTAGTTTTGTCATCTCATCAGGCAGGGCTGTCTTATCTGCCTGCCAGCACTCTACCAAAAATACCACTAGTGGGCAGGAATTCTGTGAGGGAGCAAAGAGAGAGATGAAATATTTCCCCCAGTGAGCAGTTACGCCTTTCACTGCAGCTAGGATTTCTCCACTCATGGTCTCCCCACTAAGCAATTCAGATTGTCAGTATTTTTGGAGATCCTCTCCTTCCTGTCAGCTAGTGCTGTCAGAAAAATTAGACATGATGTAGTTGTGTGGGCTGAAACTAAGAGGTTTTTTTATTTTAGGCAGTGTGGTGTGAGGCTCGTCTGCATCACTCACATGGCTCAGCAGACACTGAGGCAAGCTGGAGACGGATAGCTGAAGTAACAGGGACAGGAAAACTCTGGGATGACACTGTTGATGCGGCACTGCACGGAAAACCACTGGAAAGTCCTTCCAAAGCATCCAGAAAAGAAGCTCTGCCACTGCAATCTGAAATAGGTGCACTAGACAGCGAGCTTGGAGGGGGGAAAAATAGCAAGTTCTGCCATGTAGCAGAAGTAAACAGGCACTTCACATACTTGTGTGAAAAAATTCCACCACTAAAATTGCACATAAGCCACCAGAAGAACTGCCAGTTACATATATCTCTATTTAAATGATTCATTCCAGGCATAACCTTGGTGTTTTCTTTAGTTTAATTGGCTAGGCATGCATATCAAAACTTGTGTGCCTTTTCTCCTGACATCAACAAGTGGATAACTTCACAAGCTGCTACAAGTAATAAAGCATGACAAGTTAATAAATATTTTCAAAGATGTTTTTGTTAAAACCAGAAATAGAAGTCATCTTTTCACTACATAACCAAACAGCAAAATATACTTGTCATATAACCTAATCCACTTGTTTATGAACAAATGACTGCAAGTGATCACATTTTGATTGACAGGGGCTATACACATAATGAGATTCCAATACATCTGGATCCTTCAAACACTGAGTGCAGTGCTTAGCAGAATACATTAACAGGATAACGAGGCAGTCACACATGAGCAGGCACTTTACACAGTCAATTAATTAATGCCCTAGTCTTTACCCCACCTTGTCCTCTCTGCCATGCCCACAATTGATCCACCAGCATCCAAACAAATGAGCCTCTCCTCTCTCTCCAGGGCTGTGGTGCACTGGGGGTGTGTTTCACCAACAGAAAATGAAATGTCATCTCTTCAGAAAAGCGCAGCCACACATTTATCCGAGGAATTTAAAGAGTCACAGCACAGGGACACGGATGCTCCCGGCACCACCAAGGAACACGGAGTGAACTACCTCATTTCACAGCCCACGCTGCACCAATTCACCAGCTGCTCTTCCTCGGGCAAGCAGTGAAGAGAGGAGAGAGCACAAACTACAGCTGCTTATTGCCCACACTGCCCCAACAGAGGCAGAAATCCTGCCCTCCTGCTGCTGGTGGCACATCTCCCACTCACATTTACGTGGCCACATCTGAGGCCACAGTGTTTTCCCAGGAAGAGTTTCCATGAAACAAAGCAGAAATGTGTCTGATGCCACCTGCAGCTGGTGCCACACAGCGAGTCTGCTGTCACCGCCTTGGAGGGCTCATGCAGGTGTGAGGATGGATGGCAGCACCAGGAGAAGGGAGGGCTCCACATCCTCACCCTTCCACCAGCACATCTCATGGCTCCTCATCTTCACCTGAGCACCCAAACACACCATGGCTCTGTGTCACATACCCCTCATTCAAATTAGCATCATTGTACTCTTTAGGCTTTGTAGTACTTAAAAAAACCAACCACCAAAAAACCCCCACAAAACAAAACAAAACCAACCAAACAAAAGAAAACAAAACAAAAACCACAAAAAACCAAACCTCAAATCCCACATTTTTCCCCTTCAAAGACAGCAGTCTGACACCACATCCAAGAGATCTAAACATCCACCTAGGTTCCTAGTTTTGTCATAAAGTGGCTAACAGAGCTTGGACCCGTAATAAAGACACACTGGAAGATGTTTTCTAAAAGCAGGAAGACAGTTTTAGGGCAAATGCTGTCACAGTGTGTTCAGAAACCTAACTTAAGATTTACTCAACAATTTTCTTTTCACGAGAAGTTTCTCCTCTTCAACAAACTGAAACACTACAGTAAAATCCCACGTCCCTGGAAGCACACGATGAATACATTGGTAAATCAGATTTATTTCAAAGCCTTAAGGAAAGCCTTGCACACAGGCAAAAAATCATATCTTAATTTTAGTTCAACTACTAAGGCTCTTCTTTGGATTCAAACAGAATACTTTTAGGGGGCATATTTGTGTGGTCACTGCAAAGACTCAAATAAGAGGGTTTCATTTTGCCTTATTTACATTATCACTTTTATGCTTCAGTTGCATTCTCTTAAGAAAACATGAAGCTGTGTGGTCTAGCAAATCTGATGGATGTTAACAAAGCAGACTGCCACAAATAACTGCTGTAACTACTCTCCTCCACGAGTCTCAAAGCTCAAAAACCCCTGGAGCAGCCAAGGGCTGTAGTGGTATGTTCTCTACACGTCTCAAAAAGCCTTGGCTGAGGACAGTGATGCAAATAGACTGTGAAGATGCTCTGGGGCCTGGGAGCAGCCAGATTTCTGTCACTCACTGCTTCTCAACTCTGTGAAAAACAAATGTCAAGATAGCAAAAAACTACTGAGCTGACTCAAGATACTTGAGGTGACCCTCAGAGCAAAGTTAAATTAAGGCTTAAGCCTGCAATAAGCTGCCCACTGCCAAACGTTCTTTTGGCATCTTAATTCTTACCAGATGGGTTAAACAGTGGTTTCCAGCAAGGCTCTACTGACACTACAATTACTGAGGAACAGGCACTGCCAATGCCCAAATTTTGGAATTGCCTGAGGCACACACAGAGCTGACAGGCAAAGATACAACTTTTAAAAAAACTATCTTTTAACACTGAAGAAGTACTAGGAGGAGAAGAAAGTATTCCAAGACAGACACAGTGCTGCTTATGGTGACAATTTATAAAATCAGGATCCTCAAAAAAATGAACTGTTAGTGCAGGCTACAGGCTTACTTACAAAAAAAAAACCAAACAACAAGCCAACATGATACTGGATAAAATTATAAAAAGTGATAGTCTCCCAAAGCCATGAAACACTGACAGACTGAATTCAATCAACTCCCTGCCTCCAGTCTATCCCCTTGACGTGCAAGGCAGCAAGAGTATCTGAGGTATTTTACCACAACTTTAGACTAGAAGAAAATCAAAGTAATAAATTAAAAGGGTAATTGTCCAACAGGAGAAGTAAATGCATAGTCTTAGCTAAAAAAACCCAAATGACACTTTTGGGTGGGCCTGATTTCTCACAACAGGCTGTACTCCCAGCCTCACACATGGGAAAATGACCCACTCCTCCATGTTCCTCCTCTAATGCACTTTTACCACATGCAAGGAAGTCCAACATTAACCATAAACAACAAGCAGAAGGCTGGTTGACAGAGAAATTACACATAATGGCCACAGTCATCATTTTCCTCCAGAGGAAGTAATTATGTGGCTACCCACTCCCCAGTAAACCCCTGAGAACACCAGGATCTGAGGTTTATTCTAGTCAGGGTCAAAAGATGAGTGTCAGCACAGGAGGGGATGACAAATACATGCACTGGCAGACACAACTGCATAAGCCTCGACTGCAACAAAATCAGATAAAATTAGCATACGGGGGGATTTTAAAATAAAAAAATAGGAGCTAAGGGCTAATGGGCATGAAGCGCTTAAAAATCTTTAAAATGTCTGCCTCCAAAGCCTGCCTAAGATAATAGACATACAACTTGCAGTAATTTTGCTTTCAAAACTGCAACTCGGGAAAGACACTTGAAAAGTCCAAGTGGAGTTCCTCGCTCCTGCAAGGAACTGCATATAGACCTGTCCATAAATCTATGGACTTCCTTCTACATGATTAGACTTCTTAATCCTTTTGCCAGAAGACTGTTGGAGCTCCTTAAGGCTCGCAGACACTTCCTTATAATTTGCAGATTAAATTTATTCATGGCCAATTTATATTCATTTGCTCTCGTGATGACACTGCCTTTTAGCTTAAATTAGCTTGTAAGTTCTCCAGAGCACTGACCAAATCTACATAAGGACAAAGTCTTGGGCTTTATAGTTCCCTGATCTTAATTCAAAGCTTTGCTTATGATGACAACGCAATAAATAATAGATATTAGTTTTTATAGTCTGACGTTCTTCTGCCACATCTCTAATTAGTGGAAGTGCATGGAATCTGATCAAATATATCATGATGAAGCTCTAGGTGAGACTGCAGTTCTGCCTCACCTCTAACAAACTGCTGATCTGGCTCTTTGTGTGTATTGATGCTACAAGCTGATGTTTTTATTCTAACTATGAGAAACCAAAGAAAACCCAGCAACAAGTGGGTAGAAGGACATGTCCCTTTTAACATTAAAGTTTTTGGTGGGCCTGACCAACTCAACTCATGCAGAAGTGTGGAAAACACACAAAAACCAGCAGGTTCCTTCCTATACTCAGAATTCACATTGACAGAGGCAGGTCCTTCTCAACAAAAGTCTTGAAATCGGGTTCTCCTTGAAGACTTTTGCTCAGAATAAACTAATCCTGCAGAGCCTCAGTAGCATCAATGATATTCTGCAGGCTTAGAAACACCAGTTTCTAAATCCATAAAAACAAACAGATCTAGAAACTTTACCAAACAGTAAAATTGTCACAATACTTAGTACAGATTTTGCACATCTGCTGACTTGGCACCTTTGATCACACTGGTATCATTCTTGTTAGTCTGCAGTTTAGCTTTGCTAAACTGACACAGTCACTGCTTGGGCATCAGGCAGGGCGTGCCATGTGTTTTACCTATTATCCATACATGAACAAAAATTCTAGACATATTGCATATTTTCTGGACTTCTTTCATTAGTTGTTTCAGGGAATAATTGGTTTGGGTTACTTTCCACATTTTTTAGCTGCCCTGGCTTAGCAGAAGAGCAAGTTCCAACTCTGAACTCCAGCATCCATCACAATTCAAACTATCACAATTCAACATCACAATTCAAATATGTTGTGGTAAAGCAACATATTTAAATAACTTATGGAATAGTCTCAAGAAAATGTTATGCCCAGGATGTTAATTAAAAAAGCAAATTAATATGATTCCACCTTCAAAATGCTGACAGAAGCAAAGGTTAACAAAAAAAGAAAGCCCAAACCCCCCTTTTAATTGATTCAAAGCCCCAAGGACACAGGAGAGAACAGGAAGCAACTGCTAAAACAATAAAGTTGCAGAAAGAAATGGGGGGATTTATAAACTATCGTTCACTTTTTTCCAACAGAAACAGATTCTTACTGTCTTTCACAGTAAGAGAGCAAGTACTAAATATTAAAAAAATAATGGGGGGAAAAGTGCTTACTTTTGCTTTTTTACAAATATTGCTTATAAGCAAACAGACCTGTGAACTGGGGGCACAGAGGAGCATGTCCATAAATGATAAAAACAGGGGAAAGGACAAAAAATTACAAAATCAGCAGAGTAAACACCAAACTGGTTTGCAGTCGCTCATGAAAACAGCATTGGGAAGAACAGGAGTATTTTCTCTCCAGCTAATGCAGTTTCAAAGGACTGAACAACTAGACAAAAACCACCTCAGAAAAGATAGAAATATTGACGTGTGAAAGATATTTATGTAGATTCTCCATCTTTTTCATGAAGAGACTGAAGAAAACAGAGCACGAAAAACCAGACGAACTGAGTCACTCACCCAAACACCTGTAGGGAACCACAATATGTGGGTGACCAACGCACTGCTTCCATCCCCTCTTGCACCAGTTCTGGATTGTAACTGGCTGGTTGGCTTCAACAACATTGGTGATTTGCAATTCAGGGTAGACCTAGTGTTAAAAGTATAAAAAAAGACAAATGTTATCAGAAGTGTGCACTCTGGGTCATGCAACACTGTCACATGTGTTTGTAACGTGGATTTCACAACACAAGAGTTATTTTTCCTCTCTTCTGCTGTGTAATATATTTACTTCATGGTGTAACTACGTGCATTTACCTGGAAAGCTGGAGTGTCTGTTCATCAATAAAAACATGTGGCTGCCAGCTCAGAATAATTATGCTGGTTAACAGCTGGCTGGCAAAATTATAACTTGCCCAGTTCTAGCTGACTAAGCTAAAGATCAGCTAAACAGATGTTTCATGGTTAAATACCTTCTCCCCCACATCTAGGCTATTGCATAACTCCATGTACAGGGCACAGTCTCCATACAACTACAATGAATACCATGCCTTTATGTTTATCTCAACCATTTTAACAAACATCATAGTTTTTTCCTGCTGCAGTCTGTGTATTATTAACAGTCTGTTGAATCAGTTATTCCTATTTATGTTTACATCACCAATATGTAAATTGCTGAGATCAAAATTCTGCCTGCTACGAGATTGTAATACACACTTCTGCACCCATGACCATGCCACCAGCAAACTGGCTTACTAACTAATAGGCAAACCACAATTTTGGATATTTTATCCCCCTCAATCCATTTGTCCCATCCCCCTTTTCTAATTTTACTGTCAGTAACAGCTCATATGACCACTTTCACTAAGGATGGGTCTCAGTCACCGATTCCTGTGCAGACTCACCTCCCAGTCACCTTTAGCATGAACATTTCCTTCCAGCAGGAGTGCATCTTCTCTGCCACTCTGCCGTGAAGGATTTTCAGAGCACACAAACCATATTCCTTATGGATGACACCTTACAGGAACATGCTGCCTCAGTCCATGCTCCCAACTCTCACTGCACCACAGCAGTTGCTGACACAGCCCACAGCTCTCACTTTCCCAATGTCCTACCATCAAACCCAGAAGGTTCTAGTTTTCCTTTGCCTTTCCCCAAGCAATCCTGACCAATTTCTGAGTGTGTCACATCTGAGGATTCAGGAGCACTGAAAACTACTGTCTACTCGTAGAACCCACAGAAGAGGAAAACAAAATAGGAACAAGTTTGAGGTAATCAGAGATGGCCCAAAAACATCCTGCAGAGAAGGAACATAATCCCAAATAGACAGGGCTGGGTTGAGATCGGGTGAATTCTGAGAGTCCAAAACCAGTGTCAAGGTAAGAACCTTGACAGCCCTGCCCCAAGGAAGAAGGATTTGTCTCAATCATGGATCTAAACCAAGCATCCGAGAGCCAGTGCCTCCTGGCCCTACCCTGATAGAAGGTTTAAAATATAACTGTGGCAAAAATTAAGCAAGCAGCTTGAGCAAGTCTCCAACTTTAAGAGACACTAACAAACAACAGTACAGCCTTCTCAGATTTGACAGCATTACTCTCTGAATGATTATGCTCAGGGCCACATGCATGGGAACAACTGAAAGTAATCAAAGCATAATTGGAAGTAACTTCTTAGTTCCAGTAAAAGAAAGGAAGGGGCTAGTATGATTGTGAAATCAAATTATATTAACAGCTTAATGAATAAAACAATGGCAGGTAAAATAACAATGCCAAGGAAATGACTACAGAAAGAAATGCTGCTTAAACACTGCACTGTATTCTAAAGAGATTGAATATCAACCCTGCCTTCTATTACCAAATAGAACTTATTAATCAGATACTTCTGCCTTGTGCAAGCACTTCACAGAAGCCACCTGACAAATCTTTGCCAGCTCTGCCAGCACCCTCAGCTCACTCCAACTGATGGCTGAGGGATGGGGGAGGCTGAAGGTGCAGCCTTGGACGTTAGCTCAGCTCACTTCAAGAAAGCCTACAGAGCAGAACTGGAAACTTCAGAGTGAAAGTCTCCTGTGCTCAGAAGATTGCAGCCTTGCTTTGTCCTTCTTGTCAGCAGGTGACCAAGGCTGATGGTCACCATCCACATTACCAACAAACCATCATTTTCACACTGCTCACTCAAAGTGGCTCCAGAAGAACCAGCTGCTCCCCATGCACCATCAGTGCTTCAAATCCTGAACTCTGAACTGAAACAGCAAGGTTCAAGGAAAGTCCCCTTTCTTCCTCTTTATCTTTTCCCTTGGGTGTCCTGAGTTCCACCAACACATCTGCACAGGCTCATGATTCCTGTCACAGCACTGCCAAAATGGATTAGGAGGTCACACAGCGGGACATGTCACACCTCAACTGCTGTTTAAGTATTACACCAGAGCTGCCTCAAGAGCTGACAAGCAGGATGCAAGAGAAGGGTTGGATTTTCTCTGGACACTGCCCTTAGCATAGTTATGCTGCACTTTTCCAAGCTCATACCTCTGCAAACCCCACATTCCAGTAACTGCTGCCCCCGGTTATGCAACACTGGGTGCTGTCATGAGCCACGTACCTGATATATCCCAGTGTCACAACACCTTCTCATCAGGGGCATCAGGACATTCCTCAGGGTTAAGAGGCACTTGTCACATACAGAGGAAGTAAATGCCTTAAATGAAGGCAACTAACAGGAATGTTTAAAACAGGAAATTAAGACAAAAAAAATAAAACCAGTTTATTAATCCATAGGAACGTGCACATGGCTTTAAAGTGACAGAAAATAGGGTTCTGATCCACAAGAACATAGTTGCTCTCCTGAGGTGAATTTCTAATGAGTAGGAGTGCACTATTACTGCAGGGCCTCACTGAAACAGTAAGATCAGAGGGGAAAATAATTTAATAGGTTACTTTTGTTTTTACTATTTCCCCAAAGCACCATTTTATCTGCTGGTTACTACGGTGGACCAAATTCTACGTAGTTAACAGTATTTGTCAAAAGTACACAAGGACAAAGAAATACAAAGAAGCCTCTTCTTCTGTTTCTACATCAGTTACTAAACTCCTAATTTCTTCTGACAGCTCACACAAAGCTCCATCCACACTCCACAAGAGCAAACAGGCTTTGAATTTCATTATCAATAGGTTAATACCAGTATATGTGCTGAGGAAAGTTCCCCTCACTAGGACTTACATAAGGTATTTGCTCTGAATTGAAGTGGGACCTACTTAGTGGCACAGAAAACTGAGCCTCATTTATTTATAGTGTCCCCAATGAGCCACTGTTCCTTCTAGAGAGTCAGAGTGAGCAGCACTAGAAAGTTGCAGGAGATCCAAACTTTCAATATTATCATTAACTTGCTGCAGAGCAATTCCTTTAATAGATCTTAAAAGCAACTGCAGAAGAAACAGAGATCAACTTAATCTAGAAAATTTAACTGGCAATCAAGAGTTACAGCTATATCTTCATTTAATTCCATTTTCATTACCCTACAAAGCCACTCAAGCTACTCAGAATTTAATATAATCTTGCTTACACTCCTGTTTATCACTACCGGCTCTGATGACACACAGATTTAGGACTAAATGTGTATCAGTTCTGTGATGCTCCCAGTTAACTTCTGGCAAGTTGAATCCCCTCCCAGGAGTACTTATACAGATAAAAGAAATTAAGAAGTTATGGCTGTAAATAGAGTCGTAAAAAAATGAGGGTGGTTTAAGCAGTTGCTTCTTTAGCAAACTGAATTTGAATACTTTGATTTACTTAACGGGGAAGATAACTTGAACTAGGATAGAGTTTGATTCCACCAAAAGTAATCTGCAAACAGTACTACAAGCATGAAAGAACATACACATTTAATAACCACTGTTCAGGCAGACTGTGGTCTTAAAATTGCCTGTGGAAAACCTCCTCTGGCAGCTACAGCACCTGAAGGACAGCTAAACAATGCTTCAGCTATGAAAGCAAGCCTTCAGTTCCAGATTAACAAATTCTACTTGGATCAAAAGCTGTTTCTATTCCTTTCTAAAATAGATATCTGCTTCCTGGTATTACTGACAGGTTACTGAAGAGCAGTAACGAGCAGACACGCTGCACTCATTTCCACATGTTTTGGCATGTCCATGCAGAGGAAGGAGGTGATAATTATTTCTGAGTCTCTGCAACCTTTCCACTCCATCCCTTTGGAAACAGCAACACTGCAGAGTCCCAGATGTCCCAAATGAGCTGCAGCTCAGCTCAGGAGTGGTGTCACATGAGAAGTGACAAGCACCATCAACCCTGAATGAAATGCCCTGTTCTCAGTCCTGCAGTCTGGAAAATAGACAGCTACATGTGGAATAAAGTTATTACGTGTCTCATTTAAAAATATTCTAATTTATTACTGGTTTTTACAAAAACTTTTCTACATTACTGTAGAGGGTATATGCTGAATCTTCACTGGTTAAGATTTAAACTCAGAACTGGGCCTTGAGAAGGGGGAACTTTTCATCTGTATGTTGTGGGTTTCTTTCTGTCTTGGGTTTGATTCTGCTGCAAAGTCATGCAACTTTAAAGGCTAAAAATTATGTTAAACTAAAAATCCTCCACAGAAAAAGAACATGAGCCTCACAAACTCTTGTGCAAAGACCCTCCCTTGAACATTCTTATTTACAAGTAAAGGAAAAAAAAAAAATCAAACATTAAATCACACTTATCACATGTAACTATGGATGTTTATTGCCTTTATGCTCCCACTCACTTCAACCACATATATAATTTTGCCTGTTTCTTCAGCAGCTGCTGGCCCAAGTTATGACTTTTAGCCCTTGCTTTCCATGCATCTGCTCTAGTCATAACTCTTGAGCAGACCTGCAGGCTGTACCACCAGTCCCTGGTATCTGCTGCTGCAAGTTAATCAGCTTGACATCCCAGGTATTTGCACTGATTTCCAGCTGCCACTTGGAGAGAGTGTATGTATATACCCTTCTAACCCCACAGTTTATAACAAAATGGAAGCAACCAGTTCCTAAAATCAAACCGACACCCAATTATTTAGCATAAATAAATAATCCCAGGCTGAAAGTCTTCTAAACTAGACAGAGAATTTTTTCTTTACATTCAAGTTTCCAGAGACACACTACTTATCTTCAGTCACATCCCCAAGCATCCATCCATAACATCCTTCAGCTTTTAACAGCTGCAGCCTCACTAGTTGAGTTGCCCATCACCCTCACCCAGGAGTTGCACATACTGCTCTTAAAGCTATTTCTTTGGGCCCATCTGACAAATCATCCTCCTTTCCAATATCCCAGCTGCTTCATTCTCACACAAAGTTGCTCTTCATGAGTTTCATGAACTCATCCACTATTTCCACTCCATTCACCCAAATTTTTGCCTCTCCAATCCACTCATCCCAGCATCCTGTCAGTTCCTATTTCCAACCTCTCTGCCCACCCCAAGACTCTTAAATTCACGTTAAGAGGCAAATGCTCTGTCCTGCTCTCTTAAAGGATCTTTTAAACCTCTTCACTTTTTACTCCAAGTATGCAAAGCCAGCAAACATTTCAACATCCTTAACTGGTTTCCTTCTTTACTGATTCCATCCTATGGAAAGCACAACAAAAGAAAACAGGCAGGGACGTGTGTGTGGGTGTGAGAGAGGGGATATAATGAACATTCTAGGCATTATCCACAGATGGGAGGAGATGGGGGCAGAGATCAAGATGTTGCTGCAGTTTTCACTCACGGTCATGAGAACATGCACTCACTACTTTTCTCTGTGAGCAGGGTACAAACAAAATCTTAGTACAGTATCCCAGCTGCTTTGGGTATTGAGAGTGGTAGAAACACGAGCTGCTTTCAGTGCAGTGGCCAGCTGAGTTGCTTTGCCCACCTAAAGGTTCACAGAAACATCATCTCTTCTCTTAAAAGTCCCCAACCTGTTTTTATCTGGTATTTCACGAGACTCTTACCTTATATTTAAAACACTCAGAAAAGCTGACAGATGTGAGGCAGCCTGCTCAACCCTAGTTCATGCTTTAACACACTTAATCTGAACACACACACTGGCTTTCTCCAAGCACTTCCCTCTGCACTCAGGGCAGGCAGAAGCCTGTGAAAGCAGAAATAAGGCTGCATGGTCAAACACATTCTCCTCACTGCCTTTCAAGTCCTTGACTTTATAGCACAAATATGTGTGTATGCAGCAAGAAAACCAAACTAAAACCTTAGCCCTACCAACACTATAACCACGTCAGGTCTCTAAAGCCTCTCTTGTGTAATTATGGAGGATATCCAGCTTCTCCTACTGTAAAACCTCAGAGTAAACAGGGCTGGACTTAGAGTCTCTTCTAATCTGCTTCTCTGTCCACTTTAACCACTTACTGGCTTAAATGCAAGAAGCACTTCTCTGCAGGGAGAATTTCTCATTCACAGAGAGCCAGCAAAGTCTACTTGGTCATTCCACCACAAGCCCATTCATGGATTCACTCTGCTTGAGTTGAAGATGAATCTGCATCTGCCTGTTTCTCTATGGCATCACCAGAAGAAACTGAACAGGTTGCGGTTTTTGGCTTTTTTCATTTATATGTTTGCACTTTTTAACTAAATTGTTGGAGACAAAATAATACCTAATCAAGTTAACAGGGTATTTTTATCTCAAAGTAACATATGATAAGCAAAGGACAAGGACTGATGCCCTCCTAGGAGTGAAAAAACAAGCAGCCAGAAATAATTATTAAAAATAATAGTAAAAATCTCCTCCTTTAGGCATGATACCAGACTTCATCCACCCACTTGCCTCTTTAAGGGTTGCCTGAGGCACTGTGTCACCAGATCAAGGAAGATGGGACAGTGTGAGCAGCTAGAGAGCCTGGGTCAGGTTTTCCAGGTTCTCCTGCAGGCTGCCATCCCTCTGACAGCACATGGCCATGGGAGGAAGGTGAGGCACAGTGCTCTCCTGGCAGCAGCTCCTCCACCACATCGATATGTGCAATGTCAGTGATCTGCATCAGACAACTCATACACAAGGAGTGGGATTAAATGAAACTCTTGGCTACAGCACCAGCATCCAAGGGATTGCACTCAAGCTGATGTGGATCTTCAGGAGCATGGAAAAAAACCACCACAAAAACCCCCAAAGAACCAAACAACAAAGTCTAATATTTCTTTTTGTGATATTTGCATAAAATCATTTTCATTTTTGTGATATTTGTAATATTTTCATAATGAAGATGAAACACTATTTCATCTCAAGCATGACAGGTTTCAAAAAGGGCTGGTGGGAAAGAAGCAGATCCTGTGCCAGCAACTTCTGCTCAAAGATGGGGTACTGAAATAAAGCAATATAACAGCCTTGTGGGAGGTTACTATTTCCTTCTCAAATAAATCAACAATATATATGGGCTGTAATATGCATTTTAAATCAAATTACTTACCTGAACCGGATTCACAGGCTTCACCTAAAGAAACCTCCCACCTTTCTGTCAAACAGGAGTGTGACTGAGTTGTTACTTATGTTGAGGAGATCACAGCACAAAACATACCTAAGCTGTAGCATAAGATCTATGGAAATGCATTTGAAAAAACTCAACTGTTCTCTGTTCCTGTGTTTCCAAGTTCTCTGCTTACGACATGACCTACTTTATGTCAAAGTTGTCTTGGAGGCCATGCAAGAATTGTCACAAAGTAGCAGGCCCAGGAACTCATTTTCCATAATCTAATTAATTTATGCATTCTTGAGTTTACAGCGGAACTAGCCAAAGGGTAATTTATTACTCTGAGAGCCCAGATTCAGTTGCATGCCTGTCCCAAGAGACAAACACAGAGGTCATTTCCCTTGCCATGAAATCAACCTCAGGCTCCAGCACCAAGAATGTGAAGTGGTAATGTAAGGTCTTAAATCCTGTAGTGAAAGCAATACAGAAAAAGTTAGGTATATCTGCAAGTTAGATATGGGCCATCTGATGTTCTAAAAGAAAAGGTGACCTCAAAATAAAAAAAAAAAAGAAAATTAAATTAGAAGTTTAACACATGCAGAAAACACTCAGATCAGTAACATTTCTTGTTTGTCAACAACACAGGAATGTGCATTCAGTGTTTTACATTTCCCTGCCTGGGTCATTTAAACAGGATACCTACAGTAATTACCTGAGCAGCTCTAAGATGACACTCCAATTCTTTTTATTTATAAATCAAACATCCATCTATACGAGATATTCATTATACAGACTAGAGCTCTGAAATACAGAGGATATTTAGTGTCAGCAAAAAATAGGATAAAAATAATTTCTTGACAAATATTTATAAACCATTTGTGTTTTTCTCCAAGTTCTCTCTCATAACATCCTTGTCCAGAGTAATCAGAACTGCCTCACCACTGCCTTGCACAGATACAGCAACTCTGCCTGCAAACTGCTCTCCCAAGACAGTAGCCTGCACAATGTAAGCTGAAGATAAACCAGGCTCTTCCTATGACCAATATTAACTGTATCTCAGATTAAATGAAGTTCACCACGAAAGCTCATCAATAGAAACCATCACTAAGCATTTTCTGAAGTCCTGTCTGCTCACACAAACTGCAACTGGAGCCACAACCAAGACAGAAGTTCATTAGCCTTTCATGTTTCACATGTGTTTGTGTTTCAAATAGGGGTCTGTCTCTCCAAAATAACAATGCACAGGCAGTAAATATCAGTCTGAAAGTTTAATAAGCTGAAAAAATGTTCTTCAGCCTGATCAGACCCACTCAAAATTGCATTTTAAACCTACATAGATTTTCAAAGGCAGAAAACCCCTTATGATAGAGTAGGCAGTTCATACAAAACAAATTCTGCTTTATAGTGAACAGTATCTACCACTCCTGTCTTTGATAACACTCACAAAGCATTACTGAAAGCTAATGTCCAACAGGATATTAAGAAATCTTCATTAACCATTAAGAGCATCAAAGTTCTGCAGACCGTTTACAGTTCACTTTTACTCATAAAATGCATTTATTGTTTCTCCAGTTTTGCTTCATGATGGGAGAAGAGGAAGGTATGGAAAGTTCTCTAAGTCTGCCACCTGCAAACATCTCTGCAACAAAGCTTGGAAATCTGTCCAAGAGAGATGTAAAAATTCTGGCTTTTTTTCAGTAAACTGGTTGGTGCCTTCATTTCCAGTTGCTAAATTGGACTGAAACGCCCACTAATCCAACTTTTCTGCTAAATACTGTGGCTGCTAAAGTAGTAAGCCATCATGCTGAGCCTCGAAGGATGTCCACAGAGGTATTTAACAGGAGGACCTGCCAGCCATCCCCCCTTTTGGGAAAAAAGGCTTTTAACCAAAGATCTTTGGGATGAAGCTGTGCCCTGGAGTCCACAGACAAATGCCAGTTTGAAAGCAAAGCAAGGAATGAAACAGGGCATCATCAAACATGCATTATCCAGCAAAGTCCTACCATCCTTTTTCTGCACCAGACTTCCAAGTCTGCTGAACAGCACACAGAGAACAAAGGTCTGCAGTGGCAATCCCCTGGCTTGGCTGGTTTTCCAGCAGTGAAAACATGGGTTTCTCCTCAGACCCACACTTTGCCTCTGTCCTTCCTCAGCAAGCCCCACTGCTCCCAGGCTCCAATGTGTGCACACAGCACAGCTCAGGGGCCAGAGCTTTTGGGGTCATTTTTTCCACTTCCAAGTGCTGAACACTGGGGCAGAGCTGGCTATTGAACCTAGTGGACACGAGAGAGGAGAAAGGGTCTGAGAGAAGCTGCTCATCAATAGATACCTAAGCACCAAATCTCCACGTGCATGAAGTTCCCAGTGCCAGGGTGCCCGTAGGCATCTGTGTGTTTACCAGGAGCAGCTCAGAATCGTGCAAACCAAAGAACACACTGTCTTAGTGCTCCATCCCCCACCAAAAAAAGAAGCTGAACATTGCCTTGCCAGCTTTCTTCCTCCTGCAGTCTGTTCCCATACAGATGGCAAAACATTTTTGGAGGCCTTGTACCACATGCTCCACTGAAGCCAGTGGGAACCCTGACACCGACTTCTCTAACAGAAAGACTGAATCCACCAACTCCAATGAAAAATGAAAAGCTTTTTTTTTTCCCCCCTCCTTCTACAAAAGAACAATCTCAAAAGGATCAGGATGGTTGCCAAATGGAGAAACCACTTCTAACTGCTCCCAGTGACTCAACTCGCCACAGTGATGTCAAACCCTAGAGAACAACACTTGTGGTGTAACAAAGTCCAATCATATCCAACAAAACTTCCACACCAATTTATTTCAGATCTTATTCTCAAGCAGAAACGGGATGTGCATTTCTAAGTGCTCAAAGGCACACTAAGCAAAGGGAAGGTTAGAATAAACTTAAGTCCAAGTTGGTTATCAATCTCTGTTTCGATCCTGAATTTTAAAGGACCGACTAAAAACTGTAACTCTGCACCTGCTTTCCAATCCAAACCACTGTGCAGCTGGAACATTCATGCATATGTCCCTCTGCAACCTGCATCTAGCCAGCAGATTTCCAAACCCACTCGCAGAACCATCCAGGTTGCCAGTTCCTCAAAATCCAACCAGAACTTTTAATATTTAGGTAAATATGATAATTTATTGTACATGGCTTCTTTTACTTTCACTTCACAGTAAGATAATGCATTTAAATTATAATGATCTTTGGTACCCTTTCTCCAACAGGAACCAAAGCTCAATGAAGTAAAAATAAATAAATCAAATTTGACCATTCCAATCAAGGAGTTCTTGACTGAAAGGATTTTCAAACTACTGAAAAACAAACATGAAATCCTCAACACCCTGTACTGCCATGGCTCATCCTGGGAGAGAGATTTCTTCTCGCCTCTCAGAAGCACTTACGCTTCTGTTGAAACTTTCAGACACTAAAAAAAGCAGATCAAAGCTTTAAATGCTCTTATCTTCAGGATTACGTTACGATGCAATCTACTTTATTACTGTGCTCTGTGGCTTAGCAGTTTCTGTTGTTTAGCAGGGTAACTGTTTCAGAGATAAGCTTTAATTTCTTTAGTACTCATGGAAGCAAAACATTAAACAAGACTGAAGTTCCTTGTCCAAAGACTAATCTAAGCAGCAAAGTCAATGTAAGGATTTGCACAGACTTCAAGTGAGCCTGTACCTCACTCCTAGTGCAGTGCAAGTTCTATTGCTGCAGCCCTGTGACAAGTACCAGGCTGACCCTCCAACACCCCACACCACGGGAATTCCATGACACAGCTACACAGCATGATGAATTAATTTACAAGTATCAAAGCCACTTGTGCATTATGAAAAAGACAGGATTTTAGGCTGCTGAACAACCACAAAGAACCCTTATCTTAGAAACCAGCATGTGAGACTGATGCTCCTGAGTATGGCCACTCCTGTATCTCCAGCTGCAAAACCCTGGCAGAAACACAAGAACAACAAAACCAGCAGCAGCTGGGCCTCTGCTTTTGAGATGTTGGGTCCTCATCCTTTTTGTCAAAATCCTTATTGCAGGCCTGTGGAAGAGAAGTTTAGCAAATGACCCAAGAAAACTAAATTTCAGATCAGATAACCACTGCAAAGATAGTGCATTACATCACATTTCTCAGTCTTTCATTCATCTGTCAATTCCCCTCTGTCCTTCCTGCTGTCATAACTCTGCCTAAAAACACCAGCCTTATTCATATTTCTCTATTTTCACATGCTTTTTCTATCATTTTCTGAATAGATTCCAGTATTTCGAATGTCTTTGCTCTCCATTCAAGCTTTTACTGCTGCCCAAAATGAAATCCTGGAACCACATTTGCATCTCCCATTAACATGTGACCCGTTCTTCATAACAGGCTTAATTTGACATCTGTCTTCTACACCTAATAACATCAATTTTTTTGCCTTTTAAATTGCTCAGGTTGTCTTTGTCTCTTGCCAGAGAAAGCTTGCTGGAGAAATCCAGGGATTAACAGGATGTGTTCTTCTGAAAACACATAGGACCAAGTGGCAGAAAGATGTAGTGCCTTCAGAAATACCTAGAAAGCTTCTCTGCACAGGCTGTTCAAAGACCATAGGAGCACTCCAGCTCATCTGGTCCTTGATGAGCAGGTCAGAGAGGGAAACCCACCCTTTTGTCTGTTTGTTTGCAGGGGTTGGCTTTGTGCCATTTCAGCTCCCTAAACTTCCTCCCTGCAAGATCAGACATATGCTAAAATTTGGCAGAGAAGAAATGAGGAGGAAGAGAAGAAAACTGATTTTTTTTCTGCAACAGCATGTACTGCTTAAGCTCAATACTTGTGCTAAATGGCTCTGTAGCAGCATTCCTGTTGCTTTGCTAAGGAACTCTAAAATTAGCTCACATAATCTGACCATCTCAGACCTTGAGCTAGAACAGCTCAAGATATTTAAGCTGAAAGTCTGCAATAGTGGAGACATTCGAGAACTTCAGACCTGGCTGGACATGGGAGACTGCTCAGTCCTGTGTGGCTCCAAACTCCACAAACCAGAGTGGTGCTCTTGTATGAAATGCCTGGGTTAGAGGAATGAAATTGTGATAGAACACCACTCAGAGCAACTCTGATACCAAAAGCCACCTTCCACACTTCAGTAACTGCCTGTTAGCATATCCACTGATGTGCTCTCAGAAATAGCTTAAAATGAAGTTTCTATGACAATCTCCTCTAAAATACTAAAAAATATATAAGTATTAATTTCTATAGTATTACAAGTTTAGCTTTAATAATATCAGTCTAATCAAATCCTCTCAGATTCCTTGTTTAGAAGCACAAATGTAACTTCTTGGATGATTCCTTCCGATTTTTTTTCCCTCTTAGATGGAGTGTACAGACTTGCCAAGCTGTGTGGGAACTTGGACAAGCAACATTAGAGGCGACACTTCACAGATGTTTGAAGAAACACTCATTAAAACCAATTTTTTTTAAAAGTCTGTAATTGGCTCAAACAAGGAAAAGCAAAAAAAATACTGAAGGACCTTGATACTGCCTCAAAAAACGATAGTTACCTCAGAAGCTGAATTTACAAGGAGGCCATTTATTGACCACAACTCTGGCAAAGCTGTCTTCACAGGCCAAGTGGAAATGAGTAATATGTGGACAAATCAGGTGTTTTATGAATGTCTAATTATCTCTATTCAAGGAAACCTGTGACTCAGTATAAGAATCAAATAAATTGCACTGGCTGGTATTCTAATGGAAATATTATATGGTTTCTTTACACAGCTGGAATTGGACATCTTGAATATCGTTACATTCCCATGGGATCAGTGTTTCCTGACCTACAATGGTATTTATAGAAAGTAACTATGCTGGAAAAAAAAAAGTTGTATCAGATAATATTTCTTCCTATTCAGATCAACAGCACTCACGTTTCAATATTCATACCCAGGCAGAAGGAAAAAAATTAAACATGGCATTGCCTGTAATGTACAAGTAATTTTTTCCTTTTTTCTGTTAATATCTGCTGCAGCTATTGGCACCCACAGAATACAAAGCTGATGTTTTAATAAGTATTTTGGTGCATCTTCTGAACACTATGCAGTGTCTCTCCAGTAGAAGCTCCTGTATTAGCTCAAGAGAAGGACATTTTCCCTTTCCCTACCAAGGATTCACCTGAAGGCCTCATAACGATTTGGAACAGTCTTAGGAATCTTAAATCCAAAGCTGGTTTTAGTCACAACATTAAGCCAGATGCCTCAAGAGCTTTGAAAAAAAAATTCTAAAAATTTAAAATCCTCACCTTTCCAACTTTTTTATTAGCAATTTGCAGTAACACCCCTTCAGTAAAAATTTCACCCTACTTAAGTGAAAAAAAAGAAAAAATTAACAGCTAAAATTCTGTTTAAGCTATTAAAAGATTTTATATATATATGTATACATATATCTAAAGGAAAAAGGCAGACAAACCCATCAATAATTGGACAGATATTCAGAAACCTCTCCAAGATTATAATTAATTCACAACCATCGAGAACAATTTTCTGTAAGGAGCACAATCTATAAAAAAAGATTATCAGTGGGATTTTTTTATTAGCCAGAGGCATACAGTACTTGGAAGATTAAAGCAGGCACTCAATACAGTGCTACATAATAATTTTAATTGGATAAAAGCTAACTGGATGATAATGCTGCTGTATGAATTGGAAATTAGGAAGAGCTGGTAATAAACTCCTTGGGAAAAATGGTGTGCCCCAGAAATCAAGAAATATTTCCTCCATCCAACCTTGGGGCATTGCCCTGCTATGAATTCAAGGAAGCATCACCTTCCTGACAGCTTCAAAGCCACGGAATTAAAGAAACTGTCTTCCCCTTTTTTTTTGGCCTACTCAAACTGCCAACTCAAACTTTGCTAATGTCCTTTTCCTTGCCAAGGGATCTCTGACCATGAATCTGTTCTGTGCTACCGTATCTTCCAAAGTAGATGGACAAGAGTGTAATGAGAAAGAAAAAAAAAAAGGAAAAAGGAAACCTGCCTCTATTAAAAAGAAAAAAAAAAGAAAACAAACCAGAAGATAATACTACCACTACAAGAAAAAAAACCAAGATAAGATAATAACAAAGTAATAACAAGATATAGCACAGGAAAGCTACAGAGCCATCCATAAGGGATAGGGATGATCCCAAAAATATGGAATGCTACACAAAGCATATCACCTATTCACACATGCACAATCATGCACAGAGACTTGAGGAAGACAAGCAAGGGATGACACAAACACTCCAACATGCTCAACACTCAACCCCTTCAGGCAGCCTTCCAGCTGTCAGGAGCACCATTCCCAAGAGGTGTCACACTTGCACCCATCCATCCACACAGGTACATCTGCAGATGCTGGGCTCATGGTTCTGGCCTTCAACTGGAACCAAGTCTGACATTCCCAGGACAACATTCCCACTTTATTCCACCTCTTGTCCATTTACTGACAGCGTTTCTCACGAGCCAGTGCTAAAGCAATTCCTTGATCCAGCTTCTGTGCCATCTCCGAAAATATTCCCCCTAAGGATAAAACTGCATCACAGTGGAAGTGCCAGGAGCTCAAGAGGACCCACAATGACCTTTAACAAAACTGGAATAAATCTGTGCCATATTGAGGTGTCCGTGGTCTGAAAACATAGATGAAAAAAATCACAGTCTGGTTTAAGCTACAAGAGACCTTAAGGACCGCTGCCATGGGCAGCAACACCTTCCCCTATCCCAAGGTTGCTCAGAGCTCCATCCAACCCGGCCCTGGACACTTCCAGGGATGGGGCAGCCACAGCTTCTCTGGGCAACCTGTGCCAGGGCCTCACAGTAAAGAATTCCTTCCTAATATCCAAACTTAACTGACTCTTTTTCAATTTGAAGCAATTCCCCCTTGTCCTGTCACTACATGCTCTCGTAAATAGTCTCTCTTTCCTCCTCAAAAGGGCTGAAACATAGCAGCTGTATATTTATAGCAGATTCTTCTTTACTTAAGATAACCATCACACTTTATCCCTCGTACATCTTAGGCTTATAATATTATTCACTAAAGAAACAGCTGCTATCAGTCCATTTCAGAAGTACTTAGTGCAAGATTATCATAATGTAAAACATTTTCTCTATCACATGCTAAATGATTGTCCGCTACTTCAACCATGAACCAAAAAAGGCAGTAGGACTGCCCTGCATACAGCCATTGCATTCACATGTTTTAGAGGGCAGAATAAACCATTGTACAAATGCTGTGCTGGTGGAACCCATCCATTAAGATGAGCCATTTATCTTGTCCATCATGTCTACGGAATTCAAAATTAATCTAGGGGAAAATGTAGTATTTCAGCTTCATGAAACACTGCAGTACACATTTACCAAAATATATATTTATGTAGGTAATCTTCGTCCATTTTCATCCTTTTTCCTCCCTCAGCCTCAAAGCAGAAGCACTCTTCTTCCACAAGTAAAGCATGTTATTTCAAAAGGAGATGGAAAATTCATCATAAAACCAACAACATACTGAGATCCTAATGGTTTTTTTCATTTCTTTCTGAGACATGGAAAAAGGTTCTTTATGGAGAAAAAAAGAGAAGGGATCTTTTTATTATCAACAAAAAAAGGGCAAGAATCATCCTGCAACATAGGCTCCAAGTTTTAATAGTCACTTGATTCGAAATATATTTAAATGGTAGACTGCAGTCTAGGTTAAAAATCCCAGCCTTCTTTCTTGAAAAGGTGAGTATACTGAGGTTTAACTGCAGGATAAATATACCATCAGTAGTAGACCCTGAACTTCTAAGCAAGTAAGATTTAAGCACTGACAGAGTACACTAATTCAACTTTTGCTGTGGACCAAAAGCTAAGTAAATCCAGAGACCTCAATAACCAATTCAAAGAGTGCTAGGATACCATTCACCCAAACTCTTCTGCATGACTGTACACATCTCCGAATATACCAACACCTATTTCTGTTGAAAATGTCATTTGTTCTTCAGGACAGTTTGTGCTGCCAAAAATCTGCATGTTTTCCATTATGTTTCATTAAATGGATCCATTTCCTCAGAGCAAAACATACAGCTTTTTAGGCTGCTGAATTTAGAGTAGTTCAGGTTTAAAATTCATTTTCACCTTAAATACTGTGGCTATTTGCTTTGAGAAACTAGAAAGAGTATATTATGTAGTCTAGATAAAAACAATTCCTATTAGAACAAAAATGACAAGGTAACATGGAGAGAAACCATTATCCCAGCAGCAAGACCATTGTCATTGTGTCAAAAAAAAAAGGCCAAACAATTATTCTCTTTTTAAAATCCTCATCACCCTTGGTAGTTCAACAAACCCTCTAACAAATCTTCAGCAGCTCCCAACAAGGAGGACTAGAGAGGGAGGGAACTGCTGCCATCAGTCCTCCTGACTGGAATGGGCTCCAGGGCAACGGGCACAAGGATCAGAGATGGTGGCACGAAGGAGCCAAGCAAGTAAATCTAAAGAGATGGGCCAGTCATTTGGTGGCACTTTTGGCCAATCAACCAAACAGGGAACATGAGGAGTGCTGGCAACGGGGGGCCATGTGGTGAATCCATGCCAAAGCTTCAGTATGGTCACACCCCAGTATGTACTGGATCTGCTATTGGGTTTCACCAGCAACTTAACACGGCACAAACACAGGAGATTTGAGAAAATGACAAAACGATCATTTTCCAAAGTATTTTCACATTACATATTACAATTAGAGGTTAGAAATATCAACAGTGTTCTGTCAACAGTTATAATGAATTACGTGTTACCTGAATTTACCCTACTATTTTCTGTTCCGTGTAACACAAAGAACACAGCAACACACACTTAAAATTTTTCCTGTGGAAGACTTTTGTAAGAAACACACACTGAGCATGATCAGCATCTCGATGATCTTGAAAAAGAAAGTGGACACATGTCATGACTTTATGAAAGAAACCAAGCAGTCATGACCTGGTTTCAGAGGTGCCAAGTGTAACATCTGCTGAAGCCAACATACACTTGACATCTGAAAGTTACCCTAAGCATCTAAGCTAAAGTTGCACAGCTGCTGATTACAAAGTGCACGAGGCCTCCAGGCTCCCAGGTTTACTCCACCCTCACAATATCCAGACCCAAACCAGTTTTACTGTGGTTCTGGTTTGGTCTTGGGAGAAAAGAAAAGCCAACAAACAGTTACATGTATACCTAAAATGGAAATGAGCACCTCCAAATTAAACTAAGAGGGGAAAAAAAACATGCATTAGACAAAATTAACTTTTTGCCAGCTGTGAGTGTTGTTTTTACAATCCATTTTGGACAGTGAGTTCAGCACAGATGGCCAAATAATTTCAGTCCTTCAAGGAACTCATATAATGTATCCTAATTACTACACATAAAATTCCACACACAGGAGCTGCTCAAAATTGCTAACATAATAAAACATACCCCAATATCTTCCATCTGGACAGTCATTTCCTTTAAACAGGGAATGGAGCACACCTTGTGTTTTCCCAAGACCCCTCCAGAAGAGCTGGTACTGCAGTGCCAGCAGCAGGACTCACTGACCAAAGGCTTGATCTGACATACCAGATACACCACTCACACCACCTTAAGGATTCTGGCACACACTCAGGTGTAAACCACCCCACTGGCATCAACACCACCTTGCTCCAGGACCTGCAGCACTTGCAGACCGGGCCCCTGTGGTTTTACTTCACAGCAACAGGGACAAAAGTGGCAGAGTTTTGACACTGGTAAATTGTACTTCTCTTAACCAGTGTCTCATTCCACCCAAGAAATCTTGATTTTGCCAGCTCTAACACATAAGACAAGCCACCAGCTTACACTGAACATGGAAGAAAGCACAAGTCTGAAGGCAGAGGAGATGGAAAACAGTGCTTCCAGAACCACTTCCTGCGAGTTCAGGATCCGAGTTTAACTGAAGTCAAGGAAGCTGGAAGGCAGCACTCGGGTATCTTCCATTTCCTTTCAAATAAGGCATCTACAGTCTGAGCCTTGTCATCTTTAAACTGTGTGGTATGTTGTCCAAATATAAATTCAGATAGTTCCTGTGCTGAACTGAGCTCCCACTCAAAAGAAGTGAAGCAACAACAAGCAACATAAATCTTGAAAACGTGTAGGTGGTTCTGCTTATTCCCCATTCCTCCCTTTCTGCCCTGCAATGCCCCTCTACTGCTACTTCCTGCATCAAGACTTCAAAATCCACCTACACTGGCAGTGGACGGGAAGAGGATGCAATGACAATCTCAAGGAAAACATAAAAGGCTCACAGCACATCTCTGTAGGAGAAACACAAGTCCTTCTGCACCCCAGGCACTTTCCAGCCCTGTGCTCTGCCCATCACTTGGGCACTTGGCCTTGTACTGCCAAGAAAAGCTCTTCCAAAACATCTAACAAGGAGGCAGAGGAATGCATCTACTTGTAAGTGCTGACGAAAGATGATCATTTTTCTTTAAGAAAAATACATTCAAGGAACAAAAACAAAAGCCAGAGAATACATGAAATATCAGCTTTGATTAACAGTGAGTAGAGTTTCACAATAAAAATACACTGATTTTGTACTATTTTAAAGCCAAGGAGCCACAGAGCAAGACCACTGTACTTGCTCACTGGGTTTTCACCCAACTCTTTTTGGCATGTCCCTTTTGGTCTTTCCCTGCTGGAGGAAGAACTGGGTGCTAACTACAGGATTTACCACAGGAGAGCATCTCCCCTTGCAATAAAGCATTATCATAATGCCTGGCATAGAGCTACACAAGGGACCTGCAACAAAAACCAGAATTTCTCATTAGAGGTACAGGGTGGGGAAAAAACCCTTCCCTTGCCCATTGTCATTTCAGAGTAAAAAAACCAGAACCTCAGCAGAGCAGGACTGAGCTGCTGCTACAGCAAGACAGAAAAACTGCCACAATGCCAGGGAATGTGAACAGAGATGCAGGAAGAGTATCTGTTTGCATGATTAGCAGAGTCTCTGTATCAAGAAAAAATGCACCCAAGAAAAACCAAACTTCTTTTGGGGAAAAAAGCAGAATGAATATGAGAGAAAATGAAGGAAGGAGAAGGTCATATTTGGCCAAAACAATCAAAAAAGGAGATTTTTACCTGCAAACTATTCCAGCACAGGAGGTACCACATCTTGTCTGACTCCCCACTGCTTCCTGCTACAAGGAAAAGGCAAGTTTGACCCATTCCCTGATACCAAGCACTGTCTTGCAGCCAAGATGAACACCAGAAGGCAAGAGAAAAACCACTCCATGTTAGCCCTGGGGTACTAAGTTTATTTGGAACACCACACACAACAACAAGGAGTTCCCCAAAGCTGTGGAGCCAGTTTTGAGTTGCATTTACTAGCAACTTTCTACAAATTCATTTCTTTGGTAGAAGTGGGTTTTATCCAACTCTTATCTCCAACTTTTACATTTCTCTTGTTGGGTTATGGGTGACAATAGCCAAGTAGCAGTGCCCTTTCCTAGTCAAAGGGGATTTTTTAGCCAGATTCACATGTGTTAATAAGTCACAGCAGAACTGCTCACTTCAAGTTCATGAAATCTCACTGCTTAATCACACACAACTAATACTTCTGTAACTTTAGACAGGCTTACTATCTTGTGGCCTTTTATTCACTGATACTCTATGTTCTTACTCCTTTCCTCACCCCTCAATAATTTCTTTACATGCAAATCTACTTTATTTAGATAAATCAAAGAAAGCAACAGAAAATCAGAAGAAATCTTTGAAACCATGCTACTAGGTTAGGTAATTCTGTTAGTGATAAACAAAAATATGAATTGCACCAAGCAATACTCTTAGTAAAGAATCAAAGCTACTGGTGAAGAATCAATTTCAATTGCCATTACAGTATTATCCTTAAAATGAATATTCTAGATCATAAAGCCCCAATGCAGTAAAAACTAAATGACAGAGAGCAAGAAACAGAAAGACCAATCCATGTGTAAATGGAATGAAGATGCTAAGAGAGTGAAGATCTGACAAGATCTGAATTCTCTTGCTTTCAAAAGATGCATTTTCTCAGGAACTGGTTTGACATTTAGGAAACAAGAGAGCTACTGATATGCTAAATATCCAATAGTCCCTGCTTTAAAAAACAAAGTAACAACAAAAGACAGAGATGGTATAGAAGGATGTAAGGACTAAGGCAACTCAAACCATGCCCTTTTGTTTCATGGCATGAAATACACATTTTCTTTTCCAATTGTCACACACTGGTACGAGGTTATCACGCTATCACAGCACGGAGACAAAACAAAATTAGATCCACAATCTGTTCTTAGGACAAAAGCGAGTGGGTAATAAGTTTCTGCTCTCAAATATGAAATCAGTCATTGTGACTTCATCTGTAGGGCAAGCTTTTTCTATTAAGAAACTCTGAATGGTTCAGTGTGCAGCAGAGGCCAATAACTCTGGACTGCCCCAGTGCATTTCAGTATCACTGTAGGATGACAGGAGACATGTTACAGCTGACTCTTTCAAGATCAGCCCACAGAGAACAAGGGCATTTTCAATAATAAACTGTCACCTCAGCTTTATTCAGAATACTTTACAAGAAAAAAGCCCACTGTGCACATACCATACTAAAATTATCCCCCAAGGGCAGAAGAAAGAGAGACAAAACTGTCCAACAACAGTCCCAGTGACTCCCACAGCAACCAATTTTTGAAGTTGTTTTAACAGGCACTGGAAAGAACCTTTAAAAAAGACAAAAAAGGCAATGGAGCAGAAGAGGCAAAACAAGAAAGGGAAGGTCCCTACAGACCGAGCTCTCCATCACAGGCCTGCACTTATGTATCTCAGAGGAAAAAACACCGGGGTTGTTCCTGAGGATGGCACTTACTTCCTGGCAGTACTGGAGAATCCCTTCTTTCGTCCCAATGCAGGTCTTGGTGCCAGAGGGGTCCGACTCCCACTTTCCATTCTGCACATTCAAGTGCATGTTGAGTTTGCCACAGAACATGGCAATCTGAGGCTCTGTCAGCAGCCCAGGATTGCCATCAGCAGGCACCTGGAAGGGCAAGAAAAGACAAGTTTTAACCTCACATATGTCATTTAGTCCATCCAAAGCAGGATGTTTCAAGAAAGCCTGAAACAAACTCTGGATTCAGCCACCCAGGGCAGCAAAGGCTGAAATATTGGGAGGCAGATTTGAGAAATATAAATGGGGTCTTCATAGAAATCCAGCTTACAATAGTGTAAGACATTTTAAAGCTGTAACCAAACTGTTTTGTGGCCCGAAACTGTCTTCTTACCAACTTGGGCTAAACACAGAGTGAGCACAAATCTGTAATTTTCCAAATACACCTGGTTTATTTGTTTAGTTGTTCACTAACTAAGCAAAGAACTAAAAAAATTTTCCCAAGAGCTTCCTAAAAAAACCCATAGTGTATTTTTTTCAAGTCCCTCTGTAGTTCATCTACCTGTTGAGCAAAAAGGCAAGAGACAAGTCAACAGCTCTCCACCGCCCCTCATCCTCCAAAGGCAGGTCCCTTGAATTTGAGGTACAGCAGAGAATGCATTTAGGTTTAAATATCTGTTCTTAACTTTTAATCTCATAGCTAGAAGGCTTCTCAAGAGAAAAATTCAAAACATTTTAAAAATTCATGAAAAACCTAAACAGAATTACGGTGTTACAGGAGGTATGCAAACCCTGTGCATTAGTTCCCTCACTCTTTGTTTAAACAAGCACTAAAAAGAATTGTATATGCCTACAGTAATAACCAAAACAAACAAAAAACACACTAAGAAACACTGCAGGAGTGAACATGTAACTACCTGAATACCTTGGCTTAGTATTGAAAGTGAAAATGCCATAATTCAAACAAGCATTTCATAAATTTTATTTCTTTTAGAGAAAGGAGAGAACAATTATTTTCCTCCCTTCTTTAAGATGTTAACATGTTGCCAAAATTTAGCTTAAAAAGAAAAAAGCAGGAATACCTCAACTGGTAAAGATTTCCCTTTACTATCTCAATTTTTCTTCTGTGAAACAAGTAAGCTCTGTACAATTTAACAGTCAACCACCACTGTTCTTCCATCGGGTATTGGAGAATTTTCCAGTAAGTGGGATGACACCTTGCCTGGCTTGCCTTGATCGGTACAACTATCACGTGCTTACACCTTCTAATGCCTTCAGAAGCTCTGGACAGCAACACAAATGTGATACACCTACAACAATCTGCAAAAAAAAAATCTTCCAAATCAATGATTTTATTTTTGTTTATAGATTCAACGTAACGCTATCAAAATTTCAATCAAAGCAGAGTCATTCCACAGGTGATGTGTGAATGTGAACTCTAACCTCAGTCACCTCCTCCAAATGAGATCTCTATTAAATTAATAAAGCACACAGCAGTCACACTGCAGAAGACTTAATTTTTTCACTCAAAATCCTAAGTTGTAAATTTACTGAGAACTTACATTGTAGTTTTATAATTGGGAGATTTTGCTTTTGGCTTTTTTTCCTTTACTAGAAAGACAGTGTAAGGGGGCGAAAGAAGAGTTTTATCAATTTAACAACACAACAACCTGTGACAGTCTACTTAAAATCTCATTCCCTTCAAAAAAGCCATGACATCTCCCAGCTTAATGAAATTACCAAAGCAAGTCATGATCACATTTAGCTTCTATATTTTGAGGTGACGGGGCCATACTACTGACCTGTTCAGCACAGCACTTCATCTTATTGATTAGGACAGCTAAAGGTTTTTAATCATCAAGAAATACTGGAGCAATTAACAGACACTGCAGATCAAACTAAGGCATTTGGACCAGAGAATCAAAGAATCATTTAGACTGAATACGACCTTTAAGATCATTGAGTCCAACTGTAAACCTAAAACTGCCAAATTAAACCAAAATAAAAGCCAAAACTAAAAAGTAAGATTTAGCTGAGATAACTGATTTCAAGAGAGATCTCTACTCTGCACAAGTTCCTAATAACATTTTAAACACATGAATTAATAATAACTGGTAACATCTAAAGTATATCCACCTAAAACACATCAGCTGGTGACGAATTTTATGTATCACTCAAATTTTCTTCACAGCCAATGGTTTAATTAATTTACATTCATTCCCTGACAAGAAGTAGTATCTGCATTACAATGCAATTAAATAATCTAGAGCACTGATCTACACAGATAAGCAGCTTCTATATAGCAATGCTGAATGGCATAAAGCTACAGTCCAGTTTGTTACAACAACGCCTGTAGTGGCAAATCCCTCCTTGGTTAATCCTAAGGCTCTCAGGCAGATTAGTCTCCCAAAGAATAGCTCATGCGACACAAATTACATTAACAGCAACTATTTGCTTTATTAGTATTCTGCAGAAGTAAAAACTCCAAGCATATTAATGGAGCTGTGATCATATATTATTTCATCTACTTTGCATATGACCTCGAAGAAGTAGCATGTGCTTTTTTTTTCCTGCCTCTTGGCAAATCATTAAATAATAGTTAGACCAATTAGCACAGTGTCTCAAGGTATCTCAAGTGTTATGTTCAGGTTTTCTCAGTAGATGCAGTTTTCAAGGCCAAGTAAGAACACTACTCATCACTTCCACAAGACATCCAGACCAGAGAATGACTTCTAGAATGGGAACTACCTAAATGTGAAAAATGGCAACTACAGGGTTCTGAAAAAAATTACCTCAAATGACTACATTATTCAGAGCTCTGTGTAAATACCTCAGACTAATTTGTCACCAGACATTCAAGCACCAGCCTGACATCTTTTCATATAGAAAATTATTCACTTTCAAAAGTGTAGTGAGGGTGCAAGTTTTATGAAAAAAAAAGCTCCATGGCTGTAGTAAAGCTCAACACTGACAGCAGGGTTTCCCTTCAAGAACTCCAGTATTTCAGAGTCCTTCTGAAATACTTCCAGTCTCAAGACTCATTTCACCTCCAGTTGTGCACATCTGTGTGTGCTCCTCTGCTATGTTTATGAGCAGCTAAATGCTGCAGTGCTTAAAATATTATTTTACAGGAGAAAAATTTACAGTATCTTTAGGCTTTTAGTATTTTGTCCGCTCTCAAAGAGGAAGAAGAGTAAGAACTCATTCTTTAGGTGGGGATGTTAAAAGAAAAATTAAATCAACACTAAAGACTGGAATGAGAAGACAACTCTAAGACAAAGCCCATTGGGTATATAACTGCTTTGGATATTTAAAGAAGAGGGATATAATCCAGCTGTTTTCCCCTCAGATTGGTCAAATTAGGACAAAACAAGGTCAGCCCTGGCAAAGCCACCTGATTGACCTAATTGTTTAATTACTGGAATCTGTCTTTGGAAATAGATGTTTCATAATATTATTCTGTTTGTTTTGAGAGGGAGAAGAGTCATTACAAATATTTATTTGATGTCAGAATATTGACTTACATACAATACAGAACAAAAATAAGAAATCATGCAAGAATTAAAAGACTAAATGAAATAAGGAATACCTCACATTAACAAAAAAGCGTGTGGAGTTTTTTGGCTCACTACCATTCCACCTTAACATCAAAAGGCCTTTTTCTATCAAACACTATCATTATTTAAGACACACAGTATAGCCCTCTCCCCACCCACTCTCTCTGTCACTGCTTTCTGAAGTTACAAAAAGTAATTAGTGTATTTGCTAATAGCTCTTCATAATCCCTATTTCACAAAGTGTTGTCCTTTTTTCACAATTCAGGTTATACTCAGAAAACAAAGGCTGCCAGGTTTTACCCTCAAGAGGTTTTCCATCAAGGAACCAAAGAAACACAACTCTGCTCCCAACAGCTTCACTATTAACTTATAATTAGGGACTAAACATATTATGGAAATAAGCATCAGACCTTGTATGTGCTGTCATTAAACACTGAAACATCAAAAGCCATTCCCCAGAAGTCCCTACAACAGGTTGCTTTATTCTGAAAACACTAACCTGAAGCCACTTTCCTAAGCCTTCAAAGTGTATTTAATTTGTATTAATTGCTTCATTTGCAACTACTTCTAAGGAGAGGACATTCAATAACAACCTCTGTATCTACAACTTGCTCAAGAACAACAAACAAATGTCCTTCTGATTTTAGGAGATTAAAAAGTGAAAGCAGGAAGGGATTATTTTAATGCTAACACCAATTCCAGACCTTCAACCAGGAAGTCAGAGACTACAGTTTGAATATTTAACAACTTCTGCTGACAATAAAAGTCAAAAAGGGGATTCAAATTAAGCGGTAATACATCATCACCCTTTCAATCTATGGCTGTGCTTCCTCCAAACTTCTTTACCACGTTTGGGTTGAAATTTGAGGTTTCTCATTACCTAAAGCAGCACCAATTTGCATGCAGAGCAGTTTGCTTCCTCTGTGACTGTTAACAGAATAAAAGAAATTCTATTTTTGAAGTAGGGCTGCTCATAATTTTTTTTTCCTATAAAGAACACAGGTAAAAATAAAATGAGTGTAAAAGGATTCCCTGCTTGCCTTACACATTCAGTGAGCAAAACATGATACAGACTTGTTATCCCCAGGATTCTGCTCTGCTGCTCCCTACAAGTGAAGATTGTTGCTCAATTCCAGAAGTTTATGGTTCAAACTGGGCAAATGCCATGTAAATATAGGTTTGTGTCACCAGATACAAATCCATGGCTTCTTGCCCACTGGTTAACCATCAACTTTGGCAGACTATATTCTGTTACACTCTGCTGTAGACTTCCTATTTAAGCTATAAAATAATAATTCTCCTCCCAGCATTATTAAGATTCTACACAACACAAATGCTTTAAAGACTATTTATATTTTAAAACCTGCTCATGTAGAGGCACAACAACAACAATCTCTTCCTTTCTTATAAATGCAATCAGGACAAAAAAAAGAAAAATAGAGCACCCAAATTAGAAAAGGAGGAAATATCAAACTATTCTCTCCCCACAACTTTAAGATGCCTGTTTATCAAACCCAAGGAAAATTTTCCATTTCCTCACTTCTCCCTAGAGATGAACAGTGTCACAAGAGTAAGAGGTTGTCAAAATCAACATGAATAATTTAGACATAGTGTTTTATTGAATAATGTTCATATAGAAACAGCAGCAGCAATTACTGCTGTCAACAGCCTTAGAGAAATAGGTCAGAAAAACATTTTAGTGATTGCCTAGTAAAACTGCTCTGTACAGTTCCTCCCTCCTGGAGGACAAACCTTTCTGGCAACCAGTAACAAACCACAGAAAACCCTGGGAAGACCCACATCTCCTTTACAAAAAGCCACCACCTAAAACTTAACTGAGAAACAGACGCCATCAAAAAGCTTCTGGAAATACCAGGGGTGTTTATTTGCCCTGACTACAACCTATTTCAGCCAAGTGCCAAAAGGCATCACAACAGTGCACTGCCAACATCTCCACAACTCAAGGATCATCTGTTCCACAAATAAATTAAAAACAAGTTTGTTTCGGGCCTGCAGAGGAAGAAATAGTATTCTCAAAACTTCTGGCAGCAACCATCCTCCTCACCCACACCCTTCCCAAGGTCCTGAGGGCACATGTTGTATTTATGGCACACATCTCGGTTTTAGCACTTCCCTCAGGTTGTGTTCCAAAAATGGCAGAATGCCATCCCAACCCAGCTCCTGGCAGCTGTCTACCTTGAAGTAAGTATCAACACCAAACCAAAAACGTGCCAGGACTAAGCACTGAATTCCTAAGGCTGTCTCATGGAGCAACTGGGAGTTAAGTGCTCCCCTCCACAAACACCTCAGCGAAGCAGCAGCCGAGTGCCAACAAGAGATACTGGCAAGACTTGAGCAGAAGTTTTTCTACAATGTCTGTAACACACCCAAGAGAGGAGGGATTTCCCTGCCTAGGGCTCCTGGAAACACCAGCAAGACACGAAGAGGGCCACAAGAACAGCAAAAGCCCAACTCATGTGCAGAACCTGTCCAGCTCCATTATGCAAATGCTTCCATGCTCCTGTGAGAATGACTAAAAACTAAAATTTAGCTACAAAAATTAGTATCTCTGAATGGGGCTATAAATGTGAAGAAGTATCATGGGGGGATATCCCAGCAAGTCAGAGTAGGTAGATGAGCTACATGAACATAACAAAAATACATTTGTCTATAACTAAGTGCAGTGTCCAGCGTTTCTTACCTACCGCCAACACTACGGAGCCTCCTACCAACAACATGTCTAATTCCAAAAAAAAACCCTAACAGCCACACTCCCTCAAGTGTTGAATGTCTTAATTTAAGATGTGAAGGTGTTTAAGTGCGTTCAGACGAGGGCAACAAAACTGGTGAAAGGGCTGGAAGGAACAGCTGAAGACTCTGGGCTTGTCAAGGCTGGAGAAAAGGAGGATCAGGGGCAACCTCGTTGCTCTCTGCAGCTTCCTGAGGAGGGAGAAGCTGAGCTCTTCCCCTGGGATCCAGCTGTGGGATGCATAGGAGTGGTTCCACCCTGTGCCACGGTTGGTTCAGACTGGATGCTAGGAAGCATTTCCTTACAAAGAGGCTGCTCCAACACTGGAATATGCTCTCTGGAGAGGTGGTCAGTGCCCCAAGCCTGTCAGAGGCAACTGGGCAATGCCTTAATAACTTGTTCAGCCCCAAATCTGTCATGCAGCTGGACCAGGGGACAACTGTGGCTCCCTTCCAACTGAAATACCCTGTTTCATTCCAACCTCTAAGTCACTCCGGTCACAAGCAGACCAGGAGCTGTTTGGAATGTGTGACAACGTGCAGCACTAGAGGAGGGAGGGACAATGGGGGGAGCAGCCCCAACTCACACCCCAGGTCCCTTCTGGAGTTTTATGAAGAGCTCATTGTCAAACCTACAAATCTTGTGCTAAGCCATCAATGTAACAGCAACTAGAAACCCTCACACCTACCAGGTCTCCTCAGCCTGAAGATAACTCCATGTGGTTTACTCCCAATTTATTATAAAAATTGCCATTTTGGCAGGAAGAAGAATGATAACAAGGTTGACCAAAATTGCCCAAGACTGGAATGACTTTCAGGAAGCACTAAATCTAGTGCAACATCAACTAACCATTAACATGGGAGATGTCTATATTAACATGCCTTTAAAAAAAGCCAGTCCTGTTCCCAGGCTATTCATTTAGATTTTAAAAGTCTTTGGTCACTTACATGACTATATGTGTTGACTAATAGCAGCAGAGTAAACAAGAAACGGACACAAAAACCTCAGTCCTGTCAGAATTAATGATCTTCTATTCATTGGAAAAAAACAACGAACAAAAAAATAAAAAAAAGAAACAAAGAGAGAAATCCAGCAAGTGTGCAAGTTTGATAAAAGTGCTTAATGATACCAATAAATATGACAAGTGTTATGATTTCTTTTAGTACATCTACATATGCAGATATGCTAGCATTCTGCATTTAAATTCCCACCACCTGCAAGGCTGACACTACCCCAAAACAAAGACTGTTTTACAGAACAAATTAAGGTTTTGCACCAAAATAAATCATTGTAAACCATCTAATTCCAGCATTGTATTTTCTGTTCTAACACTCAGAGCCAGTATCTCATATTTTATCTTAAATAAATACATGAAGTGGAAGAAAAAGAAGAGCATATTTCACAGCAATATACAGAACTATTCCAAGCTCAGTAATCTCAGTAATAACTTCTGGGGTCCTATCATATCCATGAAACTCACTGCTGGAAAATTGAAACTACAAGGTGAGAGCAAGTATTAAAAGAAGCCTTACATAGGGTCTAGTTTGTATTTATATTAAAGTATCTTTTTTTTTTTTTTTGTTACAAAAGGGTATCCTATTTTGATATAAGTGATATTTTAAACCTATTTCAATGCATGTGTACCCAGGAAGGAGGTGAAGAGGAGAATTCCTATATGTGGAGCTGGACTTGATACCATGAAACAAATTAAAATTATATCTATTCAGTCAAGTATCGAAGAACAATCCTAGTTCAATGAACTCGATAAGAAGCTTTAACATTTGAGCAATGTCAGCTTCCCAAATGAGCTTTACCCCTCAAATGTCAGTGCTTGGTAATTTATTGACTTATTTTTAAATAGAAAAGCAGTCTCCAGGTTTCAGGAATTAATATGAAGTACTTGGTGACTCTAAGATGGCTTCAGATTGCATTCATCACAGGACCTGCACCACGCTTAAACACCTCATGGAAGAAGAATTCTTCCTTTTTTATCCTATTTGTTTTTCAACTTTTCCTCCTTTTTTGGGCTGCAAAACGGACAGTTTGTAAGAGGACAGTATTCTATTTGAGGGATGCTCACATCTTGCCTTCATTCCAAAAAATTTACTAGTACTACACCTCTCACAGAATCGTATCTTCAATTTATCATTGAGTAGCCTGGGTTGGAAGGGACCTTAAAAGATCATCTTGTTCCAACCTCCTGCCACGGGCAGGGACACCTTCCACTATCCCAGGTTGCTCCAACCTGGCCTTGGACAATTCCAGAGGGGCATGCAGAGCTTCTCTGGGCCTCCCCACCCTCACAGTAAAGAATCCCCCCTGCCCTGCTGCCCACCCTGCTTTGGAGGCAGCCCGGGACACGGGGGGTTTCTGGGCTCCCAGAGCACATGGCCGGCTCATGTCCAGCCTCTCCTCCACCAGCACCCCCAAGTCCTTCTTGGTAGGGCTCTTCTCCCTCTGGTCATTGCCCAGCCCGGATTGATACTGGGAGTGGTGCTGACCCAGGTGCAGCACCAGCATTTGGTCTTGTGAAACCTCCTGGGATTCCTGTGGTCCCACTTCCTGAGCTTGTCCAGGTCCCTCTGGATGACATCCCATCCTTCAGGTGTGTCACCTGCACCCCTGAGCTTGGTGTCATCTGCAGATTTGCTGAATGTGCCCTCGACCCCTTTGTCTACGTTAATAATGAAGATATAAAATAACACTGGTCCCAGTACAGACCCCTGAGGGACACCATCAGGGTTCTGAGCCACTGACCAGGACCCCCTGGATGTGACTGGTCAGCCACTTTCTTATCCACCTACCAGTCCACCCACTGAACCCATCTCTCTGCAATTAAGAGAGAAGGATGTTGTGGGGGACCATGTGAAAAGCAGAAGTCCAGATAAATGACATCTGTAACCCTTCCCTTGTCCACTGATGTCACTCCATAAAAGGCCCCCGGGCTGGTCAGGCAGGACTCAGCCTTGGTGAAGCTGTGCTGGCTGTTTCACATCACCTCCCTGTCCTCCGTGTGCCTTAGCACAGCTTCTAGAAGGATCTTTGGAAGCATTTTGGAGGGACAAAGAAAGGAAGAGAGGAAATAAGTTACTAAAATTACCTCTTTAGCACTCTCTTTATTCTTTTTATATCCACTTGGGCAAATCAGCAGACTCTGTTTACAGCACAGTCCCTGAACAGATGACAATATGATTTCAAACACCTGTTTAAGTGTTTAAAATGTTAGTTTCTAAATGAATAAATAAACAAATATTAATAACAACTTCAAAACAGTATGAAAACCACAGTACTGGAGTTGCACTTCCAAGCATGAGTCTTGTGTGACTGATTTATTACACGCTGCTGACACCCTGTATTTTTGACAATATAGTAATTAGACGAAGTGAGTTAAAGTATACAAGGTGCATGAGTTTTCCTGAAACAAACTTCCTCGAAAAAGAAATACCGGATATTCCAGATTTGGAAAAACCTGCAGGCTTACATCATTTTTCTATTGTATACAGACAATACACTGTACTGTATACAGACAACATAAACATTACATGTTGTATACAGACAACATCAAAATTAAACATTAAACTAAACCAATTACTCTAAACCTACTATACAATGCGTTTCGTAATCTCCTCCAAAAACAAATGGAAGGTGAAACCAACCTGCTCAGCAGATTTTTCCTGCATTCCAATCTGAACAAACCCTTCTCTCCCCGAGCAAAATTCACCATGGCCAAAAGAGCTGAAATTTTGCTTGTGAAACAAGACCTCCACCCTATATCAAAGGAAGCTCTGAGGTAGGTATTCCATTATTTATTTTGCATGCAGTTCAGTTTATTTTGCATCCACCCTCAATACAGAGGCACCATCCACCCTGCTAAAGCAACTCTTCCACTGACCACATTGTTGATGTTCTTCCCCACATGATGCAGAATGGAATCGTCCTTTGCTGCCATCAGGCTGAGCCACAATCGTCTGACCAGAGCCATGTGAGAAGTCTGATGTAATTCACTAGTTTTAACACAAAGTGTCTCAGCTATTTTGCACTATGACAGCACTCCACATGAATTCCAAAGGTGTCTCTCATCTTCGTTCTGATGCAGAACCATTCTGTGCTCAGGTGGCGAGTCTGTGACTCAACCTTCTCTGCAAGCTGTCTGACTAGTTGGCTTGCTAAAATTATTATTATTACATTAATAAAAATAACCATTTCCCAATTTCATCCCATAAACAATGTGAAGACGAACTAACAAGATATTTCTGGCACGTGCTGACTTTAACCATTAAATGCTTGGCAAGATGAGGACTTGCTGACTGCTACAAGGAAGAGCATGTCCAGATCCTTCCTGAAATGCTTATGCTACCCGAGATGCCAACACATCTCTAATTAGACAAACCTGTTTTTAGCACACAAAAACACCAATGAGCAAGCCAGAAGGAACTAATCTGTCAACACCAGGATTAAACAGCGTAACACGTTACCTGGATTCCTTTCAAGGCATGTACAGAAGCCTGATACTAGCTGCCACATGACAGAGGCAAAGAGATGGCTGACAGATTTTGATTCATCTTGAATTGAACTGAAGGGCCAGTTCTTCAATCCTTCCTCTATAAAAATGTATGAAATTTTACCTCTCCACAACAGCAAAACTGTGTAAGGGAGCTAGTACAGCATTCCTACACATCCCATGCTGAAACAGATCCTGCCCTGGATCTTGAGTCACCTGCTACTAAAAATAAAACACCCACCCAAACTGTACTGTCCCACTAGACTCAAGCTATTTTCATATTTTTAGCAGCTATTCCATGTTCATGAGTTTTTTCCCAATACCCACGCTGCACTTTCAAAATAAAGTCTGGTCCTCAACTTCTGATGCTATGCCCAACTCTCATGGTCTTAAAGATGATGCCATTTCTACATCTCTCTGCTTTCTGGCTCTAGCAGACAAAGACAGCTTATTTAATTTCATCCACCAGACAAAAACAAGTCCATCATTATTGCACACATAAAACATTAATGATAAAAAAGTAATAAAGAAACAGACCTTCAGAAGTGCTTAACAGAAAAAATTAGGCAATTCCTCAGTTTAGGGAAATATTAAAGCATTCCATCATTCTCTCAAGTGGGTACATTTCAGGTTTCACCTCTACAGTTTGCATTCTGCATGTTCTTTTACTGATTAAATGCTGTGTACACCATGCACATGACCTTCATGCCATTGTGCTAACACCCAAAACCAAGCACCTCCTCCTTCCCAGGACTACGAACAAGAAACAAGAGGAGGGAAAAAAAAGCATCAAATGAAGACAGAAAAAATCCCTCACAGAAACAACCCAGCAGTTTTGTCCAGTTTTCTGAGCAACGTCAACACATGATGTGCCCCAGCATCAATTCTCCCTCCAGCAGGGACCATTCACCGGGTTTATACACACCCTCTGCACAGTTATGATGGACATACAAGAGCAAATCATACCCACCAGGAGTCTTAATTTTATTAGAAATAATAAGCCAAAGGACCACACAAGCCAGTTATTCCACAGAGCACAAGTGTCGAGCTGGAAAAACTAAGCAAAACTACCCAAAACTGACTTAAAGGAATTCAGTCAGACTCAAATAAATCTCCAATGATGAAATAATCAGAAAGATAATTATGGTAAGCCTGTAACTCTCCAAAATCCATTATGTGGTTCAAGAAAACAACAAGAAAAGCAACCAATATGCAGGAAACATATGGGACAAGAGAAAAAAAACCTCCAAGCCATACTGACCAATATATGAAGGATAACACTACAAAAGTACATTAAGTTTTTGGATTCATGCATTTAAATTTTCAAACCCTGTCCTTTGTATCTTACAGCATCAGTTCTCTTTAAAGACAGTTTTCATCTGAATTCTGTCATGGATGGTCTTTAGCAAAAGCTTTACTGATCTCAATGTTTTGAATTTTAACTGAAAAGACAGCAGAGTACCCTGTTTATGTTCTCACCCTTTCCTATTCACAATACATATTATCACCATGGGTTCTGGATTCCTGATCTTACTGAGCACTATGGAATACTCCAACCATTGCTTAGATATGGGGGGGGTGGAAACTAGATCCTGTAAATCCAAAGACTTTCCTCTTATTACTATTCTTACAATAATTTTCTAATAATACAGAAGTAGGTACAGCATGAAAGTTCAGTTATGCAAAACACTGAAACATGAGAAAAATTGTGCCAGACAGCTCTTGCTCGTCCACGGGAAGACATGATGTTATTGTGTTTACCAGATTCTTGCACAAACATCCTGTGCTCAGACAAGGATAAAGTAACTGACTGAAGAGGTGAACCAGAAGCCAAAAATCCAGAATACGAATTTCTGGGTTTTTCCAACTATATGAAGGGTGTTAGGTCCATTCACTAAGAGCAGCTGCTTTCCATGTTGACAAGAGTGAGAGCAGAAGAGAGATGCTCACACAAAATACGTTTGAAGGCTCATGAGAAATACTGCATTTAAAAGCAGCATCCTTAAAGGCCGTATTTCAAATTCATACTAATTGAATTTAACAGACTTGGATAAAAGAAGTTAATATGAACTTGGAAACACTTTCATATCCTCGAATGATGCAGATGAATGAGATTATTCATTGTTAACTATTGTTGCCACATACGAGAGAACTGACCCAAATAAGATGACATAAGAAAGATGAAATGCTGTTCCCTTACCAATAAGTAGACTAAAATCACCACAGATCATTAAGTATTAAAAAAACCCCAAAGCATTAGCCCTCTCCTAAGCAGGAGGAAAACCCCTCCAGTTTCCTTAGTCATGCTGGAACCACATACTTAAAAAGTGAGGATTTTTTGTCTTAAATATTGTATTATTGCTGTTTAGAACAGATAAATCCTTCAAATGTGTGGGGATTTTTTATTTGTCTTTAAATGAATAATGTGGAAGACTAATACATCATCTTCCTTTCTGAAACTCATCAGCTGTAGCCTCCTGATAAAACATCACAAAAGAGGCAACAATGCCATGCTTTCCCACTTCCTGCTTGTTTTTTATCAAGATGCAATAAGAATGAGTTGTACCATGAAAGATGCCACACACACTCCAACAATGGAGGGGAAGGAAAAAAAAAAAATCTTTATTTGGTTAGTGAGCCTGATGATCTGCTACAGGAAGTCCCACTGGGTACTAATGATGCCTTGTGTGGGGAGTACAAGGCAGCCTTATTTCCACACATTAATAGAGAAACAACCACAATGGCTGTCAACTTTTATTTAAGACTAGCTGGGGCACAGTGTGCAGTGAAAGCAGCAATAACATGTATTTTATTTCGCCTGATGCAACATCCAAGGACTCTAAGCAGGGACGCTGATCCCTCATAGGGAATTTGACCACAGTACTCCATGTGGAGCACAAACTACACAAGCTGTCCATGATCCAAAAACTACAGAGCAGCAGCACAGAACATTTTATTTCTCCTCCAATTCTCCTCACATATTTATGTGCAGATTAGGGATTGCTTATGACCTACGTTGACAAAAGTTGCCCGAAGCTGCACCAAAGCCTCCTCTCTGGATGTTTCTTCCTCTTCTGACAGAATATGCTCTCTCCAAGTTGCACACATTTGTTTTCACACTCAATCTCAGGGCAAGTAACCTTTAAATCCAAGATGTCTTACACAACTAGGTTTCATTTCACTTGTTATGCTGAGAGGCTGAAAAAAACTGTATGCTGAAAACATAGTACAAAATACAGCTGACATCAGGTATTACTTCAATACCTTGCTCTTATTCAATGTACAGGCTAAGGTAATCCAGGGCAACCTACAGGTGCCTTCCTATTTCCTACCTTCAGGAGACTCCCTACATGTTCTCCTTCCCATTTCCAGCCCTGTTCTGTTGCTGAAAGCAGTCATGGTAACTTTTGCTGTGACATGTTCAAGGGACACTGCCAAAGAAAGAAAAGAGTAAAAAAGATGATCTGAAAGTGCATCACAGAGCTCAAAGGTCCAAGTAGAGAAGTCTCCATCTCCATGTGACCCTTAAGACCAGCTCAAGCACTACCTTCATACAGAAAGTCACCAAGATTTACACAGTGCTTTCAACCTAAGACAGCTGAAAAGGTCAGAGATTTGCACTGGTCCTTGTCCTTGCAGCTGGCAAACCACCACCTTCCAGCAAGAGACAGGCTGGACAGTGGGCTGTAAGCAAGCAGCCTTCCCCCAGCTCTCTCCTTCCCATCCACAAGCTCAGGAACACGGCCACAGATCCCAGCATGTGCTGAGATGTCAGGACTGTTCAGCCTAAAACAGTGCAGCAGCAGCAGACAGTGTTTGGCTCCAGAGGCCCTGGAAACCTGCAGGAGAGGACACTGTGGATTCCTCAGCCAAGGTAAGCATTCCTCATCATGCTGAGTGTGCAGGGATGAGGCACCCACACGATGCAGGACCCCAAACTGAGGGTGTACTGGAAATAAAGCCATTCCTGGTATTGCATTCCCAGTGAGTACATGAATACCAGTGGGACTTCCCTGATGGCATCGTTCTGTATCAGCACATCACTCTCAACCACATTACCCTGAGTAATTTTTAAGAGTCCCCCAACTCATTTCAACCAACAATGCAATTTTCCCTTTTGGTGACACAGCCACATGACCTTTCATGCTCACTCTCTGGGGTCAGCCAGTGGTTCTTCCCTCTGCTAACACAATAGAGCACACTATCCACTACAGCAGAACTCTTCTTACTTTCATTGTTAGAACCATGAGGAGAGCTGAAGTTGTTTCAGGAGTATCATCACAAGAACACATACTACACTTTTATTTTCTTTTGCTACATTAAGGCAGAAAATAAGCATCAACTCTATACCAACAATGAGCTCATCCCAGACTCCAAAGAGTACTGGTAAATTATCCTGAAGGGATTTTTCTTCCTCTAACCATCTCTTGACCTTGGCAAACATCTGTTCACCTCGTTGATTTGCAAATGCAAACTACTATGACAATTTTAGTTCTTTTAAAACAATTTCTCAGCTTTGAATAGGAAAAACACAGTTACTGCCTTCCCTACATATGCACAGTGAATTGGATTCCATACCCATGCCTTTCACCATCTCTGTAAATCTTCAGAATATGTTTGCTTGACAAGTTTAAAGTCTACAACACATATTTCTTCCCACGTTGTATAGAAGAATAAATTAAATGCAGGCTTGTTTTAAATGTCAAGCCGTGAGTTCTTAGCCTTTTCAAACGAGTAGGGTTTTTATAGCACTTTTCTGATGCTTGCAAGGTTTCAGGGTGGTCACATAACCTGATCTTTTTGGCCTGTTCTCACACAACTTTCAAAACTCTCTTCCACTTATTCCTAGTAGGATAAGATAGTACATTCTGACTCCAGCTTGGGCAACTTTCTTATTTCTAAGATAAGAGCTGTCAAAAACACGCATCTACCCGCTCTTGATTCAAACCCTTTTATTGAAATCTGTCACAAGCAATTAGCCTGAATAAACAGACACTGTAAATCCAGTTCAGTGATCACACAGCAGATGTGTATGATTATACACACAGCAACATCTGAACCACTAAAAAACTACTTTATCTCCTGCACTGGGGCTTGAATGAAACAACAAGGTACAGGACACAACATGAAGATGTTTTCAGATGCAGATACAAGGGAAGTTTGTTTTCCAGGTTCAGGTCACTGGCCAAGTACTTCTGCATTGAGGGAAACATAAGCAGCTTTATTAAGAGACGTCCAAACAACCTTCTGAGCCATCACTGCCATTGAAGAGGAGACTGAATTAAAGACGTGCAAGAGTTTAGATCATACTTCCCGTGCTCGTGTATTACCAAAGTACACTGAAAATCTGGGGCAGAGCTGTAAGACCTAGAAATGCTCCTACAGTGAGATTCCTCACAGGGAAGTCTTTTCTGCTCCCAAAAAACCTCACTGTATTTTACTAGAGAAATTAAGTAGCTGTTTTTAAAAGTCCATATAGCACAAAGTACAGGGCCATTGCAGAGGCTGGTGCCACAGTGGTCAGGGCACAATGTGTGCAGGGACCACCCCACCCCACCCTTCCCTCCAAGGAGGGGCATTCCTGCAGACACCTTGCATTAATTAATTAATAATTTCACTGTACCGCGAAATATTGTTTGAGAAAGTATGTGACTCAATTTCCCACATGAAGGTGGCAAGTTTGTTAAAAATAAGCAAAGCCTTCGCCCAGTGTTGGCATCACTTCTCTCCAAACACATCACTGAGAAATTTTAACCACATGGATTGAAAAACCTGAAAAAACTACTTCTGTAGAGCTATATTTGGGGAAATGAAACTTGTTACTGTGCTATCTGTATATTAAACTGCTTCCAAAGTCTGTCGGGAAAAAACAAAAATCAAAGTTATGATGAAATTTATTATTGCTAAAATTGGATGTGAAATGTACTTGAGCATCAACAGCAAATTATTAGAAAAGCAAACACCTCAGATCAATTCTGTTTACCAAATAGTTTCTTCAGACCACAATTTGAGCACTCCTTCCCTCATTCTTTATTCTACTGAAAACAGCACATAGCTACTGAAGCTGCATTGTCCCAGCTGCCATCCAGGCTTTCATGAATCCCAGTTCTCACAATACAAATACAAATAAATACAAATACAAATAAACTCAATCTCTTGGAAGGGATCAGTGTTACATGCCTGATGTTTTCATTCAGAACCTGCACACTACCATGTAAAAAAAAAAAGTAGCATTTGTGCAAAGGCAAGGTCTCTTTGCCCAGGACAGCTCCCATGGGAGGGAAAGTGGAGCCTTCTACCACAACACGACATTTCTTCCCTTTAGTAACATGGGACAAGCTGTAACAAAAATACACCTTTTATCAGCAGGTTCCTTCAGAAAAAATAAAACAATTTAGCTCTTCTCAGAGAACAAAACAAATGTAGTAAGGAAGAGGGTGACATAACCAAGGGGACGCCAAAGGAGGGGAAGCGGAAGAGAAAGAACTTCCACTTTTTTCCCCTTTTAGCCCCCTCCATCTGCAAGCCTTACCCACACAGTTCTGCTGACTCTTGAAAGGTGAAAACGTAAGATTAAAAAAGCATTTGCTACTCATCAATCCCAGCAGATACTGCATTCAGTTTTGGAAACCATTCACAAACAGTCTCAACATAAATGTTTACCCAGCCAGTTTTGGGAACTAGAACTGGACTTCATGGCAAGAAAGGCTCATCACATCCCATTCAATTCTTTTTATTTTTTTTAATCAACTTTCACAATTGAGGGATCAAAAAGAAACATCACATTTTTATCAATACTGGCATGTTCTGCCTTAATTCAACCATCAAAGCTGACCTTAATAAAATTAACCAAAATAACTTCCTTCCCAAACTGAGCATCTCATTTTTGCAAACTCACCAAGGCCATGAAACCAAACCTGGTTTGACACTGCCAGCAATTAAATCCTCGTGCTTCAAAGTTTTAAAAGAGCACATCACACACAACAGCTCTACCTAATACCTACATACAAGATTTTATTAAAAATATTCAGTTATTTTCTTGGATCTACAACCTTCCTCTACATCCCCTTTAATTTAATCTATTAAATTAAATTAATATTAATAAGTTTAAATTAAATAAATATTAAATCTCTTTAATTCCCCTAATTTAATCTATTATATTAGTTACTTTCATAATAAATCTGAAAAATCAAAAGCAGTATTACTCCTTATGGCTGACCAGAATACCCATCCCAGCTTTGGGCAGGAAAAAGGGGAGGAAAAGAGTTAGACAACAAGGTAGAAAAAGATACAATCTTTATTTTTCCTGCTCAAACAAGACTGCAAAATGTATACAACTGGTACAGCAACTCCATCCCATACATCAGCTAAATCCACTGGGGAATACAGACCTTGGGCCAATTTGCCAAGGATGCAAGTTAAGGAGTAAAAAATGGAATTATTTTCTCACAAACAAAACAAACTGTAACCTCTGGACAGTGTCCCAAAAAACCTCAGAGGTGAAGTGTGAAACTCTCCTTGTCCAACCAGATCAATGCACTGGTGAGGGGCACCCCTTGTTTTCCCAGAGCTTCTCCATGGAACCTACTACCACTGAAGCTACAGAAACTTATAAACCAAAGCACTCCCAAGACAGACTAAAATAAAACCAACAGGATGTTCTGTTGAGTTCTTGTTCTGAAGAACAATGTACACCATTAAACAACCTCAGGGACTGCCAGTCTCCTAAAATCAGGATGGTGATGAACTGGGCCACTAATCCAGCCTGGAAGCCTGCCTTTCTTCCACCAGCAGGCTGAGGAGCCAGGACAACTGATTTTGAACTGTCACACAAACATAACTGAAGTACACGTGCATACGGATCACATAGATTTTATTTTTCTTTTAACAGAAATGTAACCCCATTTTCTAATTCTCCATTCAGTTTACCGCAAACTAATCACAAAAAGCAGAAAATAAACTTGTCTGTGGTCAGGCAGGCACCAAAACACTCAGTGTAAGCTGCAGGATGTGAATGTAACAGGATCACAGAGAGCAACACTTGATCTGGTCGCTCCGAGGCCAAATCGATTAAGAGGCATCGCCAGTGCTGAGCTGCCAGTACAAGAGTCTGAGCAGCCCCAGCACAGCAACACACTGCAAGAGGCTGTGCAAGACCCGTCTGTCAGCAACAGTGACACAGAGCCACAGCCTAATTAACACCAACTGGCAGTGAGGACAATAAGGCAGAAGAAAAAACCAAGCATGCATTGATTAATATGCAGACTCTAGGCTTATTTTGCTATGGAAGAGGGAATGCGTGGAAAATCGATTAAATCCACCAAATTAGTCTAAGGACAGGCTTCCAGACAGTAACAGAACTAACTGGCTGTGCCATCATCCCTTAACACACTGGTGTAAACCATAAATACTTATGGAATCTTAGAATCATTTCAGTGGGAAAAGACCTACAAAATCAAAGTCCACTCATTCCCCCAGCACTGCAGAGACCATCATGAATCCATGTCCCCAGGTGCCACATCTACAGGTCTTTCAAATCCCTCTGGGGATGGTGGCTCCACACCTGCCCCAGACAGTCTGCTCCAGTGCTTGATGGCCCTTTCAGTGAAGAAATTTTTCCTATTTCCAATTTAAACCTCCCCTGTTGCAACTTGAGGCCATTTCCTCTTGTTACTTGGGAGAAGAGGCTGATCCCCACCTGGCTACAACCTCCTTTCAGGTAGGTACACAGTGTTAAGGTCTCCCCTGAGACTCCCCTGGATCCCATCTGTCACCAGAGTTTTGTGTGTCTAAGGGGTGTAGCAGGTTTCCAATCATTTTCCCTTGGATTATGGGGGCTTCCTTCTGCTCCCTGTCCCTGTCTTCCAGCTCAGGGGACTGAGTACCTGGGAACAACTGATCTTACTACCAAAGAATGAGGTAGAGGCAGCATTAAACACCCGAGTCTTTTCCCTTCATACTCAATAAAGACTGGAGATCCTCCTTAGTCCTCCTTTTCTCGTCAGTGTATTTATAAAAACATTTTTATTGCCTTTATGGCAAGAGCCAGATTAAGCTCTAGCTGGGCTGTGCCCCTACTAATTTTCTCCCCACATAACCTCACACCATCCTTGCAGTCCTCCTAAGGTCATGAACTCTTTATTTCCAGTCCAGTTCCAGCCTCTCTGTTCAGCCAGGCTGTTCCTCCCTCCCTGCTCCACTTCCACAGGGATAACCTCCTCCTGCACTACAACTGAGCCATCTGCTTTTTGCCCTTACAGAAGCAGTTTTGGCACAGGGCAATTCCAACCTCAGTGTTGGATGAACCATCATCCCCATGACTCAGGTCCCCTCACAAAGCCCTGTACCCACCATGCCAGGGCATTTCTGTGGGAACTATTCGCAGGCACACATGGAAATTCACAGCACAGTAAATGAGAAACCTCTTTGCCTTCTTGTCCAGATGCAACACTGACTGCTGCCCTAAAAATAACTCGAAGCAACTACATTGTGGGCTTTTAATAGCTACAGTGAACTCAGTGACAGAAAAAAGCCTGATTTTGGTTGCTCTTTTTGTTACTACTCCTGACTGTAAACACAACTCTAACATTTTATTTTTATCCCAACTCAACAGAAATTATAAGGATGCAGGAGCAATAATAGATGTTCTTTCTGAGAAGGATGATCCTTACAGGCCAAGGAGCCATATAAAACACCATCCACCTTCCAAATCAGAATCAGGTCTGTCCAATCCCAAATGACTTGCATGGCATATGATGGCCTTTGTTCCTCCAGCAGCAGAGAGCTCTGAAGCTGCATGTGCACCTCAGATACACCAGGACCACTTCAAGCACCCTGCCCTGCCTCCAGGCTTGTATCCATCAGGGCACACAACTGATTCCTTTTGCCTCACTTGAGGTTGCCATAAAATATGGAACAATATCCTCAATAAATCACAAGTGCTGAAGTTGCAAGCACGTCATCTCACGTGATGCAAGAAAGCCTAACATTAAATATAAATAGCAAGTGTTTTCATGTCAGAATGATGAGATTCCAGTATATTTAGATTTACGAGTCCAGCTATCTGATTAAACATTTCCTGCACAACATCCAATTTCAGATCTGGTTTTTCTGTATCCTGAATCACAAACAATCTCAGTCTAGATTTCACCAGGATATTCAAATCTAACTGGGACAGATGGACAGTGGCACAAACTTACATATAACCCACCAGGACTACTTCATAAAGCCCTCACCTCAGTCTCTCCAGCCCTGCAATAATGCACCAGTGCCTCTCAAAATCAGTCAAGTTAACCTTAGTTTACTTCACACTACCCACACAACAGTAAGTACATGAGCGTGGGTTTGCACATTTTCTGCTCCCATGAACTTGCAGAAACCAAAGATGATCCTCTAGAGAACCAGCTTCAGACCAATGCCAGTAGCCTGACCTTCAGCAAAGAGATGAGACACCTCCCTCCAAGATGGGCACAACATTTGACTTTTCACCTCATCCTCATTCGAGGGCAGCAACTCAACACCTGTTTTTTGTCAGGCACCTCCACACATTTCCATCTGCTGCCAACCCAACACTGGAACAGCAATTCCAGCAAACATCTGAAAACCACAAGTAAAAGTAATGCTTTGGTGAGAATACTACTGCATCCACGATGGTTCCTTACACTTCTGTACTGCTGTACTTACACTGCTTGCTCTCTGCAGAAGAAAAGCCTCCACTCAGATGTGAGCTGCCATGTCCAGCTGTTCCTCTTCCAACTCTTGCAACTCCAACCTTTTCTCACTTCCACGTCCCTGACACACAGCAGAGCCCAGCCCAGCAGCACCTCTGTCAGCCTGATGTATTTGCAATTACAGGTTAAGACAGAATATCTCTTGCAGCACGAACAGTGACAGAGGAGGACATGCTGCAGTGACTACAGGAGTCTGTGTGTTGCACACAGCCACCATTTCTCTAAGGACATTAAGCCCCAAGATATGCAAAATGCATAGCCAATACAGCATTTTCTTCAATTATACTTGGTCATTTATTCCATCTGCAAGACCAGATTTGCAACTGGCATTCATTTAACTTCACTGTTTTAAATGTCTACCATTGGTTGATTTGATAAAGAATTAGCAGAGAAGTAACTCTGCACTGAGAGAACAGATCCCACATAATGCACATTTATTCCTTACTCTCAGCAGATTAAAAAATTAGGCTCATTTTTTCTTAATCACTTGGAGCTTATATACCAGTGAAACAAACTGGGACTCTCACCTATATGAAAAGGAGTGACCACGGTTTTTTCTTTACTTTGATCATTTTTGCTCTTCCAAGCATCACATCAGGGAACAGCAGCTCTGTCCAAATCTCTCTTTTCAAGACCTTTGACTGTAATGTTTTTATGCAATGTTACAAAACACTTCCATAAAGGGGCATAAGCAAGCTGCTCATTAAAAGTTTTTGGAAGCACAGGAACTATGATAGTTATATTCCTTATTAATTCTTATTTTAATTCAGCAAATCTAAAAAAAAAAAAAAAGATAATTGGAATTTATTGCTGGAAACCGGAAAAGTCTGGAAACTCTTAACAGATTGTTAGTTTAAAAAAAGCCAGAAGAATAGATAAGTAGCATTTTAATTAGCCTGGTAAAAATTCTGAAAAATACATGATGCTACAGCATTAGCATCAGCTTTTCTGCAAGTCACTTAAGTATCTGACCATAAATTAACTTAATTATAAATGGACACTTCTTATAAAAAATTTTTAAGAACTATCTCAACTCAAGCATAACATCTCAACTCTGCTGCTAACCTAACTGTGGTGTTCCTAGGAAGAAGTAAAAGATTAAAGCTGAAAAATAATTCACGTGCTCAGTGAAGAAGACTTAACAGCACATTTACTGGACAGCAAAATAATTTACCAGCATCCCAACTTTCAGCACAAGGGCATGAGAATACAGACACACTCTTGGGAACATTTACCCACCTATTAAAAAAAGTCAGGATGGGTTTTATTTACTTTTCCAACTTCTTAAGATTTTAATTTTCTAGGGATGTTTTTGCTGGGTTTCCCACCAAGATCTGGAGCATCCAACCCCACACATATGCAGTCACACTGCTGTGGTTTTGCCTCATGCCAGGGAGCTGACATGACATTTGCTTGTGCAGACACGAACTATCAGAGCAAATCAAGACTGATCTCAGTATTACCTGAGCTGCTCCTACACTCCACCTTTGGTTTTATTACTCTAGAGATAAACTTTAGATAAACAGGATGTATTTAACGTGTTATTTATGAAAGGGGTGGGGGGGTGTAAGATAACTCCAAGCTTCCATTTTCCACTCAAGCAAGCAAATACAAATTCAGAGGTACTAATGACCCGTCCATCTGATTCTTTCCTCAGACAGGCACTCTACAAATAGTCATAATTAGCATTAGTTGTTTTTATTACACATACACATCAACACACAAACACACACAGGCTGCTGTGCCCTGCAGTGCCATTTCAGACTGTTGGATTTAACCTAAAATGGGCTTTATATTTACACCCCATGGTCATTACCCCTTTCAGCAAGGGTTGTATTTTGACATCTGGTTCACCAGTTCTTCACCAAAACCAAAACTTTATCTACGCTCTGTATTCTAAGCGAGTGATCATTCTCTGAATTTCATTAAATTCCAAGTAGTCATCACTCAGAAAACAAAATACAACCAAAACCACACACACAGGCGGAGGTTAGGCATCAAGCTTTGCCAGCTTCAGCCTACATCCAACCATAACACACAAACCACATCAAAATGTTCTCAGAACACCCACTTTCCAGGCAGAAGAGGATGCAGCAGCTCCCCCAAAGGAGGACACTGTCCCTTGCTCCTGCACTGCTCCTTTAAGGGACAAACACAACAGCAAAGCCCTTGAGGCTGGGAAGGGATGCCTGGGGAGCCTGGGTTCCAGCCACATGCCAGCCCAGCACATTTCCACAGCGGATGTGACCGTGCTCTCAGAGGAATGTGCTCACAGATTACTGAAGGAGTCACCAAGTGCTTTGTAAGAGATATGGATTGCTTTAGGTCTTCCCCAAATGGCTGCATGCCATTTTTTTCCCCCCTGTGAAAAGGGGAGTTGTGCAAAAAAGCCATTATCTTCAGGCTGAACTTTTCCTTTTGCAAAGACTATTTAAGACTTATACCCCCATCCTCTTCATCTGGAGCCTTAACACGAGGACAGTGGTGTGTAACCACAGCTTGTGGCCATGGACACAGAGGCCCCAGTGCCTTTATCAGACTGGAAGGCAGGAGAGGGAGCAGCTCCTTACATTACACCAACCAGTCCCTAGGAAATTTCCAAAGGAGTTTAATACTCCCTTTTTTCCTTTTAGCATGCATTGCTACATTTCTGACTGAGGTTTGGCAGCGACACTACCTTGGACAGAGTGTCCCTACCAGCTGTCACAGCTATTGAAACATTGTCCCTCCCACCACCTCTGCAGTTACAACTGCTTTAGACACAGAGAGAGCCTGCAAAGCAGAACTCTTTCCACCAGTCCTCAGTGAGCTTCACTTTCAGTCACAACTAGTCCAGTTATGTGCCATAAGTGCCTGTGAGGGGCCAGCATGTTTCAGGGGTGTTCCAGGAGAACATGATTTGCTTGGGTTCCACCACGGAAGAAATCATCCCACGCACTCCAAGGCCACCCTGTAGAACAGCACAGAGCCCATCAGCACCTTCTCCTCTTGTGGTTTGAATATAAATGCCAACACAGGCACAGAATAAAGCCACCAACTTCAATTAAAAAGGGAGCACCAAGATCGTAGAATGTCCTGAGCTGGAAGGACCATCGAAGTCCAACTCTTAGCCACATACCCATACAAGGCTCAGCACAACTGCTTCCACCTCCCAAGAGGCTCTGAAAACAAGTGTATAAAATGCACATTCTTGCCCAAAATGGCTGGGCTTATGGAAGCTGGTCTTTCTCACTTAATTTGGCAAAGTTATTAGAAATAGTCCTCAGACCCAGCAGACCTGCTGGCAGACAGACCACCACTGCCTTGAAGTGCGAACTCACTCAGAACTGGTATCTGTAGTGAGAGAGAGGGGGAAGTCTCCCTCAAAGTCATAGTAACTGTCTGAAACTTTTGGGAGTGCCTTGCCTCCTAAAGGTATGGCCAAAGCTGACAAAAAGATGTGGCTAAACACAAGAATGTAAGAGCCTACTCTTAGGTCCAGTGACTTCCCAGGGGAAGGACATCAGCAGACACTGGCTCACCCACTCCCACTCCAGAAGAACATCACCTCAAGAACAAAGCCACCTTGAGGGAAAATCGTTTCCTTCTGCCACCTCAGAAAAATTACCTGGGAATTGCAGGAACTGTATGCGCTCACACACGGAGAAGGGAAAACAACCACCCGAGCCAAGGACACCCACACGCTCTTACCAACCAAAAATGACAGCAGGATGGCAAACACCATCCCTGCAGAGGGCCCATGGCAGGTAGCTGAAACCTGTGTGGCACTGCAGCTCCCAGGAGGAGGTGGCAGCACAGCAGTGACAGTGACAGTGTAGGGGACACACCAAACACAAGACCCAATACAAGTCTGTAGGGCTTTCCATCACCAGAGGCAACACAGGCACATACTGAGCATCACCTTACCTAGGGATAATTATTGCACACAGAGCATGTAATTTTAATGCACCTTTCTCATCTCCTCATCTCCTCCCACCACTGGGAAGAGAGGGAAATGTACCCTGAGACACAGGTGTGTCTGCTAAGCCAGCATTAATAAAATATTTGCTGTATGTGTACCTTCAATTACAACTGGGCTACGTATTTCAAACAGTTTCAGGCAACCAAACACTTTCTCTACCTCAGAATTAGTTCAGCAGATAACTCGAGCTACTAAATGTGTCAGTGCAGGGAAGGTTTTAAGGATTTATGTACATGGGTTTTACAACTCACCTGGGGAAAAACAAACTAAAAAACAGTAACTACCACCATTATATAAAAGCATGCATTTTTCTTTAAAAGAAATAAACTTGTGTGTGTAACAAATGTTTCTTCACACAAGCCATAATATGCCTTGCATAAGCAAGGAAACCAACTACAAAACTAAAAATTTACTGCAGATTGAGGGGACACTGAGATGATTCTAAACTACAATCTCTGCTTCATTAAAACTGCCTTTTTAGCTGTATCTAAACAAAAATTCATTTTTTCTAACACTCCTGTGGGATGCTCTAAGTGAGCACTTTCCTAAAAATCTCAGCTTCCTGTTGTGAGTGCCAGTGATCCAGCAATTATGATCAGCATTTCTGAACATCTAATCAAAACAATGCAAGACGTAGAACTGCATTATTGACTTTGTTCTGCAAACACAAATTCATCACCAGTGTGCTGCTTTTGAAAAACAAAGCCATTATATGCTTTCCATTTCTTGATTGTGGTTTGGGGGTTTTTTTAAAAGCTATATGGAACTCATGCAATTAACTTGTCAACTGTTTCTTCACGAGCCACTTGTCCATTATTGTTACTTAAAAAAGAATCTAGCTTGCATGATTAAACCAAACCTAGGCACTGCACATAAATAACTCCACATATTGTACATAAACTGGCTAATATCAACAACAAAAAGGCCAACAACAGTCACTATTCTGGGCACCAAAACCACTTATTAATACAATACATGTGATGTGGCAAAAATGGGAGAATCAGTATTGGAAGTTTGAAGAATACTTCTTATGTAAAAGGGGAAGCTGCCAAAGGTAGAATAAAAATAAAAACAAAAACGGAACACACACAAAAAACCCCACACACAAAAGGAACCCCACCAAAAAAATCAAAGTTGAGAGTTTTTAACTAAGAAACTAATCAACATTTGAAGTTTGAGACAAAAAAAAATCAGAGGGGAAAGTTTCTAAGCAGACTAAAACAAACCACTAGCACAAATTTATACAATTATATTTAAAAAGACATAAAAAATTTTAGTTCAACTCTCTTTAGTTTAACTCCTATTTCACTTCTACTCTCTTTCAATCTTCTAGTCTTGGTTTCATACTTAGTGACTAGAGATAAACCTTCTCTGAAAGACATATGGGTGTAGTCAGAGTGCAATTAGTGACACTCACCCCCTCCTCACCTACAATTTAAATAAAGTCTCCAAAGTAACACAAAAACAGTCAACATTACTTTAAAGGAAGTTCACCAGAAAGCTGTGACCTCTCCAGTTCCTACAGGAAAAGGTGAAATTCCTACACAACAAAGCATCTCCTGTGGACTTAAGGAGCCACATCCCAACAGGGCAGGCAGGTCACCCACCACCTGTGTGCTCTTCTTGTCCCAGAGGCATTTTCTCCTTTCAAAGCACAAGAAGAATGACATGAGGGACATGACACACAAAATTCGAAGTCTTCCTTGTTCTTAACACTGCACCAATCTGGTGCCATCAGTGATTTGGCTGCATAGGACTAAAAACATCAATACATTTCCCAAGGGAATTTTTATGTGCTTTTTAATGACATGTAATTGAAGTCATGGGAAGGGGTGGCTAAACACACTCCTCAAAAAAACCCACATCAGTTCTGGGTTTCTGTACCACCTGGATTAGGAACAAAACTGACATACACTGTTCATGGGAAGAAGCAGGGGAAGGATGAATCTGCAAGGTACATGTTACCAAGATCTACAGGCTTATTAATTAGGAAACGGTAAACCACCTAAAGATTATTTCATAATTGTAAGGCTTTCTGTCTACTCTTCCCCTTGATTCTTACAAGGGAATCTTTAGTTTTAAAAAAAACTCAGTAAATTGTTTATTGCCTCTTCCCATCAGCTCAGGAAAACCAATCAGTCTGGTTCTTCCACACATGCCACAGAGCAGCAAATAAGGACTTCCCATCGTCTTTCCCTTGCAGATCACCTTCAGACAGACCAGTAATTTGGCTGCTGACACGACTAAAAGCAGCCTTTCAATTAGGAAGCCAGTGACACCACACATTTCTCAAAGTAAGACGGTTGGAGTGAGAATTGGGGGTGGGAGTGGTGTTTCTTTGCAGTGTTATTGGGGGGCTTTGTTAACTTCTTTTTTTTCCTAGATGAACCTTACATTGCATTGTTTCTCCCAAAAGAAGAATTAAAACTGTTAGAGCAAGACAAAAGAAGCTGAATACCAAAAAAGACCTGACAGACAGCACTGAGCCAAGGACACAAACCTCCCAAGAATTACAAGAGAGTTTCCTGACAGCACAGTAAATAAGAAGAGGATTTTTCATCGGTGCAGAAGACACCACAAGCCCCTCAGGACCTGGAGGGATGGCTCCTGGCAAGCCATCCCCCAGACAGGCAGGGGAGCAGCACCAGAACCACAGAGCTCAGAAAACGGAGGGAGAACCCACCCACACTTCTGCAGAGGCCAAAGGAAAGATCTGTTTGAATTCTTGCCTTAAGAGTCTGGACAAGAACAATCTGAACAAAACAAATGATGCTCTAATGGAGTGGTGCAGACGCCCACAACTACTTCAGTTGTCTTTCCTCCCCCTAGACAGGCTCACGCCTTGCCTAATTCCAGGGAAAGCTGCTGGCAGCCAAGGCAAGGGTATCGTATCAAAATTTAACTTGCAGATTTCTCACGTGCCCAATTCCTCAACTTTTAAATCTCTGCCTTGCCCGAATTACTCTCTGTAAGCAGTAAGCAATGGACATAAACAACGTCTGTGCTCCAGCTTAAACACAGTATTCCCCAAAGGCTCACATGCCCTTTTACAGCAGCCTCAGCTGCTACAGGAACACCGGAGCTATGGCTCCTAAAATACAGTATTTAGTGATCATCCTGACAAGGGGTTTTTTCTGTCTGCAGGCTCAGTCACTAAAAAGATGAGAAGACTTGAAAATGCATTAAGTACTCCTTATCTGTTAAGGCCATTTACAACTCAAGCCAATTTCTTAAAAACTCTTCCTTTCTTACTTTAAAATTTCTGTTTTGGAGCCACGGTGTTGGGCTGAATCCATGGAGCAAAACCAAACATAAACAGATACAATGCAAACTTGCTCAGCACTACCCAGCAGTATCCAGTCTCTAGTTTATCAGTCCTGCTGAAACAAAACCTTTCAAAGGGTGCAGAAAAGTTATCACTCACTTTTTATCACAATTTAACACCAAGAAGAGGCACTTCCCAACCGTTTCCCTGGACAGTTCTGCAAATACTGCATTTTTATCTGTGAAATTCCAAACCATAATAAGCAGTTTGTCACAGAAAATGCTTGCTAATTACAGGTTTAAAAAACTAAATACATCGAGTTGAAGGCTTAATTATGTTTTGATAACAAGAAAACTCACATCCTAAAGTCCACAAGCAAATAACTTTTGCTGTATTTGCAAACAGTCTTAGGGTGTACAAAACGTGGTATGACCAGACACCACAGTATTCCCCTCAGGCTGTGTGATTAAGGAACTGGGAGTTCCCCATGGGAACAGAATTTAAATCCCATGATTTGAACAGTCATCTGATCTGACCTCTTGCACATCACAGGTTTTTATTACATTTCTCCTGTTTACAAGGATGAAGCCCAACATCTTGTATTTACCTCTTTGGAAAATTGGTTCTGCAGTCTTCACATCTGGAGGCAAAAAATTACTTTCCTTCTCTGCTTTCCACAAGCCTTTATTGCCAAAAACATGTCCCCAGTTTCCTATCTGCATGCCTTCCAGACAGGGTACTTGGCATGCCTTTCCTTGCCTGGTATTTCCTCTTTGTGGAGGCAAATAAGACACTTTTCAGCCTGAATATTGATAAACTGGATTGTTTTTCTCATCTGGTTTTACCTCCAGAGCTAGAAATTTTTTTTTTTTACTGCCTCTATCCATCAGAGCCACTAATTCCCAGCCCGGCTCTCTCTTCCCTATGCCCATCCTAAATCCTTCCCATGGCCCATCCTAAACATGGGCTCCAGGTCCCAACATCCCTCTTAAAAATGAGACAGGCACTTGATTATCAGCCTTAATGTCACACACTGGTTTTACAGCATCAGAAAACTCCAGGCTTCCACCCACTGCTGCCGAGCCTGGAAAGCCAACAGCCCTGTACAAGTCACATTTTCTCTCTCTGCTCATAAAAGGAATACGTAACAGCCTTTTGTTGCTTCCAAGTTTTCTTTCAAGTGACACATTAATTAAAGCTTTCTTCCCCTTATCAGTTAAGAGACACAATTTCCTTAAAACACATTACAAACATTTATGCACGCATTGATATGCAAGCACATGCAGCCCCACTCAAATGAAAGGGGATGCTTCAGATGAGCCAAGCAACTTAAGTCAGCCTCAATTTCCAGAGCCTGAGTCTTGACCTTCAGTATTTTTGCCCTTGCCCGCAGCAGTTTTCTTAAACTTAACAGTTTAGCATTTGAATTATAGCTATGAATTAATCTAAAGGTGTTCGACAAAGCCTCTCATTTAAATATGTTTTCAGAAATAGTTTAGACTGATTTCAAAGTAAAATGCTCTGATTTAATTTTACTATGTTTATCACCAATTACACTTCTTCCCAAGGCTCACCTGTTCACTGGATTTTCTTGCAAACACCTTCAGAAAGGCACCAGCTCCAGTTCCCAGAGGAACACTCCCCCCAAGCAGAGCAGGGATTTAATGAAGCCAGAGAGCCAGGGTGAGCCAGCAGCATCCACCCACCTCTTCTTGGCCATTCACCAAATAAAACAGTTGGTGACCCAAGCAGGCAAGTGCTGATTTTTGTCAGAGATGCGGCTTCAGCCTGGATTCCAATAGGAGGTTTGCAGGGAAAGCTGAGGCACTTCACCTCCACAGCTCAAGAGGTGCCACCGCGATTATAAAAAACACGTGGCAAAGGAGAAACCAGCTTTTCAGGTGCTAAAAGTGGTAGGAAAAAGCAAAAAAAATCTTGACAACTTATATTACCACTATAAGATCAAAAGAAGGCTATGCCAAAGTAGAAACAAATCTAAACAACAGTTAAAAGAGATTCACAGTGTTCAGGTCCCCTCAGGAACCTTCACAACTCCCTCACTCCCATGTTTGTGTTTCTCAGCCTCTTACTTATTCCTTGACTTTTTAGGCTTTCCAACTCCCCTTCTTATCCTCCTGCATGAAAGTTACACAATAAACTGTAATTTGGAGGCTCTTTTTGTCTTTTTTTTTTTTTAATGAAGTAAAGCTGACATCCTCATCATAAATCACACTTCCCTGAATGCTGGGATTGCAGACAAATTCTCATCTTCAAATTGCTGGCAAAGAAGTACCTGGAGCTAAGCAACACTGCAAGAAGGACAATTCAGAGTTCCAAAATTCTCAGTTTACAAAGCTTGTTCTTAAGCAACTTTAGATTAATATTATCCTTTTAAGACTTAATGGAACTGAGGACAGAACTGGCAACAATGAAAATACAATGATGAAAGATGTCTCATCAAAAGCAATTTGATTCCACTTCATAGTTAAGAGAACTGGGCAGATGAGGCACATATAGCAGAGCTACAAAGAACATCAAAAAAGCTTCAAAACAACCCAACGGCCTAACAAATGCTACAACAGGTTTAATGCTTTCATTTCCATACTGGAAGTACTCAACAACTGAACTACAATCAACACTTAGTACATTTAAATTTACACCACCTATAAAGAAATACAAAATGATGAGTGCTCTTTTAAAACCACTGCCTTTTTGTTATACTGTGTTTTCTTCTATTCTTCAGTTACCTTCCCCTAGATAATACTGTATTTTTCACTGTTTACACAAACAATGTACACATAAATACGTACACATTATATGGGATGTGCACTAGAGAGAAACAAACAACTAGAAGCTGTGACTTAGTTTATGAAAAGCTTTGAAAAATAACCACAACAGAATCAAACCTTTTACGATAATACTTAAAAAAAATCTCTCTTTGTTTTCAGGAAAGGTTTTCCTATGTAGGAGACAATTGTAGTTGTAGTTCCCACTTGAATGATGAGAAAACAGAATGCAATAAAACTATTGTATCAGCTCAGTACTCCATGTTTCAGATACAAAAGAGGATCTGAATAAATAAATACAAATAAATACATATAACTAAGCGTAAAAACAGAAACAAGTTGTTTGTCACAAAACTGTATCACAGTGTCTGACAAAGAAGCAGGGGGAAAAAAACCAGCCCTTTCCAGAGACAATAATTTAGAGAAAAATTAGCTTTATGGGGTCAAGTCTTCAGAATGAGCCATCTCTCCTTCAAAATTGTGCTGGTAAGTAAGAGGTTTGCTGCAGGCACAAATACTATACCACAGCATGACAAGGAGATTGGAAACAACTCAAAAATTCTATTTTTTTAATCTGTGTGTCCATTGGAGATTACTTCTAACTTTTAGAGGTAGATGAGGCAGCAATTTTCACCTTCACAAGAAAATAAGTTAGCGGTATATTTCAACTCTGTTAGCTTCAAATAACTGTATTACCTAAATTTGAGCTGTGTATGTGGAAACTCCTGTTCCAGCTTCAAAAACCTCAGAAGTCCAGAATTAATACACTTCCCCAAAAATATAAGGATTTGTCCACCCTGCCCCCATCTTGAACCCCTACTAGCCATGTGTTTTCTTTTACTAGTTGTAATTCCAAACAGAAATTTTGTAAATCACATGAACTGTCACCGTGGATCACTTTGGAGGCCTGCTCTGAAAATGAGCCATTTTCAAATGCTTTTACTAACAGGTACAACCAGTTTTGCCCCATTCCTGTCATACGTTATCTGCTGTGCTTGAATAGATAAGCTCTGCTCAGGGGGAATAGACCTGAAAAGGACAAACAGGGAATTCCTATCCAGATTAGCTCAAACTGGGTCAGTGTGAACTGAATGAAGTCATTCATCCCTGAATCCAGTTCCTTGCAGATTTTTGCCTTTTGCAGTGACTTGACCCAACTTTTCACAATCAGGTACTCCCGAGGGGTAAGATGTGAAAAGGCTGTTCATGTCCTGCTGCAATTCACCACAGGGAGGCAGAGGGACCAACACCTTAATTAAATGGTATTACACAAACTCCAACAAATGTGGTTTCAGAGCTTGGCCCTCTGCTCCAAAGAAGCTTCCTGCTCTTTTAGCTGGGCCAGCTCAACTGCTTGTGGCCTTTTTACAACTCAGGTCTGCAAAACCACAAAGCTCACACACTCCTCTGTCCAAAGCCTGTCTGTCCCACGAACCATGAAATGACATCAGTCGACCAGAAGGTTTGCTTCTTTTGCAAAGCCTCGTAAATCACTACAATCTATACTTACCCTTTAATACTCAGGCCTTGAGAAGGGACCAACTTCTCCTGAACTTCCTGGGAGGACCACCAAGAAAACACACCCATACAGAAGTCCTGCTTCCCAGCTGATAAAGTCATGGCACTCACGAAGTTCTTACACTGGGAGCAAAGATATCAACAACACCCCTCCCTGCGGCTCTCCTGCCCTTACTGTAAATAGCTGGTGTAACACTTGCCACCCTCCTAAAAGGCACCGCTTATTTTAATACCTTTACTTTCATACCCCAAGGTGTGACTGCCACATGCAAAGCATTTTGCAAGCCCCTGTGAGATACTGGCACTAATTAAACCCTGCGGAGTGTCCCTTACTCCAACTTCTACCACGTGAAATTTTTGTTTTGTAATTACTCCAATCGTTGTTCTGCTAAAAAGTGCAGTATCAAAACAATCCTGTATCCTCCATACAGCAAGGAGCTTGAGGTGTGCTGATCTTTATTTACTAAACAGATACACTAAATACATACACATATACCAATTGGCTGTCATTCAAATTGATCTCCTTGAACAGAGGCCCATTATCCCCATTTATTTTGTTATATGAGTAAATTCTCACAAGGAAAGGTAGCTATTTTTGGTGACTGGAGGCATCTCCAGAGCTTCTGAAATCTACAGCAGCGCATAAGAAGATTTAATAATCAGGTATCCTTCTAAAGGTTTATTTTAATCCAAATGTATAAAAAAAGAAGACGAACACCCAGTTTTCAGAACCAATGTCATGATACAATCCACAACAGAAAAGTGACTTATTTAGGGCTCAAGACTCAAAATCACACACAGCCACTACTGGCTGATATTCTCAGACGGTTTGTTATCACCAAACAGGGCAGAAAATGTCTTTTCAAATCCTCAGTTGCAGGTTGAAGGAAAGTCAGGAGAGGAGGGCAGATTCCAGATCAGGTCGTGAGAATGAGGGCTCATCAGAGGAGTGCATTCAGTTTTAAACAAAACAGGTCAGAGCGAAAGTTTAACTACTCTTAAGTGGAGTCCTTTGTCTTCAAATTATTGCAGGCTCAACCTTGCTACCAACACTGCTCCTGGCCATCCTCAGCCTGGCAGCAGCTCGTTTAACTCTCATCATCACAAGAGCACGATATAAGTTAGCCAAGCTTACAAAAGTCGTCGTTCTGTACTTTTTTCAATTTGCTGTACTTTTAATCTTCTTACACCACGGGATTTTTTTTTCTTTTTCAAAATCCCCAGAATTTAAATCCACTAACACAAGCTCTACGCTTCCGTGTTAAAACCACTCCACACAGCTCACCTAACAACTCCAGTGAACCTATTACCCTATACAAATCCAATTGTATTTTTATCAGCAGCAGTCCACAACTTTGTCTCTCCATTGCCTGGATGTAAGGAGGTATATAAATGACTGCTGGTTTAATAGTCTCTGCACTAACATAATATATACAGTGTATTTGGTGATTTTTATGCGATACATTAATTTTTTTAAACATACTGGGGGGTTAAATATATCTGCGTACATTGTATGACACATTAGTTGGTTTTAATGCATTATGTGTATGCATACATTTACATAGGTGTACCTGGACATTTGACAGATTTGATTTTTATTTATTAAACCCAAATACAACTTTTTTCGACTTCTGGTTATTGCATCTTTTTTTTTGGAAGGTGTGACACATGTCAAAAACGACACTTGCTCACAGTATTCAGGACTATGGATGTTAATTAAGCCTGGAGACACTGCCTTAAAAATAGACAAAGAGCAGCTTGGAGATGTTTCAATGCAGAGACGAACCAACCAAACCATGGATGGAGGAGGCTGCCCAGCAAGGAGGTGCAGGCTCTGTCCTCAGAGCTCCACTGCAGAAAGCCCTGAGCAGCCTGGTCTGATCCCACAGCTGGCCCTGCTTTGGGCACAGAATAAGAGCAGAGACCTCCTTCGGGGATCTTGTGACCCTATCTACTAATTTCTTGACCAAGTCCCCACACCCAACAGCTTGTGTTAATTATTTTACTGAGTCACTGATTATTCTGCTCAGAAAAACACCTGTCAGTTTGTCAAGCAATTAGATGAAGTTACTATGCTCTTCAGCTATTTTGCTAAGCTTTGTATTGGAAAAGGTATGACAATTAAATTAAACTGTCACACCTTTTCTTCATACAACTTACAAACCAAACTGTTTATTATGCTTGAGAGTTTATTAAACACATGCAAAAAAGCAAGTCCTGAAAAGCCAAAGGAGATGATCTATGGCTTGTGTCTGTCACACAAACATCTCATCAGGAAAAAATATAAAATTTAAAAACACAAAGCTCTTGTCAGCTTCCGCAGGTTTATACATGTTTCATGAACAAGCACAGCAGCTGACCATCTTTTTTCCACAGAAAAGGCATTTGAAGATCATGTGAGTCCCAAAATTGTCTGTTGCTCATTAATCAAACAAAAGACAAATGTGGGAGCAAGAGAGAAGCTTCTTTTTCAACTCTCTCGTTTGCCCACCTGACTGCCAAGGATCCTGATCCAGAGCCCACAGCACCTGCCCTGCCCCAGGAACCCACAGAGCCACCCACCCCAACACGCAGCATCTGAAATACAAGTGCAAGAGGCAGCCTGCAACAAATGCAAACCTTTGCCAGGGGAATCTGGGAACAGAGTCAACAGAAATAGGAACTGAAAGTCTGCAATAGAAGCAAAGGAAAGACTTCCCTCCCCTTCCCACATTGCAAAATCATTTCTCGAATGATCTGCTAGGAAACTAAGCAAAGAAGAAACAACCATTTGGGGCCTTATACTAAAACAAACAACAATCCCTCCCCAAAAGAACCAAAATTAGAACCTATAAAGCACTACCTTACCAAGTTTTAGAAAAAATAGAGCTGTCAAGCAACATCCTTTTTGTGCACTAATCTGATGGCCAGCCCGTATGATACCAGTGTCTTAACAACTTCATTTCAGTCGGCTGGTAAGTCTTGCTTAGAAACACAAAGCTGGAACAGGGAGAACAGGCATGGCAGAAATCCCGATAACCTCAGTGTGCTAATGAAAAGAAATCTTGATTTATTAAGCAGGATCATTCACAAGGATAATTACTGTCTGTCGCATTTATCTACTGAAACCAGACAATTACTGAAAAGAGATTAAATGCAAAAATAGCTACTGCAGAATTTGACAGCTCTTGGCCAACAGATTTCCTAACCCCAGTGAGTGTGATTCACATGAGTGTCAGAAGCAACATGCTAAGCAACCACGGCATCACTGGAACATCACTAAGGAATATTTCCTTTAAGGCTGCATAAATTAATATTAATCTACCTGTAATTTTAGGAAGGAATTCTTCATGTGTAATATAGAAAAAATTTGCTTTGTTCCTGCTTTCCCTTCTTCCTTATACCGTTCCCTGTGGAAAGCAAAGCATAGACTCTTTGCTGCTTTCCAGAAAGAATTTGTTAAAATGGCAGGAAAAGCATTTCATTTCAGACATGAGAACTACAGAGAATCCAATTCAAACACCAAAATTTCATCCTTTAGCATACAAAGACAGTTGAAGTGCAGAACAGGCACACACGCAAATTCTACTATGAAATATTTTAGCATTACAAAAACAAGTGGCTTGTTCAAAACATCAACCTTAGACCATTAAGACTGACAAATGCCTGATCACACCACCACCAGATGTTAAAACCTACTCTGCCACCAAACATACAAGAAAACAGATAAATGCCAAGCCTCAAACATTCATATGGAATGACAGAACAAGACTGAAGGCTTCTGCAGAAACATCAGTGCCCATTTCAGTAAGTGTTTTCAGGCAAAGGATGTCTCTGAAAATTCTGGCTATCACCAAGGCAGACATCATTGCAGAGGTCTCTCAACAGAGACTCTTCCCTGAATGGTTTTGGTGCAAAATCCAAGCACCTTTACAGTGGCAATACTTGCACGTCTATCTGCAAGGCCAGGACTACAGGGACCTGACAGAAACGCCCATCCCTCTGTGGTCTTAATCGTAAAACCTCATTTTTTATTTCAGCTACGCACGCACCCAAGGCAGAAATTTCCTTCTATTGCATTCAGACAACAAATGGTTTCAAGAAGCTGCTAAAACCCCCAAGAGCCTTATAACTGGAAGCTTTAAATGTCTGAGCATCTCAGTGTTGGCAAGACCGCGGCTGAAAGCACGAGCCTGTGGCTGGCAGCCCCGGCGGCGGGGACGGAGAGCTGGAACGAACCCATCTCCTCTCATCCACCGGGTGGGTGCCGGGGTCCCTCCCGGGCAGGGCACCCGAGCCCGAGCTCCAGTCTCTGCCTTCAGCCCGAATGTTGTCCCTCACCCCCGCTGGGCAGGAGGGGGCATGAACGCCACAGGAGGGCACGAGCCCATGTCTCACGGCCGAGGGATGGCAACCGGGGAGCGAAGGAGACCGGGAGGTGACTCACCCCTCCCACACCTTTTTGGGGGGGTGGGAGCCGTGTCGGCTCCTCCTTCGAGCTCCGGGCTGGCGCTTCCCCCGACCCCGCAGGGAGCGCGGTGCGCGCACGCCCGCGGCGGGAGGGGCGCGGGGGGACCCCCGCCCCACCCCGAGGGGACCCGGC
>WEIV01016685.1:19244-218976 GCA_013390005.1 Calyptomena viridis | reverse complement strand
GCGGAGCTCCCCCGGGGCAGCTCTGGCACCGCCGAGCGCCGTCCCCGAAGGCACCGCACCGCCGGCAGAAAGCCCCGCGCCTGCGGCAGCCGCGGTGTCTCGGTGCGCTGCCCCCCGCCTCCCGCTGAAATGTACAAAGTGCTCGCAAAAACACCCAAATCCCAAACCGTGTCGTGTGAGTTAGAGGCGATTTAATTTGTACGCTATCCCGGGATCTCCCGTTGCTGCCCGGGTGGTGAGGGGGTGATGAGTCAGCACGGCTCCTTTCACACCTGACACACGCCATCGGTAGCGAAGACGTGCGGGGACATCGGCAGAGCTGCTGGGGCAGCTGAGCGACGAAGAAATCAAATTAAAACGTTGGACGCTGTCAGATACCGTGTAATCAGGAGGCCAATACAAACTTACTTCTCGCCTTTCCAACAGCATTGTTATAACCGGTATATTAAACCTGAAAGAAGAGCTTAAAAGTATTAGGAGTTTCATGTTGAAGCAGCTGCTGTTGTAAACAGAATTCAGTGGGACACAGCCCGACCCGTTCCACCTCTGTCCTGCAGACTCTGTGGCAGCATCTCTGCTCCCACCAAAGTAATGGGACCTGCAGCCCGGCCATGTGAGGGGCAGAGGGACATCCTGGAGCACAGGTCTGGTGAGAAGCAGCTGAGGGAGCTGAGGGGGCTCAGCCTGGAGAAAAGAAGGCTCAGGAGGAACCTTCTCACTCTCTACAACTCCCTGACAGGAGGGTGTAGTGAGAGAGGAGTCTGTCTCTTCTGTCAGTAACAAGCAATAGGACAAGAGGAAATGGCCTCAAGTTGCACCAGGGCAGATTTAGGTTGCATATTGGGAAAATTTTTCACAGAAGGTTGTTGAAGGGCTGAAGCAGGCTCCTCGGGGAACTGGTTGAGTCATGAACTCTGGAGGTATTTAAAAGATGTGTGGATGTGGCTCTTGGGGACATGGTTTAGTGGTGAACTTGGTAGTACTGGGTTAATGGTTGGACTAGGTGATCTTTTCCAACCTCCATGATTCTGGGTTATGATTCCATGATATCTCCCCAGAGTATGTCTTGGTACAGAAGCCCAGTGTTGGCCTCACTGCTGCTCACGCTCATCTTCCAGTGAAGTCAGAACTGCAGTCCATCTTGGCCAAAGCTGTGTCCACGTGCAGGGGATGCTCTCAAGGTGAGAACAACCTGGGCTGCTGTGTCAGGTGGCTGTAACATGCAGGAACAGATCATAGTGCTGCAGAATTTCACCTCCAGGTAAAATTCTCACGAGGCCCTAGAGTTAGGAGACCGTTCTCATGCAAACATGAATATTCTCACACAAGCTCTTGAACTGGCAATGTATGAAGGCTTTTGGGGAATTGCTTGAGTCACACTCTCTGAATTTGACAGATCTCTGACAGGCGCATAACAGATGAGTCTTCTCCCTAAACATACAGATGTAAAGTATATAAAACAAGTACAGTTAGTAGTTGCTTTTAAGCAACACACCAGTGACACAACGCAACCTGTAAATGAAAATCAGTTAAACAGCAACAATGGCAGCCTCAGATGCAATAATTTAACACTTTTATCTGCTTGTTAGGATAACGATCACATGGCTTTGAAGGGTTAGGGAAGGATTTGCTGTGCAACTTGTTCTAACCAGTTGGCTTCTAAACTCAGCCATTGGAAAGGCAGCACCATGGCTGCAAATAAGCAACATCCTGCTAAAGCTGATGGAGGTCATTCAAAACCAATTCTTCCCTGAAACAATGGAGGCAATCAGAAGGAAGCTTTTTGCAAGTTCTGGAAAAAAAGAAAAAGGCTTCCAGATGGGATGGACGGAAACCCAAAATAGATTCATGTAGCCCTTTTATTATAAGTTGGCTTGGCAGCTCTTTGTAATCACTTCTTCCTATTGCTAAAATCAAACAGCATTTCAACTGCTCCTTCTCTGGATCAGCCAAACCCACTTCCTTTGTTGCTGTGGAAGTGCAAGAAGGCTGGGGGTCCCTTTTGCCTGTGGCTAGGAGTGGTACAGATCCGTGGGATTGCACAACTTTGGGGAGGGAAGGAAAGGCTCAAGTGAAAAGATGGAGAAAGTCAAAAGTACCAGGAGACCTCTGTGAAACAGCTGTTTCCATCTACAGCCACTAAACACCAGTGACAATATTTGCTTAGGATTTCATAAAGTTACCCACTGAAAGGTCATAAGTAAAGACACTTTTGAAAGCTGTTTGTAAGGTCTACAAGATTTGGAGATGACCTGCTGATAGGGAAAAAACAGAGACTGTGTTCTGTTTTCCACTCTCTGTCTTCTTTCAGGATCTGTAGGGAAGGTTCAATACACTTTTTTGCTTGCTTTCTTTGTTTGTCATCTAAATATAGATATCCAGTCTTACCAGACCTTGGAAGCTGTCACAGCTGGGGAACAACAAAGCCCTCCAGCACCTCACAACAGGGCCAACAGTGAACATCTTCCCAAAAAAGAAGGAAGCACAGGTTGGATCACAGAAAGATAAAGCTTACATTCAAATCTAATACAATGCTTCCAGAAAATAATCCTAAACAATGTCCAGATGTGTTTTTGCCTTTAATTGCCCAGCTTTGCTATTCAATCTTAATGTGATAACTTTCCCATTGACAGGCAAGCATACGTGTCAGGTTTTATTTTTTGGCCATTTCTGTGTTCTGCCTGTGTATCTTTTAGTGCAAATGATGTGTAATATTATTTTACAGCCTTTTGTTTTAACATATTTTGTATATGCAAACATTGTTCAGCCATTCAGTTTCTCATTGAAGACTCATGAAGCAAGTGGACCTTATCCACAAAAGCTGATATTACTCTACAATAGGCAATAAACCACCTCAGCCTGCTTTGTAACCTAATGAATTAGGGAACAGAACTTGTCTGTGGTTCTGAAGGGGGACAGGCAGCCTGTGCCATGGACACAATGACAGCAGTGCCAAATATCTCTGAATATGTGCAAGTGGTTTTACAGGATCCCTGCCACTTACCAAAGTCCACTGCATTTCTGATGCTGGTGGCTTATTTCATTCACACCAACAAAATGAGTGTTATTAGTGCAATTGTCAGCTGTATTTTATTTGCATTAGGGGCACTTCCTCAGACAGATTCTTTCTGAACAATGGTGCAGCCAGTGCTTTCACAGAGATGATTTCTCCATTTGCTCTCATCTCTGAGGAGAGAGCTCCAAGTTGGCAAACTTGATTTTGTGGTCCAGACTTTGATGCTGACTCACTGTCTCCTTCTGGAGTCGCTTTGCTTCAGTGCTCACCCTTTTCTTTACAGGGGATAATACTGTTTCCCTGCCTTTGTGATTCATGTAGGGAACAGAACGAAGCACTAGGGTTAGTAGTTCTGAATGAACCTCTGCCAGTTAAAGACTGGGATCCTACTGAGCTGGCACCTCCTGTGTTAGTCCCAGTAAGGAGTTTTTCTGTGCTCTGAAAACCACTACAGCATCATGACACCATCATGACCAGATTTATTTCAGACAACTCCAGGAGGAATTTGTATTTTGGAAGAGCACAACATTAATTTTAATGGAAAACCTTTAGGTTTTATGCTACACCTTGAACCACTGCAGGTAAAACTAATCTGCTCCCTGTCATGCGAGTGTCCTCTAGACACATTTTTTTTTTACTTTGGAGTCAGCCTGCAGACCTGAGAAAGAGGCTGTCTAAATATTAATCCAAAATAGGAAGAGAGAGATTGTTCCTAATCACCCCTACACAAGTGCAGCCTGTTAGGCACAACAATGGGTGCGGATATGATTTCAAACACTGAACAGTTGATGCTTGTCTGAATTCTGCAAAGCACCTCCAGTTTTGGCTTTTACAGATGCAGTACACAGTTAGGTAGCCAGTAGCCATAGCGACCTTCTCAAATGCAAATGATCTGTTCTGCATAACACGGGAGTATTAAGAGTTGATGATATCTGCTGGAGCAGGTACACAATACAAACGGCAGAGCTAAGTGAATAATGAGATCACCGTCCAAAATCCCAGGAGTGCTCAGCCAAGGAAATGAAATGGAGATTCGAAGAGCAGTAATTGCTCCAGTGATTAGGATGTGAACATACGTGGACATCATTCCATACCAAACCTGGTGCTGTTCTGGCTTCTCCCTTTCCTGGCAGAAGCTGTTCTTGCTGGTGGTGTCAGTAAAGGGGAGATCGTTAGGGTATCTGCTTCTTCCTAGAAGAAATATTCATAGCAGAATCAGAGTTTAACATCTATTCCTTTTTTTCCCCCCACTGCATGTACTGAATCTTCCTAGATATTTTTGGCCTCATGCCTCGGTGAGGTCAATTTACTAGGCAACTATTGCAGGTGCAGGCTTTCTGCTGTTGTTTTTCCTCACTGTCCTATGTGCAAACCACTCAATACTAACATGCTTCTCCAAACAAATAAAAAAAAACACCCTACAGTAAACAAGGCCAATTTCTTTCCAGGCAAATCATGTTTGGCATTGCTCAGAGGACAATCAGCATTTCTGAACGATTATAGCAAACCCTTGAGAGCATCTCACTCCACTGGAAGTGCAGAGCAAGTGACATTTGCACCCCTGTGACTGAAAGTTAGGATGTTGTGAAGGCCACCAGATGAGATGGTTATGGTCCTATTCAAAAGTCATTAAGTAATTTTTTGTTTTTTTTACTTTCAAAGATTTACCTCATCCCCTCTGTGTTTCCCCTCCTGTGTTTCCCAGTGTTTTACCTGTCTCTCCACAGACACAGCTCTTGGGCTTTGTCCACGTCAGGGTCCCCTCATGGGATCTAGCTCTTCTGTAGCTTTGCCCAGAGCTGTCCTGCTGTCTGCCATCTCTTCTGCCCAGCCCCAAAGACCAGGAATCCACTCCTCTCAGCTCGTGGAATCTTGTTACCTCCTCTTTCACGGCATGAGATTGAACATTATTTAACAAAAACCTTGATAATTTTGAATCAGCTTCCACTTTTTCCAGGACGTGCAGGTCTTCCATGGATGCCTGAATGGACCTCAAGATAAAAAAGAGGTCTCTGGCTTGGCAAAAGAAGCTGTCTGCACAAAGTCAGACATTGTGCATTGTTTCAACACTGTCTTGAAGCTGAAATAAAAAACCCAGGGTATTTAGCAGATGGTTATGTATGTATGTATATACAGAGAAAATATTTCTTAGATTCTCAGTTCAGTTAAGACATTTCTAAAGAAGGAGAAAATACATTGTAATTTTGATTCTTTCAGCCTAGTGTCTCAGAGCCTGAAATACCTGCTTAATTGTTAACACAGCATGTTGGGAGGCTGGACATCTTGCTAGAAATACAAGGCTTAGTGCAATTTTCAAACACCCAGCTAGATTGCAATTGTGAAATTAAATCCAATAAATGCAAGAACAGTAGCAGACCCTACTTAATACAGAGAAGCTGTTTGTTAATAAACTTTAAGAAAAGTATTCCCATTCCTCAGGCTCCCTTTAGCAGGCTTAACTCACCACGTAAGTCAGCCTTTCCTCAAATGTCCATGAAGAAAAAACATAGTAGTTTTCTGGAGGCTGTGAAAATCTGAAGCAGTCAACAGAGACTGCTCAGAAGAAGCGAAGTCTGAGGCCTTTACCTTATAAAATGACAAATTCAGCTGGAATAAAACCTCACTGCTATTCAGCAGGTGACAAGGGAGTCTCTCGAGCCATAAGCCTGCACTTCAGATATGGATAAAAAGCACCCATCCCGAGAAACTGTTACCCAGGTTCAATTATTCCAGCAGCAGTGGAGCGTACAGGTGCCACAGTTTCTGTCTCCTCACTCCCTGTACAGCCATTTGAAAGACTAAAAGCATTAGCTGAAAGGCTGTGGAGCTGTGTGGGAGCCATAAACAAGGGGGACACTGCTGTGGCCCCAGATGCTTTCCCTGTGGGTGACTGGGGCTTTTACTCTGCCAATTGCCCATCACCCTCAGCAGTGGAGGAACATTTGCATTCCCAGTGCTGTGCTGCAGCAACACTTGTGGTGGGAGGAGTGGGAGGCAGAGGCTAAAGTGTGCATCTGTAACTCCCTTAGCTCGCTCTTTGTAAATTCATATTAGGAGACTCGAAGAGTGGCATGGGGTAGCCTGTGCAGTGCCTCCGTGTGTGAGGTTGTTATTAAAGAGGAATCAAAGTGGGAGGAAAAATAAATCTCCCTTCCTTCCTATTGCCAAAATCTGGTGGGGTTTTTTTTCCCCTCAAGATCTACAGTTCAAGCCAAGTGGTAGACGTAAAAACAAAGGAAAACGTACTTGTTTTAAATTAAAAGTACTGCTTCTTTTCAGGCTTTCTGTATTTTAACACACTGCAGAGATTGCTAATGCCTCCTATGGTTATCATGCTGAAGTAAATATATTTTGCAAAATAATAAGAAGGGAGGAGGAGGAAACTTCAGAGCATTACATCGTTTGTGGAGTCCTGGTATGGACCCTCCCTGCAGCTGTAATTCACATTTGCCAGGTGAGCCGGTTCAGTGCCCTCAGAAATTCACACGCAATTGTGGAACATGAGGCATTTCCCCATCTGTTACCTGGTGCTCAAAACAACGTGCCTAGGCTAATATGCACACATGAGAAAGTACAGATCACATTGCTCAGTGAGACAGTTGATATTGTTCTGGGACAAGGACTTGTATCATCTCACATGGGCTCGAAAATTGGCTCTAGGGCAACTATCAGGATTGTGGTATCACAGAGTGTTATCACAAAGCATGGTGCTCAGCGCAGCAATGCAGATTAGGTGATCATCAAAATATAAATGAACTCTTCTAAGAGATTAATTTCTGTGGAGTCTCATAGTACGACTGAAATTGCTGATGAGGGGCCAGGAGCATAACAAAGCAGCTGCACAACAGCACAGGAACAGACACGCTCAGACCGGCTAGAAATCACAACCATCTTTTATAAAACACTCACACTATTAGAAGCAGGAAAGTTTGATCACAAGAACATAAATCAGTGACTGCAGGAGCTTTTTAATGGATGGTTTTGTGTGGGAGAAAGGGGGGAGGGAGGTTGCAATGAAGAACTGCAGCCTGTTCTGTATACAAGAACAATGCCATCTTTAGATCCTCTGTGTTTTGTAATCACCCTGCAGTTTCTCTCAGCAAAAGGATTTTAAAATATTTGTCCAAGTTGGTTTGGCATACATCTGCCTTATTCCTTTACACACACAAAAATGACATATCATTCTCTGACTTACGGCAGAAACACAAAAAAACCCCAAGAGTAGGAGATTCGGTGAAATTTCCTTCCCCCTTTGGGAGGATTTGTGAGACAAATGGTATGGACAAGGTTGGTTCCATCAAAAAAGCCTCTAAAACTAGACTCTGCACACTGGTAAGCTGAAGCCAGGCTCCTGTCACAAGATCCAGTGTCATAACCTTCTCTCACAGGGTGCAGAGGGCTCGTACACACCGTCCCTTCCACCTCAGTGGTCAGCAGGGCTGGAGGGCTGTGGGCTGTCCCTGCCCTGCCTCTGGGCACCCACCACCTGAGCAGCTCATGAGGTGTGTTCCCTCAGGCACCCAGGGGTGTGGATGTCAAAATATTCATCGTAGCAGAGATGCTGACACTATTCTTCGCATTTTTTTTTAACGAGCTACTAGTGAAGCGTTGAAAGTGATGCGGCTGCTTTTATATTAGCAGGGAAATACGTGGAGTTAAAGAGGATCAGTGTCATGCCAGACATTTGAAGAACCATCCACTCTTTTCAAAATATCAACACAGGGCGTAGAGGGAACAGATTCTGACACCTGCTTATGGAAGCCCATCGTTGTACATAACAGAATGACCTCCCTGAGAATTAGCTCTTGGTTTAGTTTACTATGAGCTCCTGCACTACAGAATCACAGAGGGAGTCAGATCCAGCTGTAAAAGCCAATATCCAGTTAAAGCTCACCAAGGTCTATTTTGAAAAGCAATTCGTTTGAAGTTGACTTCATTTCACTCAAAGTCAGCTGACTCTGAAATCACTGAGGTTGTTTCAAATCCATCACCTGACACATTTTACTGATGCATTCATTGCCCCAAATTGAGCCTCAATTGTTTTTCAAATTAAAAAAAACAAACCCACATTTTTGAGAAGGCAGCAGGAGGCTGTACAGCACAGCTGAAGTGGCAAATATATCTGTCATTTGCTCAGAATTTCAACCATAATACGTTCAGGAAAACTCATACAAATTCAATTTTCAGAGACAGAGACATTCTTATGGCAGAGAAAATTAATGAGAAGTTAGCAGCATCTTAAAGTAAAATGTATGAATATTTCTATCACAATAACTGTACAGTATATCTACTAAACCATGGCTATAAACTTAAATATATTGAAAACAATAAACAGATATAAATACTGGTGCTCAGCCTTTAGAGTCTCAAATGAAAAAAAAATGTGCAGGAAATTAAGCAGATAAATCCAACATTAGTGGGTGCAATATCAAAGTTGTTCTATATGACTTCTTAAGTTTTTTATACCAAATGTAGTACTGCTCTTACTGTCTGTATTGGGTTTCAGTGGCCAGGTTTTTGGTAGCAGGGGGGCTGTAAGGGAAGGCTTCTTTGAGAAGCTGCTGGAAGCTTCCCCCATTTCCAGCAGAGCCAATGCCAGCAGCTCCAGGCTGGACCTGCTGCTGGCCAAGGCTGGAAAAATCAGGAGTGACAGTAACACCTCTGGGATAACACATTTAAGGAGAGGGGAAAAAAAGTAGGGGATAGATGAAGATGGGAGCCAGAGCAGAATGGAGTGAGAAGTTGTGAATAAGAACAACGCAGACCCCAAGGTCAGTGCAGAAGGAGGGGCAGGAGGTGCTCCGGGTGCCGGAGCTGAGGTGCAGACCACGGTGGGGCAGCTGTGCCCCTGCAGCCCAGGGAGGAACAGGGGAGCAGAGATCCCCCTGCAGCCCAGGGAGGAGCACAGGGATACAGAGATCCCCCTGCAGCCCAGGGAGGGACACAAAGGTGCAGAGATTCCCCTGCAGCCCAGGGAGGGACAGGGATACAGAGATCCCCCTGCAGCCCAGGGAGGAACAGGGGAACAGAGGTCCCCCTGCAGCCCAGGGAGGAGCCCACACAGGAGCAGGGGATGCTGGAATGAGGCTGTGACCCTTTGGAAGGTCCATGTTGGAACAGGGGCCTGGCAGGGACCTGGTGACCCGTGGGGAGAGGAGCCCACGCTGGAGAAGTATTTCCTAGTAGGACTTGTGGCCTGTGGGGGACCCACGCTGGAACACCCTGTACCAGAAGGAGTGACCCTGTGGAGAAGTGACCCTCGTGGCAGCAGTGTCTGAAGAACTGCAGCCGTGGGATGGACTCACACTGGAGCAGTTTGTGAAGGGCTGTCTCCCATGGGAGGGACCCACACCGGAGCAGTTTGTGGAGGACTTTCCCATGGGAAGCAGGGGAAGGATCCTCTCTCTGAGCAGCAGCAGAAACAACTGACCATAATCCCCATTCCTGTCTCCCTGCACCGCTGGGTGGGAGGAGGGAGGATGCAGAAGGAGGGGGGTTAGGGGAAAGGTGTCTTTAAGATTTATTTTGCTTCTCATTCTTAAGTTCTGATCCTGTTAGTAATAAAGTCAGTTAATATCCCCACTTGGAGTCTGTTTTGCCTGTGATGGTGATCAGTAAGGGGTTTCTTATGGTCCTTATCTCAATGCACGAAACCCTTTGTTATATTTTCTCTCCCCTGTCCATTTGCAGGGAGGAGTGAGAGCATGGCTTTAGTGGGTCCCTGGCATCCAGCCAGGCTCAAACCACTGTGAAAATAACTATTCCTTCCCCCTTCTCTTGATTCTTAACATTATATCTGTACCCAGAGGTTATTTCTGTACATTCTATATTAAATATATATATATACACATTCTATATTAAATATACATCATTTACACTTATATATACAACGTGATACACTCACAGGGTGCATTTTATTGGCATGTATCTGTTAGGGTGGTTATTGATGTCACTGTATGTCTAAATGAGAAAAACAGCCCTGACTCCCATTAATCATGTGGAAGCAACACATTAGCATTGCAGCAGCACCGGAGACATTCAAAACTGACTGAACCATCACTGATCACTTAATCTTATGAGAAATGTTTAAGAAAGCAGGACATTTATTGCTCTCATGACATGCTTACAGGCTGATCCGGGTCTCATTGTGATCAACAAAAGCAGCTACCAGACAGTATTTGAAGGGAACAATCCTACAATCTCCAGTTCACATCAAGAAATACTGAAGATATTCTGGTGCAATTTCACAGCCGCTTAAACCAACCAATATCTATTTTGGTGAGCTTTGTGCAGTCATCTTGACCTATGTAGGCTTGAATTATCATGGAACTACCCCCTCATTCTCCACACCTGAATCTGGTGGGAAAGAGGTGTTAAAAACCAGTGTGCTTAAATTGCCAAAATAACACATGTCCATCCATGTACGTATCTAAGACTACAGATCTATAACTATAAAGGGAATTACCATGATTAAGGATGCTTTTTTCTGTTCCTGCAGAGCTGCATTATATTCTGTCTTTAGTCAGATGTTAATAGTACACTGCTCAAGCTCAAATATAAATTATCTAAATTCTTTCAGATCCTTGCATTAAAACAAATAAAAAAAGAAAACAAGGAAGGAGTTATGTATAGCAGCAAGGATGCAAATGGCTGTTATGTTTGCAATGCATTTTAGGTAAACATGTCATAACAGCAGCTTGAATTAAGCAGCAGTATCCATAGGAAGTATTTGACTTATTCTCTTTTATGTCTCTGCCTGTGCAGACAAGGCACTCACTTTAAGGAGAAAATGTGGACTGAAAATATAGTGATATTTTTAATTAAATGTTTTGACTTTATTTAGAATTATACCTGGGCAGCATCTAGTCAAAATGATGCTTAAATTGTGCTTTTCAAAATTGTTCAGAGTTGACATAGTTCTACTCCTAAGTAAAAATCAGTAGGAGTTTTACTGCTGACTTCCACAGAATATAAGCCAATGCTGAACACTTCTGAAAATAGCTTTCCATCTGTATATTTATGTAAATGAATAGGGACTGTTAGTAGAAATAGGAACTGAAAAGATCAGGCTTTTAATTTTAAAAGTTGAAGTTAAATATAGGTTACTACACTAGAAAACTAAAACACAAGAAATACCCAGATTAACACTTTTTGCTTTCATTTATGGCAGGAATGGATGGAAAACAGCTCCATTGCCTCAGGTGACACAGCTCCAGGCTTTCTGAGGTCCCTAGTCACCACTGACTCTTTAGTAACGGCATTTTATACTTCCAGTGGGCAGACGAGGACTCGAACATGTCCCAGGCAGTCTAAAACAGGTTATGGTATCAGCCAACACAGTCAAACCCACCCTTTTCTACTTCCCATTTTCCCAAAGCAGACCTTTTCTTTTGCCACTAAAGGTGGTTCCCTTTCTTTGGAGGAACAGCCCTTCGTGGCAAGCAAATGTCTGTTGGGTCCAGACCAGCACTTCATTGACAGTTGTCAATATTTAACATATGAATACGTGGTGTGGAAAGGAGTTCCTATGTTGACACTGCTCTTAGGGAGCAGGAAGAAACAATTTATTCCAAGTCAATGAACTTTGTCATTTTTTAAGGGTTTTTTCTGGTCAGAGGTTTGAAATCTTTGGTGCACTTCCTTATATTACATAATTCAGATTTAAGGATGTCCTTTAAGGATGTGCCAACCCAAGTGGCACCTCCAGTGTTAGGCTTTTTTTAAAATTCTTTTGTTTCAGTAGGTCTTTTAAAAGAAATCAGGAAGTTGAGAAAAGAGGAAATACCATGTTTAGTACTAAGCTTTCTTCCAATGGCACTCAGAGCTTGATGATCCCATCTTTTGAGCATATTGGGATGTACTTATGATCCCAGAAAATCAAAAATCATGGTCTTCAGAATGGAATCGGTTTTGTAATGGGTGGAGGTTTATTTGATTTGGTTTTTAGATGCTGTAGAGAACCAATAATCCTTTCAGATCAGTGCTAATAATTCATCTCTCACACCAAAATACAGAAAGCCTCATATCTAATCTTTCACATGGAATATTTCTGTCCCGTCATCAGTCTGACATTGACTTAAATCAAATTGAAACTATCCTATTCAAAGCTCCAGAGCAGAAAACTTCCTCCAAAGAGAAGGAAGTACAAGGGTGAAATATGAATAATGACACAGCTTTCAGTCTGACTTTGCACAGAATATTTTCTCAAGTTCTAGAAATCGTCAACATATCTTAAAAGTCACCTCAGTGCTCCTCAGGGATGAAGTCTGTGGTCAACACCCCTGCTTCATCCTCAGCAGCATACTTAAAACACACTATTAGTGCCCTAAGATTTCATTCTGCTCTGAGTTCCCCTGTGTTTAGGCAGGAGACAAAGATCTCAGAGGCTGCTCTGAATTTGGAAATGGAGACTCATCAGACAGTGGTAAGGCTTCATTCCAAGTACAAAGAGGATTTCTTTTACCTGCCTTCATTACTGTACAGCAACCGGTAACTCATTCACACATACAAATCATTCCTAAAACCCCCACAGTGCTTGCACAGTTTGCAGCCTGCAGAAAGAATCACATTTGGTATTTGTCACTTCTCCTAAGGAAAACAGTATAAAAGCACAGCAGAGGAGAAGAAAAAGGCGTCTTTCACTGAAGAATTGTTTGTTTCCTCTCCTGTCACTGGAATCACAAGTGGACGTGTTTACTGACCTCTGTTGTCTAGGTAGCAGTGCTGTGTAAACCCCTCCATCACAAATCAAATTGTTTATTGATGCCTGTCATTCCTGGCCATAGCAAGAAGTGTTTTGCAGTCTTTTATTGGGTGTACTTTCCTAATGTCTCCTGTAATGTGTGGTAAGTTATGAGCAGAGCTGGGAACTACTGCATAGCCACATCTACACCACAGTCTGTTATTGTTTCAGGATGGGATTTAATAGAAGCTCTGCTCCTCTGGTCTTGTGCACACATCTGCCAAAACGTTCAATTTTAGTAAATTGTGTTAGGAATGAAGTCATACTGTCATACAATATAATAATGGAAAGTGACTGATTACATTTTGTACTATAAAGAGCTGGGTCTCATCATAGCAGGAGATACAACACCTTTTAAGGAAAGACAAGAAGAGTCTTTCTGAATTATTGACATTTAAACATTATTTTTTAAGTAAGAAAATATCGGGGAATACCTTTTTAGGCTCAAGTCCACATTAATCTCAGTATTCAGAAAGAAAAGGAGCTTATCAACCTGAGCAGATCCTTCCTTTTCCAGAACACCATATTTAAAGACAATCTTACAATTTTCTTAGAAGAAAAAAAGAAAAGACATAAACATACCCACTACCAAAAGGTGCCCAAGAACACACAGAGAGTTAAAAAGCAAGGGAAGTTAATGTTGGCAAGAGCCAGGAAACATCAAAGGAAGATATGATATATTCATGCCAAAAATTGGCCGTGATGCGAGAGTTTTGTAAGCCTTGGCAGTCCTGTTGGCCCAGACATTTTTGCAGGCAAAACAAACTGAAGATATTATCTCTTACTGTTACTGAGATATTATGATTATCATGATTCCAGCTTTTTTTTTTTAGGGCAGACTGAGTTCACACTGAAGCAAGTGCTGTGCTGAGCTAAATAACAGAAGTGAACACAGAAGCAGAAACAAGCCAAGCGGAATAAATATATTTCACAACTAATGAATCTTTTGAAATCAGTGCTTTGAACAGGGCTGCTGCTTTCTAGATATTCCTACCTACAGTCAGTTGGATCTAACTCTGTAAACTGTATTTTGCTGTGATGCTAAAAGCTGTGCATATAAAAATAAATCAAAACAGACAAATACAGTTGATGAAAAGAACAAGGCTTTGTCAATAAAAGTGAAAATTATAATCTAAAGTGCCACTTTTGGCATCCAAAGATTTATGGGGATATTTCTGACTCCTCACTGAGACACTGCAGAGCAAACCCAATCATTTTGGTGAGGAAGACTGCAGACAAATAGGAGATGGCCAAGTCAGCCAAATCAATACCATCTCAGAGTTTTGATACAGGAAAGAATTTAAGGATGTGCACAGCTCCATGCACTTGAATAAACCCATAGAAAAGACCAGCATCTGCTCACTAGTAGGGACCTATCAGTGAGCAATGAAAGAGAGAGCTTTGCTGGGCTCAGTAAGACTCAGTGCTGAGGAGAGAAGGTTAAATCCCCTTCCCCTCCCCGAGCTTGTAAAAATACTAGTTTTAATAAATGTCCCCTTAAGCTCCTGCAGCTAATAAAACAGACATCACATTTTTTAAAAGTTTTACAAGGAACTCTCTCCCGATAAAAATGTTTTCAGTCTCACAGCTTATCAAGATACTGGATGTACTCAGAGCAGCAGCACAAGTGGAATGGTCCTGCAGTGTCCAGCACCAATTCAAAAGTCAAATAGAAGTTGTGGGTGGAAAGCCCTTTATCCAGTCTGGTCCCAGGTCTTTGCCTATTTGGCAAATCCTTATTTGAGGCAGTAGCACCTGTACCACAGACCTTTGCTGTGGTTGAGTGTTGAAGTGGAAACTGATCTCTCAGAGCATTCTAAAAATAAGCATATTTCATTGTTCCTGCCAGTGCTTGATAAATGCTTCTAGAGAATGTAAATATTTTCTAGGTTGTCCCAGTACCAGAATGGCACTCTTAATGAATTGCTGACTTCAAAGTACATCAGAAGTCCAAAATTCAGAGTGAGGATCTCTGGATTTCAAACTTAATCTTACTTTTCTCTTTTTTTTTTTTTTTTTTTGAGGGTTGCAAGGGACAGGAATAGTGTTGTGGAATCTATTGGAGGTGTATGCATGGCAGGGATACACTTTACTCTGTCATGTTCTGACATGCCTTCTTTTTGAAGGTGATTATTGATTTTCTGCTTCCACAACAAATGACTCAAACAACAAAAACCCAACCTGAGAATATAAATCATGTCTTAGGGGGGAAAAAAAACCAACCCCAATCTTGCTCCTTTAAAAAAGGTGTATATATGTTAAAATAGGAAGGGGAAAAGAACAGCAATGCAAGTAGTTTTCACAGAAAGAAGAGTTGCTCTGAAATAGCACTATGCTTTACTTAACTGCCTTGTTGGACTTGGACATTATCAGATATGGCAAACTAAAGCTTCTTATAATTTCCTTCGGATGGATGCCAAGAGTGCTTAATGTGCTCTCTCTCTGACATCACACAAATGACAGTCATCTTTGACTTTGGAAATGAAACAAATTGGTGACTAAGTGTGGAGGGACAAAACTGATATTTTACTCTCTGTCATAAGGATTTACAAATCTGGCAGCCTTGCAGTGTTTCCAGATCAATTGTGTCTGTTCTTTGCTGTGGATTTTGTGATCCAGTCTTATATCAGGCTGTAGTTGAAAATGAGAATGAAAAACTGAAGAAATCCGAGTTCTGACCCTGTGTATTTTTATGTTTGGGACAGCATTGGTAACAGTTTTAATATTGTAGATTACATTTATATTTGGTTTTGTTTTATGTTATGTTTGTTTTTTCTTACCTCCATCCAAAAAAAAAAAAATCAAAAATATAGACAGTATCTAGGGGGAAAAATATTCCAACTGAAAAAGAAGAGGCCCCAGGTTCTTACTTAGGAAGAAATTCTTCCCTGTGAGGGTGGGAGGCCCTGGCACAGGTTTCCCAGAGAAGCTGTGGCTGCCCCATCCCTGGGAGTGTCCAAGGCCAGCTTGGAGCAACCTGGGATAGTGGAAGGTGTCCCTGCCCATGCTCTTTAAGGTCCCTTCCAACCCCAACCACTCTATGATTCTGTGATGATTCCATGAATTATTGGTGGGGTTTTTGCCTGTAGCCATCAAGGACAATGTAGTTCTACAATATGATGAGATGTTTGCTTTCACTTGACATGTAATTTAGATCCTTGGTGCCCAAGCAGGATAGAAAATAATTAAGAAGTGAGTAGAAGGTTGAAATCAGAAGGAAGTTGAGAAATTGAGGTAGGAAGAAGAAATGAGTAAGAAATAAAAAATTGTAACAGCAGGAATAAAAAGTGGAGGGAAAAAGACAAGGAAAAGGTAGGGTGGAGAAACACGGATGGTATGTAAAGTGAAATGCCCTCTTAATCCTTAAGGCTTTCCTTTCAGGTCCAGATAGTGGAATCCCAGCAGGAAATGAAAGAAATTTGTGCCTTTTTGGACTTCACTGAGGAGAGAAGCTGGACTTTTTGGCAACGTTTTAAACACTAAATTTACTCCAAAATATTTTCCTGCCCTTTAGTCCCAAAGAAAATGTCAGCTGAGAGGAAAAAACCACTAGGTCTCATCCCAAACTGCAGGTATTCAGGAAGTGTAGAAGTGGCAGGGATGACTCATATCATGTTCATCAGGCACAGTGAAAACGAAGATAGAAATAGCAAAACAGGAAGATGAGTGTCTTTTGGACTACTTGAAGTGCTTTAAATGTGTAGTTTACAAAACAGCAGGTGGGAATATGCATCTAGAAATAACTGGCCAATGGATAAAATGCCAAAGGCTTTTTTATATTATTTTCCCGAAATCATATATTGCTTCAAGGGTAAAATACAGCTATTTTGGTTCAGAGGTCCACAAAAAAACACCAATAAAAAGTTCCAAACCTTAAACCATTGAAAACAAGCTGCCTGCCACCTCTCTCCTGGACATGAAAAGTTTTTCTTTTCCAGGCAAATACTAAACTGCTTGTCTACCACAGGGCAGTATTTTTATTTTTCCTCACCACCACAGCAGTGTTTATACTACTTTTCTCCTGAGAAAAAATGGCAGATCTAGGTTTTGGGGCAGGTCCTAGCATGGGCCTGCACTGGCCAGGTAAAGACTAGGCAGAACCTCAGAATATATAATATAATATCATCTGAAGTGACACGAAGGCTGTCCACCTTCTCTGCTCTTGCCTCTTCAGCATAAAGAGAAAATGCCATTATTTACTGATTTATTTAGCATGTAAAAGGCAGTCCCAGGAAGAGTCACTCAGCTGACAGGAGTATTAGCCAACTTAGGACAGAATTTTCCAGCCCTGTCCTAAGCCACTTCCTTCCTGCTAGGGAACAGATGAAGTCAGTGTGTTTTGAATCCACATTTACACTCTGTCAAAGCACTGTTGTGCAGTGAGTGCTCCTTACAAAAGGACAGCCACCACACCCACGGTGTCACACATCTGCTGGTGTTCAGCCCTACCTATTTTGTGACTCCCCAGGTGAAAATCGCCATCCAGAGTCAGTGGAATTATCCATGTTGTAAATAAAGCCATTAGCAATCTTGGCTGTGGTATTGATCCCTGGGCCATGGCACCAGGATCAGCTGCCAGCTGGATTTTTTACTGCTAATCACCACCTTTAGAGCCCAGTGGTTCAGGCAAATTTCCACCCACCTTATTGTCCACTTCTTCAGTCCAGATCTCACCCATTTGGCAGCCAGAATACTGCAGGAAATGGTGCTAAAGGACTTGCTGAAGTCAAGGTGCACAACACCCTCTGCTTTCCCTTTCATCACTCAGCCAGTCATCCTGCAGGAGAGAACAGGCAGGATGGTCAGGCATGATAACAAAATATTGCTTCTTCAATAATCCTTGCTTCCTCTCTTCTTCTGGGGTGCAAACTAAATGGAGAAACATGTAAATCCCAGACATGGATTTGCCCAGTAAACGTGCATGCAATGCATTATTATTTCAGGCACACATTACTGTAACACCCAAATCCTCGAATTCAAACCCAGGGTGCTATTACAGAGAGATGAAAAAATACTGTCATTGCTCAAAGAATTTACAGTCAAGGATCAAACCTTAACACAAAGGTCTCATTACTTCCTTTCATCAGTGTAATGCTATTTCTCTTGGGAATGATAGTGCAAGATATTAGTTGCTAATAAAATGTAGTTGTTTAAAAATCAGTTTTTTGGATCTGTTTACCTAAGAATTCACAAAGCTAATAACCTTAGAAAGAATTATCAAAAGCTACATTTCCACTCAATATTATCATCAAGGGTATAGTGTTGCACATTTTTGCATACCTATGCAGCAAACATTGTCAGGCAACACAGACTTGTATTTGAGGGAATTAAGGCTAATGTTTCAGCTAAATGTGCCCAAGGTCTCCAAAACAGAATCTTCAGCAGTCTCTTTCACACCTACAAGCAGTGTTTTAAAGAACAAACAGATTGTTTATCTGTATGATAGATGTGTTCTGCCCTCTGATGAACACAAATCAATACCATTACTAATCAATGATGTTCTCCAGGGTACAGGTAGTGATTTCTTTCTGCAGCAGAATTTTGTTGGTTCCACTGGCATCCAGGGAATGCAGCAGCTACATGAGTGCTGCGAATCCATTGTAGTTGGCAAATTCATTGTAAGATAGCAATACAAGCAACAAAGTTATTTCCTTCTTCTCTTCCAGCTCAATCAAGGACCATCTGAAATACAGCAAACACTGTAGAGAAAATTAGATTAATTAGTTTCAGATGACTCGTCCCTATAAATTATCTTGGACCTCAACAGTAGCGTACCGGAAAATCGGAGTTTTCATGGAAATAAAGTTCTGCAAAGAAATTTTGTGCCCAACTTCAGCAAAAATATTTGTTACCTGTTTTGTCCAGACCACTCCTTACTCACATAATTGTAGCTAAGTCAAAGGTAAAGGACTTTCCACCACGTCTGATTCTACCTTAAAAGTTCCTTACATACAGTTCCTGTTGCTGGAGCTTCAGAGATGCATCAGATTTATCTGACAGTGATCTGGGTCTCCTCCTAAGTGGCCAAATTCCAGCAGTTCCCAACACTGAGACGTCGTGGTGCATCCCAGCTCTCTGCCATGCATCCTGGACAGGCACAGCACTGGCCTCCACACAGTATGAGCACCAACCTGAGGATGCTCTGGTTTTAAACCTTCCTTGGCCATGGGACCAAGACTCCATGGTAGACGTGGGCCTGGCAGATGTCTGCCAGCTCAGGGTGCTCCAACACGCAGGACAAGCACAGCAGGGATATTGCCACAACTTCCCAGCCTCCTCCCTTTAAACACAGCAATGCTGCTGGAATGGCTGCAGAGCTGAACCCAGATTTTTTTTGCAAAATTTCTTTGCCAAATGGAGACAACCTCATAAACCAGCCCTCTGGGGGATGTTCTGCACTGGTTGGAGTGGGAACTGGGGTAAAGCGTTCTTAGTTTTCAACAAGAGGAAGGTTCAAGTGACTGTGCTGTGATGAGGGAGCAGGGACAGATCAGGTCATCAGTTTTCCTTCTGAAGTTCTGGATATTCAGTTTGCAACATCTTATTCTAAAAGTGCACATCAAGCAAGTTCAGTTGCTCTGTAGACAAAATTGAAGTACCAGGACACACCAAATCAGGCCTTTCCCAGGGTGACATCTGAAATCAAGCACTTATAAGCCTCATTGCAGTAGGGAGAAATACAAAAGATTATTCACTGTCAACCAAGAGCAGAAGGAAACCACTGCAAGAACAGTGCAGATGGTTAAATGAAGGTTTCCCATGTAACGCTGCCTTATGTACAAGTGTCCTCTGTCCTCCAACATCAACAGGAAACTGTTGTGTGTCCTTCAGCATGGCTTGAATACATTTTCCTAGGACTGTCCTGTGTTGGTGCTTTTAAATTTAAATCACACGCAGAGCTGAGTGCTCTCTGATGACTGGGAGAATTTTCATTGGAGTTTGTAGGTTCACCTCACTGCAGAAGAGGAAGGTTTTTATTCACTTGCTCAGTACAGCATCAGCATGATGAGCCAGGACAGCTTTCCAGCTGCAAATGGAAAGGTTCAGAGCTTAGCACTTTCCCCCAGTGGATGTTCTGGCTCATATACCACACAGCCCTGAATGGAGATGGTGAAGATGTTTCAGACCTTCAAACTGTAAAACTCTGTGTTAACTCAGATGAGTCTTGTATTTTATTACTACAGATAAAACATACAATTTAATTAAACATGCACCTATAAAATGTAAGGTTCAACTAACTCTCTGCTTTATTTTAATACAGCCTACCTAGGTAACTAATGGTAATGTTATGTAAAGAATTAATAGCTTTTCAAACCATAAAACACCTTAGAGCTCTATTGTTTTCTCAATTTACAACAGCTCCAATTTTGAGCACAGTTTCTGCTCACATCATCACTTAACTCTTCATCTTCTATAAAGTTTCATCTTCTATACAGTTTATCTTGAGACTCTATTATAGATCTATTACCACAGCTGTTTTCTGTATCATAAATGGCATTTCAACCTGAATGCATCCAAACCCAGGGTTGGATTTTTAGATAAGGAGGGTGCAATATTTAAAAGAATGCATATAAAACGTTACAGTCAGAACATCAAGAGTAGCAGAGCCAAAAAAAGTAGATGTGGGTCTGGTTTTGACCTGGGTGCATATTTGAAAGACAAAGGGCATTATTTTCCTACATGTGACCACATCCCACAAGGGTTCATCTTTTACCTTGGAACCCAGTGAATTGTTTTTTTAAATCAACAAACCTGAGTGGGGTGCTTTTCCTCCTGATGCTGACATGACTTACAACTTCTGTTCTCAAAGTAAAATCTAAAGCATCATTGTTGTGCAACCAAATATTCCTATCCATTTAGTAAGGCCAAGAGACTTGATCTTCAGCTGGGATAAACAGAAAAAATGGAAATGCTGCAGTTGTTTTGAATCAAATCAATTAATTGACCTGTCCAAAATACTATTCTGAGTACCTGTACTGTTACCTCTCTACCATACATTGAAAGTACTTTTCCTGAAAATAAGAACAATAGACCTTTTTTGTCCCAGACTCTTGTTTTCTTGGCTAAGACAGTCTTGGAACATTCTCTTTCCAGACCCTCATTTTTCAGCCATTTCTGCTAAGAAATAAGAGCAATGTTCAAACTTCAATAAATAATATTAGGATGTGGAGTTTTTTCCAAGAAAACAAGTTAGCCCAAACTGCCGGTTTACAACATTTTTTGCCAATGGAGAAATGATGATTAACTCAAAGGACAGCTCACCAAATAACATTTTTCTCAGCAGCCCCTCAGACTTCAGTTAATGAACGTATTTAATCAAGTTTATCAGAATTTAACAATACAGTTTACACAATATAAAAGATATTACTGCATTAATGAAAGCACTTTAATTGGCATTTGACAGATGTTAAAGAAAACTCATTCCAAGGCTGTATTTTTCTATCCTGTAGGACCACTCATCAAATTATCTGACAGCAATAAAAATCTGTACCTTTACAACATAAGAATTCATAACTTCCTAACTGTTACCCATCAAAATCTTTCCCCAATCAAAATAATAAGCCAATTTTGAAAGTCAGTCTAGAACCAAAAGGAAATTAAAAAAAAAAACAAACAACAAACTTTCGTTGGAAAAGAAAAAAAAGTCTTGTGAAAATTTCCACTGAATTTTGGTTAATGAAAACATTTAAATACGAAGCCTTCAGTGCTTTATAAGTGTTTAATTTCAAACTTGTGAGAACAGCTTTAATTGATTTATCTTCCCTCTGGTGAGTCTTACAAACCACCCATCCACACCCATGCACAAGGTTAGGGAAACAATCATAGTATTGGATAAAATCAGCATTTTCCTTGCCCTCTGCTCATGTTCCTCACCAGGCCCTCCCTATGCACCACTTTCTTAGGGGATGGGGGAATTAAAACTGACTGGAGTGGAGGGCAGATAGATTTTTCCACCCAAACAGAAAACACTTGGTTAGCATGATCCCAAAGGGGAAAAGAAATCCATATGAAAAGCAATCTTTTCCTCTCAGTGTGTCACATGGAGAAACAGTATTTTCAGCCAGTTCAGTCCTAGCAGTTTGTTTTTGTATATTTAGAAATACACTTATATCCTAGAGGCCCCCTACCCGCTAGACTTCAGGTTTAGGGTCAAGAAGGCACAGGGACAGGTAGCACCTGCAATGATCATAACCACTTATTTAAGTGGAAACAAACATTTTACACTGTATTTAAATGGGATGGCAGAATTTAACTCCTAAATTTAGATTAGGCTTTTGTTTGAATGTCAATAATGACTTGGGTATTGTAAAATACATACTGTAAAACATATACTAAAAACTATCCAAGACTCCAAGGCCTTTCCAACAACACCTCTCTCTTGTTTGGTCTGTAACAGAGCTGTGCAAATGCCAGGTTTATTTTCACCTGTACAGTCAGAAAAACAAAAAGTTGCACGCACAGGTAATTCAGATGAAAATTGAGATCTTTAAATATCTGCCTTACGGGAATGAAAATCCTCCACAGTTCATTTAATTTCATTCCAAAGATGCCACTTGACTCCGCTGGAATCCCTGGTCAGCCAGGGTTGGTACCACTGACTCTGTATTACCCAGAACCACAGGGTTAGAGCATTCAGAGGGAAACCTGAGGCACTGCAGGGAAAGGCAACACTATTATTCCCATCAGATCTGTGAATTTAGCTCCTCATTTTTCCATTTTAACCCTTCCCTCCTCCTATCCACCCCAGGCAAACTATTTTGATTTGACTATATGGCAGCTCATTTGGGATAACAAAACCCAGGTATTTCACCAGATTTATTCTTCACTGGAAAACATTCAGCATCTCCTGGAGAGCCATGTGCCAAGAAGGGCCTCCTTGTTGGACTCAGCATAGTATGCTCAGATACAAAAGTAAAAATAGTAAATGCCTTGATTTTATGGCCACAGATCAGCTCAAGGATCAGGAGGTAACAGATACAGCATGTGCCTCAGTTTGTGTTCCCAACACTCACTAAAACTCAAAATAAGCAGGGTGTCTGTGTGGCAGCCAGTGCAAGTGGGCTGATTTATCCAGGCTGACTCTTGCTGAGGGAAATAAATAGCACCCCCCTGCTCAGGGCAGGCATAAGGGCTCCTGTAGCACAACTCCTCCTCTCTCACATGAACTGTATGCTTTTAAGGAGGTTCCCAAAGCTTTTGCTGCAGGACTGTGATTCAGACAGGAGTTTGGGATGTTGGGCAGCTCCACTGCCACCATTTCCGAACATCCCTTCCCAGGGCACTCCTGCCCTGCCACCCAGTCCCAGCAGAGAACACGTGGCAGCTCCAGGCTTCTCCTTGGCTCGCTCTCCTCCGTCCCACAGTGTGCCCATCCTGCCTGGATCAGATATGGAACCTTGGCATCCTCAGTGGCAGCAACCCCAGGGCTGTGCCCGGCTGGAGGGGGAACCACACTCCCCCCAGGGGCAGCCTCAGGAGAGGCTTTGCTGGTGCCCTTCCCAACACCCCTCCTGGGGGGATAGGAGGTTTAAATGGCCCCTGAGCCAGCACGTGGGAGAAAACCCAAGAGCAGCTGCCTGGGGGTAACTGGGGGGCTTTGGGACAGGGGTGGTGACTTGGGGGTGTTTTATTGGGATGCACTGGAGGCTGCCAGATACCCCAGAGCACTCAAGCCAAGGTAGCCCTTAATTCAATAGAACAGCAAAGACATTATCAGAAGCCTCTTTCTAAATTCATCATTCCCTGCTTGCTGCACTCTGTGTGGATATCTAGGGATACATCCCTCTACCAGGAATCAGAGTGATCAGTATCTGCTCATCAATATTAGCAATAGCAACACATCTGTGTGTAAAAGCACTTATCTCTTGTCTGATTACATGTCAGTCAAGTGATTACATGCCTGGAATGCTTAACCAAGTAAATCTATGAAATAAATGTCCTGGCTAAGGCTTTTTACATGAGACACACTAATCTTCCATTATTTTTCATGGACAATGTATGGCATACCTAGTCTGAAAACCCAAACCCCTGTGACTTATGCTACACGGCAGCAGCTTTGAATTTCCATGGAGCACTGACAGTAAATAGAAAGTTACATACAAGGCCCAAGCAGCAGCTACAAAATTGTAAAGGCAGGCTTCAATTACTTAAAACAAAATTTTAAGCAGAAAAGTAAATTTTGCATTAACCTGCACAGAGTTATTGAGAACTAAAAAGTACAGTTGAGAATTAAAAAGTACATAAGAACAAAAGTCAACAGTGATATTTTTCTTAATTTCATATACCAGTGCCTTATATAAATGGCTGAGTCATTCCTTTCTTTTGTAGGCAGTGTGGAATTCTTTAATTTACTCTCTTCATAGCATCACTCAATGGTGTTGCTTGGAAAGAACCTTAAAGATCATCTAATTCCAAGCCCCTGATGTGGACAGGGATGCCTTCAATTGTACCAGGTTTCTTAAAGTACCATCCAAACTGTCTTTGAACACTTCCAGTGATGGGGCACCCACTCTCTTCCAGTTTCTTACCACCCTCATTGTAAAAACTCTTCCCTCTATCTGATCTCAAACAACCCTCTTGCAGTTTAAAACCCTTACCTCATTACAGGACATGGTAAGAAGCCTCTCCGTCCCTTTTATAAGCCCCCTTTACGTATTGGAAGCCCTGGAGCCTTCTCTTCTCCAGGCTGAACCACCCACCCCTGCCATCCTTCCTTACTAGGAGAGGTGCTCCAAGCCCCCTGACCCTCTCTGTGGCCCTCCCTCTGCAGTTGCTCCAAGCGGGTCCTTCTCTTTCCTGTGCTGGGGACCCCAGACGTGCAGTGCTGAAATAGGGGCTCACAGGGTGTAGTACAGGGGGAGAATCACCTCTCTTGACCTGCTGGTCATGCTGCTTTTTTCAGCTCCTCCTTGTTACATGACAACAGCCCAAGACACGCTTCCCTTTGTCACCTCACATGGTGCTGAACAAGCATCCGCAGCAAAATAAGAACAAAACAAGTATCGGGATTGTTTTTCTTTTGTTTGCAAGCTTCTTCCAGAAACCTCCATTGTCTCTTTTTAAGTACATTTCTAAGTGTTGTAAAAACAAAAGTGAGGATATTAAATCTTTGCCAATTACCTCTAGAAAAATAACAATGTTATTTTTAAAGCAGTCACGACAAATACTTGGTGCATCTCGGCACACAATGTGCTCCTGCTGCAGGCACCTGTCAGCTTTCCCAAGGAATCTCAGCATGGGACTATGTGTGTTTGCACAAAAGATAAGGCAGTTTTGGGGTCTAATGGTTAAAACAGATTTATCATACAAGCACAGAATGGTTTGGGTTGGAAGGGACCTTATAGACCATCCAGTTCCAACCCCTTGCCATGGGCAGGGACACCTTCCACTATCCCAGGTTGATCAGAGCTGCACCCAACCAGCCTTAAGCACTTCTAGGGATGGGGCATCTACAACTTGTCTGGACAACTTGTGCCAGCACCTCATCACCCTCACAGGGAAGAGGTTTTAATTCCTAAAAATTCTATTTATTTTAATTCCTGTTCAACCACCATATAAATCCTTTGGGGCAAACTATACCAGCCACTGAGCAGAGACAATGACTTCTAACAAGGCAAAACACAAAAGTAATATATACTTTTTTCTGAATAGTATTGTGAAATTTAAGGAAATTCCTACAAGCCTAAAGATAATGTACTGCATATTGGTTATAATCAGAGGCTTTGTGGTCATCAGGATGTTTATTAGGATGTGGTAAACAAAATATCATCAAGCCCATGAGACAAACGTGCATTTATTTATAATGCAAAATGGGAATGTGGCCCTCTGATGACTTGTAAGGAAAAAAATTACAGTAACAAGTGCATGCAGGAGAAAACAAATAAACAGCCTACTGCTTTCAAACTCTCTGGATCAAATGCATCACTGCAATGGCTTTATTAACATCAACTGAGTCATATCATGAATGGAGTGGTTAATTGAACAGAAACGATGAGGGAGAATTAGATCTTTTTTAATTAAAAAAAAGCAGGCTGTCCTAAAGAAAGAGTGAACAGAACAGAGTTTAAGGGTATGAAAGGCTTATTAATACCTTTTCATTGAATGAATAGGAAAACACTACTTCTGGGAGTTGGTCATGACACAACCTGCTTGCTTATGCTTCACCAACTCTGCATCCATGGGAACTTGACGAGCTCTCCTTAGGCAGCTTCTCCACTCCAGTGTTCTCCATGAGCAAAGCAATTGCTTGCAGTGCCACTGCACTGATGCTACTCAACTGGAAACCACTCTCCTATTGTAAAAGGTTATAATCCACAATGAATCACTTCAGTAATGTGATCACGAGTTACATCACAACAATTCTACACCCAACATCTGAAAACTGAAGTCGTGAGAAAATTAAGTAAAAATAAAAAAGTGGAAGAGGCAGGAGTTGAGCAGCTGCTCAAACTCACTTCCCTTTCCTAAAGCAAAACCAAACAGCTTAGTGAAGGTTGGAAAGATGCAGCGTGAAAAAGCTCTTGTGTGACTCACCATTGTATGATGCTTATCACAAGTGTGAATAATTTCTTAATAAGAAGTGAGAAACCAAAGCAATACCAGTAAGAATCGGACAACTGCAGCAAGCATAAAGATTCTGTACCTTACATGGCATGCAATCTAGCAGAACAAATAGATTCTGATGTATACAACCCTTAAAGCTGTCATGTCTCAGCCCATCTGCTCTCTTACATGGGGGCCTGAAATATTTGTTCAGCTCGTTGGCTACTCACATACATGGTGGGACACATGGCAGGCAGGAGGCTCCTCTCAGCTGTTTCACCCCTGTCCTGCACAGATATGGGACACACAAATCTGATTATTATGAGCCCTGTGATCCAAATCTTGAGCAATGGGAAGAGAAGGGCAAACTGGGAAAATCATGTCACACAGGTGGTCACATCACTCCAGACCTCCCCCTCTCAATTCCTAAACTATTAATATTAAACATTTATAAGTGTGTAACAAATGAAATTGTTATTTGCAAAATCTATTTTTTTTTCCAGCTGAGCAATTTAATGTATCAATGAATTAGCAAACAGAAAATAAATTAGAACATCGTACTTGTGTTTGCACTAAATGGTCACTTATATTAATGTTTACAGCTGGTTTATCCAAGGGCAACATCCTATGATTCATTATTCATCAATATTAATGAAGTTTTTGTTCTTTTAATTTTGATAAAGATTTTTGCTCACAACATAATCTGAATACAATTTTTGAAGGATGTTTTGAGAATATCCAGGAGCTGAAACTAGAGATTACCATTGACAAGGGTAACTATTCTCTGTAACTACATTTGCATTAAATACCTACTGTCATTAAATCAACCACAAAACAAATCTTTACTTGTACCTCCTGAAGACCATTTTCTAGTAGACACTCACAGAAGGCACCAGACAACTACTAGCACATCTGGATGTGTTAAAAGACTGTAGTTAAAAGGATATTAAAAGGATGCAGGCTTGGTAGAAGAGGTGGATGCTGCTACTACCTTTTGTTATATAAAATATCAAAGCTCCCATTCTGTTAGGGCCTGTTCAACCTGCTTACTTCAAAAAAATGGTCTGAACACCAGGGCAATGGGAGAAGAAGGGAAAAGAAACCTCCATCCATGGGGATTTTCAAGCCCTGCCTGCAGAAAGCCCTGAGCAGCTCTGCCAGATCCCAGAGCTGGTCCTGCTTTGGGCACAGGGTTGGACCAGAGACCTCCTGGGGGCCCTTCCCACCCGAAGGATTCCATGAGAAAGGAAGCACAGGTACAAGGAGTCTTACATAACTGTGAAAAATCTGAGAAAGAAAATAACATGAGTAAATTATGTCCAATTAGTCACCTGACAAAATGAGGAGTTGCCCATGAGAGTGACCCATGTTCCAGAGCACATTACCAAGGACTTTCCACACTCAGCAGTTCAAACTTGCAACAGGACACAGAAAAACTTGTCTTGAGTGAGGTTTTAAAAGAGAAAACAATCCTTGATCTATTCTTGGAAGGAAATAAAGAAAACAACTATTAGACCCAAGTATGGGACTTGGGATCCCAACTGGAGGGAGACATGGAGCCATAAGTCAAGTCCAGAGCACTAAAGAGGCAGAACTTGTTTCATAACCTCATCCTCACTTTCTTTAAGATGACATCCAGACTGAGGAGCTGTGTGATTTCCAGATGCCTTCCATGGTACCAAACATGTGAGAAGCCAGCACACTCAGCTCCACTGAGGCCAAGAGCCTAGAAATTCACCGGGGCATCATCCAAATTGTGAGGACACTGGAGTCCTAGTGCTTGACATCAAAACAAATATCAGATAAATAAATAACTAAAGCTCTGGTTGGCCCTCTCACTTGTAAAATTCCATTTTTTTATGCAGAACACCATTTATGTCTGGTCTGTGTAGGCAAATAGGAAAAGGAATGTTAAAACCCCAATTTTAGGTTGCATAAAACAGGGTTTAGGTAACTAAATTACATTCTGAAGAGCTAAACATTGCTATGTTTTTGTCACACAGAGGCTGTTTAATTGGATTCACTGGATTCAGCCCAGCCTGGAGTCAGAGGTGATTGTTCTAAGAACATCTGAAGGCAAAGCAGGTTTTTTATATAATGTATAGTAACTCAATGACCTTTTTGGTGGAATGAGATCTAAAAAGAGCTATTAAACTGACTCATATGATGTCTGATAGCTGAAGCTAGAGAAATTCAGGCAAAAAAGCACGTGTTACTAGATGAAGCATTTTTCTTCTCCATCCAAACAAATCTGTAAATCAACATTAAATGCTTAGAAGGTATGTTCGGGCAGAAGGTAAAGGTTTGATGCAAAAAACCATTAGGTGAAGTTATGGACTGAGCTGTGCAAGATGGCAAATCACTCCAGAAATGCTTTCCAGGGCATTAGTCATTTTATTAGCAGCAGTGTTACCACCACCAGGCCACTGCCATTAAAACCTGTATGAAACAATTTCAACTAGAGAACAATAATCATGCCTTTTCTTCACAGGCTGATCTCTTTTTCAGAACCTAATCTGTGAAAGAAATAGATCAAATCCCTTCTTGTTTGATCCTTTCTAAATCCTCTTTTCCTCATAAGGGGTCCATTCCCGTTTTCTCTGTGAATATGCCCAAACAGCTCTCCTAGAAATACAAATATCCCTCCTCTGCTCTTTTTGTCTTCTTTTTTTGATGTGGCTGTGTGCTGGTTTTTTAATTGAGATCCAGGCTCCCTGCTGGCTGCCACCTTGTTCCATAAACATTTCTCTGGGCAGCCTCTCATTATTCACAGCTTCGGGTAAGTCCATCTCCATTAGTGCTTATTAAGCCACAAACAAGAACTTGAAACACAGCTCTATGGATTCTGTCTCTAAAATAGTCCTTAACCACATTTTGGCACTTTGAATTTTTGATCTGTATGCCAAGATTAAATCCTGACTCTGAATTTTCAGTTTGAGGCAGAATTCCGTCCTTGTTGTAGAGAATTTTGTTATTTTTGTAAAATAGTCACTTACACTTTGTGTAAGTACCAAAGATATCAAGCCTATCAGTCCTGTTTTGACTCAGGGCAAGACCACTGCTCTCTGAAACCTCTTCTATGCTTGGATGAGACACTAGGACAATAAGAAAAATCCTTTAAAATTATCACCACACTGTGTGCCTCATGGAAATCATTCATTTGTACTTAACTCTCAAGAATTTTGCCTGCTTGCCTCTTGTTTTCTAAGGTAAAAATTGGAGGTCCTTGGTACCGACTTTCATATTCTGTTACAAAAGGCAGTCTGCAATGTTTCATTTCATTCTTTTATGTTCCCACTTTCTTCAAGGGCACTTCTGAGTCTAGAAAAGTTGCAATTCCAACTCAGTGGATTTGCTTCAGCTTTCCTGTTTCATACAGCATAAGGTAAATCCTAGACACCTCATGGATATGCTTTGGTTAAAAATGTTACCATCAGGTAACATGCAATTTTAGGATTAAAGACCACAGCAGAACTTCCTCAGGATGTAGGTATCTCCACTATCAGTTCCTGTATCATGATTTATCACCATGACAAATATACCTCTATGCACTAGGAGATCATGTTGTAGTCTTTATAAGCACTGCATTCCACTTTTAATGGAAAAAAGCCCTTTCTGGTGCTGCTCTCTAACCAGGTGCAGTGGCACACCTGAAAGGGCAGCCAACATTCAAGAGAGCACATTGGCCAAGGGAGGGCTCAAGCCTCTTCAAACTGCTTTGCCTCTAGAGAAAACAGGTTTTAAAGATGTGATGCAATCTGAATACCTCACACATGGTATCTACAATATGATTCAGCTGAAAACATTAAAAGATGGTAAAATTAGAATTAGAAATGTCCAGTTTAACAACAATGTTTACAGTAGATGCAATACACCTCCTTTATCCCCCTTTCTGCACACCAGTGTAGCTGCTGATTTAGCAAAGTAATTAAATCATGCCTAATTTTAAGCGTGTGAGGAGTCCCATCAGGTTCAAAGAGATTATTCATATGCTTAAGTACATTGCTGAATCAGTGCTGAAATGAAAATAGTTACATAATTACAGGATTATATGAACATAGAGTTGCAAATGTGATGTTTAGAAGAGAAAGGCTAATTTACAGGATGATAGGAACATTTAATTGCAGTTTAGAGATGGACAGAAATCCACCACCACAAATGATGATACAAAACCCAGCATGTCTTTCACTGTCACCGTGGCATCTTTAACTTGCAAAGCTTAAACCGATAACCCAAGCAGGTGGATGAACAGCACCGTGCTGCAAATTTTCACACAGAGCCTTTGTATATTCCCTTCTATATCTGTACAATTCTAAATAAATATATCTGCTTTTTAATATTCTTGAGTTTTGACTCTAATCCAACACTAGTTTCACTGCACTGAAGTATGAGGTTGTAAATCAATTATTTCACAAACCACTCCCCTACCCCAGCTATAGAATCAGAAATCTCTAACAGAATCTAACAGGCCATACTGCCTTTTTTTTTGTTTTTGCATCATCCATCACTGCTTAAGCCCAGCACCTATGTCCATACTCAGATTTTAGGGACCTATTATCCAGAGCTCAGTTCCAAAAGCACCAACAGTGGAAGGCAGCCCTGCCTTGCCTCTCACATTGCGGTGGTGGGTGACATGGACATCTGCCACATCCCACAGCACCCTTCTCTTATAGGTGTCCACTTTTCTCCTACAGGGAAGGACAAGTCACTCATGAAGCCACTGAGCTCTTTCTACAGCAGACAGCAACACGATGAGTCCAGACAAAACCCTTGCAGAGACTGCTTTGGGCCTGCACAGCCCCCATGAAGGAGGGTAGGTGCATCACCTGCTAACCCAGTGACTCGCCCTGTTTGCAGTTCAGAGCCTTCAAACTGAAGATCTAAAGTTTGGAGATCAGCAAAGATGAGCAGAGAAAACCTTTGTGTGCCTGCATCCTGTCACCCTCCACGTTTCCATATGTTCATGGAGAGGTTTCTCCCTTTCTTCTGTTGATAACCCACAAGCAGCTTCTGAAGGGAGAGATCTCCAATTATACATGGCAAGCATGAGCCCAGCCCACCCTGAGCCATCTGGCTGCTCTCAGTCACTGCCAGGTAAGTCAGAGAGGCTGCATCAATACCTGTCCACAACCCAACCTCAGTGGTGCACACCCAGGTTCCTCAGCTGGTGACCAGAGAGGAGGTCAGCAATGTCTGACAACATTAATGAAACTGGAAGCTGTGGCTACGTTTAACAAATCTGTAGGGCTCTGTTCCTTCCTCTTTAATTCCTTAGCACCGTGTAACACTGACACCATCCTATCACATACAGCAATTTTTCAAGGGGTTCAAATATGGACAAACCACTGCTCTGCTTTGCAGACCAATATAGCTTGGAATAAACCTTGCTTGTATGTGTGAGGGTAGAATAAAACAGGCAAAGCCCACGAGATAATCTAGTGCACAAAGAGGAAGCAGTTGAAACACTCCTTTGTTTGGCCAGCAGGCAGAACAAGTTTGAGGTGGTTTTATGAGAATACCTGATGTGTGATACTTATTTTTATTTGTTCTTCAATTCTATTGAGTGCATGCTCTGAAAGAACACAGGGCTATCAAAGCAGCCCACAACAGTACATCTGTAACAGCTTCACAATAAGGGCTTGAAAACCACATCAATATGAAATATACTTGCAGAAAATCTTGGTAGTGTTAAATTATATCATGCTTCACAAAACAGTTTCCCAAACACAAACTTGCAGAAATACTAGCAGAGACCACCCAGAACAACTGAAGTCAAGATGACTTTTCCATGGTAAAACAAAAGTACTCAAAGCTTGCTGACAGATACGGCATGTTTTACCCTGTTAGAAGAGCACGGTATCAGTTTTCCATCATTTAAACCAAAGTTTTTGAAGGGCAAAAGCTGTTTTTGAGGCCAGAAGTGAGGTTCTAAATTTCAGAGTACAAAGCTGGCACCCAAAGTTGCACTTCCACAGTTCTTGTTACACCACTGTGACTTCAGTCACCCGTATCCTCTGTTCCCAAGACAGAGGATCACATTCACCTCTGGAGTTACAGACTCAGACTAAATCCTTGTGGTTCATACTCTGTCTTCCCCTCACAGTGTTGGGTAAGAACAGAGGATGGGCACTTACCTCTGCTGAAGAATATTGATGCTCAGGCATGTGAGAAAATGTTTGCCAGCACGTCCTGGTGGCCTGGAATTCCTGAGAGATTGGCCAAGTCTGGGAATGTGTATCTGGGTGACTTTCTATTCCCCTTCAAACAGTGCAAAGGGGTCAGTTTTGCTGGGAATAAATTGCCTATTACGCTTGGGGTGAAAATAAAATAAAAACCAAAGGCAGACTGGAGCAGCAGGAGTTTCCCAGCAGGGGAGGGCCGTGGCTGTGGGGGATCACTCAGCCCAGGCCTTGTGCCAGAATCCCACAGCAGCTCCATGGAACAGCCAGGGATTTCTCCAGACACCCGTGCACACACACACACAAGGATCTTTATTGGAATGGGATGTGCCCCCCTGCTTACATTTTAAACTTGCATCCCAACCAAGAAGTCTTAAAGCAGCACAGAAACAAGATCTGAGGAGTTCAAAGAAAGCAGTTTTCAGTTTTTAAAGAATTCCTAATTGTCTGAAACTCTCCCCCAATGGCACCACCCTCATCTTGATTACAGGAATTGCTGGTCCAGGAACAGAAACAACATGGTATTGTCTGGTCAGTCAGGAAACCAGGAGAAAGTTTTGAGATCAGTCACAGCTAACCTCCACAGATCAAGTTTAAAGCACCAAATAACAACTCCCTGCGGCCTGAGAGCACTGAATAAAATTTTAAAAATGAAAAACAGTTCCCTGGAATTCATTCAAGTAAGCAGTTTCTTCAAAAACAAGTAATACTTAGCTTCATGAAAAAAATAGAGGAAAAACACAATATAATGAGCTTCACTTATGAAGTAAAGGTGATTTTCACATTGTGAAGCCAAGTGTACTGTCTCCATAGGGGGGCCCTGATGTCAAATATTCTCTTAGGCCAGTGTCACTCTTCTGCTGCCCCAGAAACATTCATCCCAGCAAGAATCTGAGCAGCTCAGTATTTTTAAGGCAAGTTGCCTTGGTTATTTTTCATTCCTAATTATTTTCTGAAAATAACACCAATAAATAGGTAGGCATTCATGCAGTAAGAAAACACACCCTTTTCATCTTCCATTATTTTTCCTAGTGCTACCATTTAAAAAAATTTTAAAATTATTACAGCAGTGGTTTCAATTAAAATTAGCAAATTACAACCAAAACTCTCAAAGCTACATATGTTAAGCCAAGAATATGTACAAACACAGTAACCTTGCAATTCTTTGGTTTATTTCAGTGAACTCGGATTAAAAGATTCTTACATAGCTTGAGTAATTGGCTAAAATAATTGTGGAACAGTCCTAATTCCTTTGTGAAGTCAGATATACTGGAAGTAATTTCTATGACAAAAGTTTTAGCTGAAGGAAGAAAGGGAAATGTATCACCCGAAAGGTTCTTGCTCTAACTTAGAAATACCCTTGGGTACATAATCCCATCATCAAATCTCAGTGATTTAATTACTGAACATCAAAGGTAATTTATGTTGAATCTTTCTTCTGCATAAGAGTTAGGTTTTCTGCTCTGGGATTAGAATAAATTGTTTTTAGAAAAATAAAATAAATCCCAAATAAGCTTTGTAGAAAGTCTGGTATTTCCATTTCTAGTGAGAATGAGCATGGAGAACCTCAACTGACTGCAAAAGCATTAAAAGATTATCGGTGAAACTCTTCTAACTCAGCAATTACCTTTGATTAGCAAAGGGCACTTAAGGAAACATGATCAGCTTCGCCTAGAAATTTTGCTCTAGATTTCAGCAGGAGAGAGGTCAACAGTGCACCAGCAGCTGAAAGGTAGCAAGGGAATAACAGAATGGTTTGGGCTGAAAGGGACCTTAAAGAGCATCCCATTCCAACCCCTGCCACGGACAGGGATCCCAGGTTGCTCCAAGCCCCATCCAACCTGGCCTTGGACACTTCCAGGGATGGGGCAGCCACAGCTTCTCTGGGCACCCTGTGCCAGGGCCTCCCCACCCTCACAGGGAAGAATTTCTTCCTAATATCCAACCTAACATACCCTCTTTCAGTTCAAAGCCATTCCCCCTTGTCCTGTCATTCTATGGCCTTGTAAAAAGTCCCTGTATGTCCTTCTTTTGGACCCCCTTCAGGTACTGGAAGGCTGCTCTAAAGTCTCTCATCCGTTCTTCCTAAAGAGCTTGTATCCTTCCATTCCAACACTTTAGTCATAGGAGTTATCCCATCACATCTCTGATACCAATAAGATTGTAGCCTTGGATCCCTATGCTAATGTTAAGTCATTACAGTACTTATAAATTTGTTTTCTCCATTTTTATATATCTATTTTAAGAAAAGATTAGAATCTTCATGAAATAAGACCCGATGAAAAGTAAATAAAGCCCTTTATCAGCTCTGGCGACATTCTGTCTCCTTAATCATATTTCTATTTCCAGTATACATCTGTCAAAGATCAAGTGCTATCCCAGCAGATTAGGACCAGGCTCCCACAGCCAGCACAGAGGCAGATCATGCAGGGTCTCTGTATTTGTGGTCTCCAGTGACTTTCCATCCCCACCTTTGAGCAATGGATGAACTGTGGTCCCTGCAGCGTGGTGACAGCCCAGGCACCAAGAGCCAGCAACATTCCAGAGGGGTATCCCAGGGTAAGTGCACCTTGAGCATTGCTCAGGAAAAAGAGGTGAAGCCTCTGCCAAAGTTCCCCTGAGCAAGACACAGCAGCCAGGAGCTCTCCCCTCCAGAAACCCTTGGTTTTGACAAACCATCAACATCCTTCTGGCCCTATATTACACTTGGCTGTGGCAGCATCTTTGGGAGTTACAGTGAAGCTCTGAGCACATTGAGTAGGAAATAAATGGTGCATAAAATGCCATAAAATCCCTTATAAACACTGGGCCATGCAGCAGGTGAGAGCTGTGAGGGGTCTTGGTATTCTGGGTGGAGACTGACCAAGCAAGTTACTCCCTTCAATCAGCAAATGTCTGGGTGTCAGGGGAAGCCCAGGCTCTGCAGGGACAAGGGAAAGGCCTGAGCTGCTTCTAACTGTCCCCATCTGCACTTCAGGGACACTGTTCCCATCCTTGTCCTTCAAGACAAGAGATATAAATTATCACAGTATATGAGCAGAGTAGAGATTACACACCCTGTAACACACTTTTACTCCAGGTCAGCTCTATGGTGTATTTGAGCTCTACTCCACAGTCCCCACCCCAAAGCCCACATTGAGGTTCCTTCTCTGAAGCTTTCATCAAATTCTCCCCATTTCTCTCTTCTATCAGGCCACATGTTGAAGCAGCTTTGCTTTATCAGCACAAAGTAGCATTCCTTAATACGTTTTACTTTGGATTTTGTATAGGTAGATCTTCCAACAGCTCCAAAGAGCTCACTCTTACAAGAGACAGCTCTGTCTCTCAAAGTTTGAGTGAGGTCTGCTACACCATCGAGCTTTCCTGCAAAATTACAGCATGATTTGTGGTTAAGATCTCTAATGACAACCATTTCTTAGGCACAGGAGAAATTACAGAATTAGAGAGACGTGAGCAGTATTTCTTCCTCTGTCATAGTGGCAGAAAAACTGCATAGGCTGAGCATCTATATACCAGAATATTGTGAATTCCATACTGATTTATGATACAGTAAATCAAGATTATTATTGCTACCTAGAACATCTATGGATTTTGGAAGGCTTATGCCTCCTTACAACTAGATTAACAGTATATTGTGCAAGGAACTGGAGCATTGTGTGTTAAACATCTGACTCCAGCAAAGTCAGTGAAAGCTTTGGAATGGAGCTTTTCTTTAGACAACCAAGGTTCCACTCCACTTTGTGCTTCCATTAGTATAGACTGGGACAGTGACAGATCCAGCCCAACTCCATACTCACAGATTCGTACAGAGCTGTCCTGTGAAAGCATCACACAAATAGGAACATCCTGGACAACCCAAGTGCCACAAATCCCCTGATGTAGCACTCATAAAAGCACTTTAAAGGTACAGGATCATGAACCTGGAAAGCCTCTTTGGACGGCTGACTAGTACAGATTTCCAGAAATGTTATGTATCCTCTAAGTTCGGCTTTCCTCACTATAAGCTGTCAAGAACTCCCACCTCCCAAGGACACTGAGAAACTGATTTTTCAGGTGTGTGCTGGACACAGAACTGAAGGTACATGTGCCTGGTGAGCTTGTTCATGTGAGCTGAAGATGGGCAGCATGAACTTTTCCTCCCTCAAAAGTACCATCATCTGCACTCAGCTTGTGCCAGGTCAGGTTTTTCCTCATTGCAGCTTGTAGGGAGTTAATGGTTAAGCCAAGAAAAAAATAACACTATCACGACTACATTACCTCCTTTAACATACTCTTTTAGGAGGCTGAGTACACATATTTGTAGGAATATTTTTCAGATCATTAAGTATGATGGTTTCCCAAAGAAAACATTCCTGCTTGTTCACTTCCAGAAATAGCTGATATCTGAGGTGATGAGAGAAAGTTGCTTTGGATCAAGTTAAAGCTGAAACCAGTCCAGCTAGACTAGAGAAATGGCTACACATTCACCCCCATTCTGAATTAAAGTGGACTTTTTTTAACAACGTAATGGGCTGCAAAGTCCTTGCTCCTTAGCAAACCAGAAATGCTAAATGCAAAACATTCCCTTGAATTTGTAAAGTAGGTTTCCCGTGCAACACTTCAGTTGTAAAATCATATGAGCTCATGCAAGACTGTTTGGGATTCTGAGCCTTTTTTTAACATTCTAGTGTTTGGGGAAAAAATCCAGTGTAAGAAGGGTTAAACGCAGTAATTAAATACTTTTTTTAGGTGTTGTTTTACAGGCTTCCTCCTTCCTGTGGTTTTATGAGCACTGCTGGAAAAGCTGGATTATGATTTTGCCATTTTCCAGCCCGAGTGTTTCCCCTTTTCCCTAGGATCATTTTATTTGCAATGAGAATCCAGGAGAGAAAGCCCTCAGCAAAGCTAACACTGAAAACATGGAGCTTTGGCTCCTGCAAGGACCTTCTCAGGCATCTCCCTTTCCTGCTGAGCTTGGGAGGAAAGTGCAGACATGGTCAGTGGAGAGATTAATGTACCAAGAGGCTTTTTAAAAAAAGGAACAAGGCAAAACATCGGCACACATTCTGCATCTCTTTGGTTCAACAATTAGGATAAACCAAATAAAGGCTTATTTCACCCATATGCTTAAAATAAAAAGTTTAGTGTTAAGAAAACTTGCTACAATTTCCACTGAGAGAGCATATCCATGTCTATCCCTGTGTTTTATGCATGCATATGCAGAGACAGATCTAATCAGTGGCCGAAGCCATGCTGTGTCAAAGACTAAAATACTACATTTATTAGATTTCGGGGAGGTAGCAAAGGTTTGTTTTTCTGAGGAGCTATTTATAACATCTTATAATGAAGGTAAAAGGTTCCTTTCTCTGTGCTCCTACAAATACTGCTTCAGAAGGATTAAATCCTCTGAATTATAACTCAAACACTGAGTTCTGCTGTGAGTTTGATGGCAAGCCTGGCTCTGAATGTGGAGTTTTTCTATCTCCATGGGACATGGCCACATTTGTAACTCTGGCTGCCTTCAGGATTTCACAGCACCAACTCTGTGCTACCATTAAACAAGAGCTGTGGGTTTTTAGGTGTCTGACAGCCACTTGAAAGTCAATTTGTAGTTGTTTATGCCCCTTTCACTAGAGCTGCTCCTCACAGGGACAGCAGCAAATGTGTAGCACAGCATTTCCAGTGGCCCATGAAAGGCAGGCAGTGGGGAGCTTTACAGGCTCTTACCAGCAACCCTGCATTTCCACTTGGCAGGACTTGGACACACACAGAGGAATTCATTAGGATGTGGGGCAAAAATCACCGAGAGCCAGACTGGCTTAGGATTCCCTGAAAGAACATGAAAATAAATTGATGTCCTCAATTTATCCCTAAGATTCAGCCTGTTTTCCCCAAATACTTACTGTATTTCAGCACTTAGACATTATTCTCCTTACTCTTGTTTAGCCACTCTTATTTTACACTTACTACACTTTATCTTTTAGGGGTGAATTAGAACCAGCAGCTCTGCCTCTTCCCCTGCTTATAAACAAAACCACAAAAAGAGAAATGTAAGGAGTTATAACTGAGTTTTGCCTTTCATATCCTTTTCATTCTCCAACAGGACACTGCTGTTTTCATGTCTGAGGTGACACTATATTCAGTTTCCTTCATCATAAGAATTCATGCTTATGAAATCTACCACAAAATCCATTTTGCTTCTTGCAAAGGGAATACACTCCAGGATACAAACTGGGTTTTATTTTAAGCTATATTTCTGGTAAACATAGAAGTAAACTTAAAATGGAAGAGTATAAATGGATATAATGATTCTGCCGAGCTTGTAGAGAGGCTGAAAAATGCCTATGGTAAAAAGCAAGGATTGACCAAGTCACTTTATAAAGTCAAACTGACAATTATGAACAAGTTATTCTAGCTTGAAATGATTCTTCAAGTCCTTCCAGGCCACCTTTGGGTATTTGTGTTTGATTTTCACACCACATCAAGTGCATCACCCATATTTTGTGCTTTTTAACATCACCCACACAAATCACGCAACCTAGAGAGGAGATAATTCTGCATCTCAAGAGAAGATTATCTCAAAACAGTATTTAACACGCCTACATGCGCACCCTGAACCCATCAATCTACAGGTGCTACTGACTGGGATTCTGTGCAAGTCAGAGGGACTGGGAGCAGCTGCTGAGCTCCAGGGATGGAGACACACCCCACATTCATCATGTGTGTTAGAATTAAGTGTACAGGGCAAAAAAGAACAACCTCTCTGTGCTCCCTCTCCCCACAGCTCCCCATTTTGCTTGAGCAAAACTGCAGAGCACAGCTGTACCACACTGACATAGTTCTAACCCAAAAATATACAGTCACAATCGCCTTCTACTGTCACTCCTCACAAAAAAAAAAAGGCTGACCAAAATAAAATAAGAAAAGGTCATAATGCTGGAGAGGCAGAAGCAGATTTTTGCAGACAATAAGGATATGCCAGGTGGATTAACATGAAATCTAAGTATATTTAATGTAGCACTGTGCTACACATAATGAAAGACAAGGCAAATCAGCCATAGTCCATAATTCCTGAAGATAGCATCTAGAAATCAGTCAAAGCCTGGGTTAACAGCCTGATAGTTTGTCAAAATAAGCATCACATATGCAACGCTCAATTTCTGCCCTGTTTGCTGAGTACTTGAACTTGGAATCCACATGTTACCATAGCAAACCTCACCATCTCCTTTCCAGCTACTGGAAGCTTGGCAGCAAATAAAACAGGAGCATTCATTCCTGAGTGAGGAGTCACACCAAGGTTAAGGGATACAATCACAGCCTTGGCAAAGCCTGATCTCAGGATTATTCAAAGGCAAACTTTTATCTCTAGAAATATATCTGTCCTGCAAGATGGACTGACTTCATCTAAATTAAACTCCTGCTTTTAATCTGCTTCTAGAAGACCCAGCCTCTAAGATTATTTTGAGTCATTTCTTATCTTGTTGGATATCATGTGTCATTTTCTTAAACAGCTGTTCCACCACGGGGTTGGTCTTTCCTCCAGGCACTTACAATCTCAAATTTTCTTCAAAATCTAACAGTGCTTTCAGCTTAATCCAATATTCCTCATTTTTCCAAAGATGCATTTGCACTGGGGAGATGAACTGGAAGCTCAGATTCAATGTCTTGATGGTCAGAGGGGAGACAATTAGGAAGACCTTCCACAATGCCAGGTCAACATCCCAGCATATACTTGGAGGAAATGCTTGGGTGTCATTAAGGTCTGTTTCTCTGCATACAGAGAATGCCTGAGACCATTTCCTAGTCAAGTCCCTCAATCCCTCAGCACCATTACTGGCTACTTCTCTTCCACTTCCCAACAGCAGATCAGGAAATGCATTTGATCAATACATCAGGAAGTACATTTGATCAATATATCATACCAGCTTTGCATTTAGAATGCCTTCCAGAAACCACCCTTCCTATGTGCACCACGAGAACTAAAGCCATGCAACAGGTCACCAGTGTTCAGGAAGAGCCACTCACAAAACCAAACCACAAACTTCCTCAGCACAAAGATGTAGAGTTGGAAATTGATTTTTAGAGAAGAACAGATTTTTTTTCCTTCCAGCTATATAGAAAGAATCCTTAGTTTTTATTCTAGGATAGAATTGAGACTCACAAAACAAATCTTTTTAAAACTAGCCATGATTATCAGCACCTTGTACAGGCACTACTTAGAGTTTATTCCCATTTACTGAAACACTCCAATGGTTATTTGCATTAGAGTAGTTTCTCTGTCTCTTTCATGAAGTCACAAAATATTTTGATGAATAATTGTTAGAAGCAAAATCTCTCTACTTAAGCATTTTAACCTCAAGCACTGTGCTGGTTTTAGCTGGGGTAAAGGCAATTTTCTTCATGGGAGCTGGTATGGGGCTGGGTTTTGGATTTGTGCTGAAAACAATGTTGGTAACACAAGGATGTTTTCATTATTGCTGAGCAGGGCTTGCACAGGGTCAAGGGGCTTTTCTGCCTCTCATCCCAACAGTGAATAGGCTGGGTGTGCACAAGGTGTTGAGAAGAGGCACATTCAGGACACCTGACACCAACTTGTCCATATGGCACCATGCTCAGCAATAAAGCTGGAGGGAGGAGGAAAGGGGGGCCTTTGGAGTGATGGCATTTCACCTTCCCAAGTCACCATTACACATGAATCAATTCCTTGTTTTTCATTCCCTACTAGACTGTCCTTACTTCAACCCATGAGCTCTAACTTTTATACTTCCCATTCTCTCCTCCCATCCCTCTGTGGGGAGGGGGGAGCAAGTAGCTGCATCATTCTTGGCTCCCAGCTCAGGGTTAAACCCTGACAGGTACAAGGGACATCCCACAGCCAGCAAGGGGCTGGACTGGGCCTCCTGTGACAAACTGGTCACCAGCCTGTACTCCAGATCCCACTCATCCTGATTTTGGCTGGGATAAAACTAATTTTCTTCTTAGAAGCTGGTACAGTGCTGTGTTTTAGATCCTATATAAGAAAAATGTTGATAACACACTGATGTTCATCCCGAGGACTTTTGAGATTCCCATGATCTGCCAGGGTGGGGCAGCCATGTGGTACCTAATGGTCAGCAGGGATTAAAACACACCACCACTTCAAGATGATTTCTGATTAGAAAGAAATACTTCTGGACTAATCCAGCCTTTCACTGCTAATTTAGTGCCCATTATCAGGGGCTGAAGCAGCAAAATGTTAAACATAGGGGAATTTCACTACTCTGGAAGATTTACCTTCTATTAGTACAAGCTGCATCCCAAGTTTGCGTATTCCAGGAGTCATTTAAATCTCCCCTCTGGACAGAGAGATGTTTGTCAAGCATGAGAGGAAAAATATGGTCTTGGAGTTCACTGCAGCAAGCACAGTCTGGTGCTTCTGAGGCAGCAAGAGGTTTGGCTACTTATAAGATAATTTGTCTCAAGAATATCTGGCATTTATGATGACATATTTCTCCTAACTAGTCTTCTAATTAGAGCTTATTCTTACATGATATAAATTTCAAAACATTAACCAGTAAGCACAAATGAAGTCAATCCTGCTGAATGACAGCTGACACAAGGGTATGTCCTGTTTGCCTTCCAGGCTATGCCCTTTTCTTTTGAATTTATGGATAAGTCTCACCATGGAACAGCAGGTGAATAAAATGATTATCCACTCCTTTTTACTTGAATTAATATGCTATCGCCAAGAAATAAACCCAAGAAATGGTTATTCCTCTTGATCTAGTACATACCAGAAAGGCACTCATCACACAGCTGGCTTCCTGAAATATGTCAGATCCAAAATATTTACACCAGCTCCTGGCTGCTCACAAGAAGAATAAATGGAAGAGGCAAGAGTTCTCTCCCTGCTACTGTTCATAAACATATATATACACACCTATCTTTGGAGATCTGTTCATGTTTCATCCTTGAAACCCAAACAACAACATTATTTTCTATGCAGACATTAGGCATTCAGGAAATGTGAAGTGCCAGGAAATGAATGCAGGGTTTATTTTAATAGATTCATTGTTACCTGCAGACAGAGTGTAAGCAAACATTTCCTTCAGCAATAAAGTCAATAGCAGCCTTTCCAGCTGCTGCAGTGACTGCTTTGGTGACATCTCCATGGATAGTTCCCTGCTCCATTTTCGTTTGTTGAACTGACACTCAATAACAGAGGAAGCTGACAGTTTTAATTTTCATCTCCACACTCTAAAGAGATGAGCAGTTTCCTCACAAATTCATGGTATAATTAAGAGGCTCTATCAAATGAAATGTGATTACCAGACAGGGAGCTGAACTCCCCAGCACCTCAGAGATGCAGAAAGCAGAAGCTGCAGTTGCCGAGGACTCACTCCCCCTGTTGAGGTGCAGAGTTCCCTGCCACAGCCTGAGAAACTTCTTCAATGGAGCACAGCCCCGAAGCTCCACAGAGCTTGGCAGAGTTCTGCCTCCTGGCAGATATTTACTTATAAAAAGTGAGGTGTGAGTGTGTTAAGGATATTCAAAAGCAATGCCAAGCACTTGAAGAATTAAACCTTCCTGTCACATGTTTTGTGAGATACCACTGCCTTTGTTCCACAGTTACCCTTCCCCTCCCTCTGATTTTGTTTTCTCTCATTTTTGCCACTAGCACTGTTTACATCAGAAATACAGAGGTGTGAAAAAGAAATAAAAGAAAATGGTACTGGCAACAAAAAAACCCCCTTAATTCTGGGCAGAACTCATACTACCCTCTGGGTCTTACAGGCTGTGCTGGCAAGTGATTCACCTTCCAGCCAAAGGGATTTTCCTGGCCATTTGAATTATTGTATTGCCATTATGGGAATTAATTTACATCTGTGCCTTCCCTTCCCTTCTCCAGGATTTTTACACACTCGTAGTCAAAGGCACATACATGTGTGTAAATACATGCTTACACACATAGCAGGTCTTGTTTCTGTGGCATTAAAGCAAAAAGATTCTGTTCTGTGTCAGAAAACAAAACCCAGCAAGCAGTAATAGGTCTAAAGCTCAATGAATGACTTGTTATGCCAGTGTGTAAATAAGATTCTTAATGGGTACCACAGCCAAAGTGGATGTGGCTGAGGAACTCCAGAAACAGAAATTTTGGGTACTAGAATCACTGTTCCAGCAGCAAGTCACACTTAGAAAACACTTCTTGCTGTCTTGGAACTGGAAACTCAATAGTTGCATCAGTCTGGAGTTCTTGTAGTTACAGAGGTGTCAGAGACCCACCACAATTTATAGACACGCATGTGAACACCCACACACCTACAACTGATTTCACTGCTGTCACAACAGCAGATCACAATGTTTGGTGCCCAGGGCTACAGGGAATGCTCAGAAAGATTCCTGAAGCTGCCATAATTCCTTGTGGCTTAAAGCTTATTTTTTATCTCATACTTAGTGAAAGCTTTTTCTCTGCACTGAAGCAGCCAAAAGACATTTATGCTGTTTTTCCCTGTGTTTCACTTCAAATTTCAAGAGCTGCAGATGTCTTAGCAAGGCACATTCCCTGCTATGACAGAGGGAGAGACCAGGGGAAAACTCCCCTCTGCTAATGGTGGCATTCCAGGAATAAAGCCATAACAAAACCACAAACATCCACTACCACCTGGGCACTCAGCCTACCTGCTACTTCAGAAGATTTGTGGTTCCACCAGTCCCAGCTCATCTCCACCAGCCCCACACTGCTCTGCAAGGAGCTGAAAACTGAATTGACCACCAGGATTGGGATTTAAGCAACTGAAACCCCCCCAGGTGTTTAGAGTAAACATTTTATCTGGGATCCATCTGCAGGTAATGAAGAGAACAAGGTGTCTTCAGCAGGTGTTTCATCTGACTTGTCAGCTGCCTAACAGTCAGCCTGGAACGGGTCTTTTCTTTCTTTAGGAGCTGTCTCAGGTAGCCTAAACAAAGCATATTTTAGAAGAGATGTGTCAATACCTTCTATTGCTATGAAGGTCAGTAAATGTCATATGTAACTACCCTAAGGATAATAGTAAGAAAAAAAAATTAAAATAAGGAGAAGAAAAAAGCCTAAGTAAAAAAAATCCCAGACACTCGAAAATCAGGGCACACTTCCTATTCAGATCATCTCTTTTTATAGGCATTATTGTTCTCTTTCTAGCAAAGTATTTAAGTCAGAGAACATTGACAGCAGAGGCTGTCAGACATCTCATACACATAATCACTGCTGTGGTCTGGTTTCCCTTCTCATCAATATGGTTTAAGCAACATGACAGATGTAGCTTTTATTTATTTTCTTACTTACTTTGATGGCATCAAGGTGACTTGCCACTTGCATGAAGCCCGTTCCAGTGGCCTGTGTATCCTGGTTGTCCGTGGGCTTCCTGGTCCACACTGACTGCCAGGAACTGTTCTCTGGGGCTGGTGGGGGCTCGGAGCCCCTCACATTGATGGGGAGGCTGTGGAGGTGAAGAGGACCCAGACCTTGGTGATGAGCAGGGTTTTGCCCCAAGAGAGCCTGGCATCTGCAGCAGGAGCAAGGGAACTGTTGGAGGAGCACCTGGAAACAGAGCAGGGAAAATTTTCCCGAGGAAGATGTATGCTGGGGATATGGGATGTTCTTCACACCCCGAGACTCAGACAGGCACTACCCAAAACCTGCCTCAATATTCAGATATTTGCCATTGGTCACAGCTGAAGGGGAGCCAGCAAAAACACCACAGATACTGTCTGTGCTCAGAGGTGACAAAAAGAAAATGAAATTTTGAATTAAATCTGCGACTGGGTTGAAGAAAGACCCACATGTTTCTCTTCAATGTTTTTTTATTCTGGAAGTGCTCATATGTCAAGAGCACTTTGGGTTGTTTTTAAGACTTTTCATGAATCTTTCTATAGCTGCTTCTCCTGTTTTTTAACATTAATAATCTTGAGGATGTTCAACTCTTGCTATGTGTGAACACAAGAGTATGAACCAAAGCCCCCAAAAGATTTTCATGTGTGGGAACTGCACTGACTGATCTTTTTCTCACTGAGACTGGGATTTGGGGGAAAACGCTGACTATTAAGACTAAAGAAATGCTGTAAATGTTTAGTGGAGATGATGTTTTATTTAATAATGAAATAGCTAAGAAAGAGCATGTGTTATTTTCCAGTACTTTATCCCAGAGTTCAGAGAAAACTGTCATCTTTGCTTACAACAGACCAATGAAATCTGCAGTGTCCCATGAAGAGGATGCCTCCTTCTGCTATAAATGTGAAATATTATTCAGAAAAGAGGCCCAGTTATTTATTTTAAAGAGACAATACAAAGCAAAAGCTGGTTCCTTGGGCTGCTTATCTAAAACAAGGCTTAAACTAAAAAGCAAAAATATAAAAATACCTATGTTTGGAGTACAACTTCAGGGAGGACAGAGAACAGCAGGATCACTTCTAATAATGTTCCCTCTTTATATGTGCCTTCAAAAATGTAGTAAAGAAAACGTCTAGTAAAGATACCCTGTGTCCTCTCTCTTCCTTGAGCAGCCAAAGGAACCATTTTTGGGTCACAGCTTCCTAGATTTTAAATATCCCTTAACAAGGCAGTTGAGACATGGAGAGAGATTTAGAATGATCCCACTCTTTTAGGTTCCAAGTGATTTGTTTACCACACAATCATTTCTGGACAAAAAAAAAAAAAAAAAAAATTAGATGTTGAAATTAAATCATTTTGTATATAGCATTGTGAATATAAATGGGGACTTTGATCACTAGCTGACACAATGGATTGTCTCCCTGAGAATAATTTGGGTATCAGACTTATGTGTGCTTGCCTGCCATCAGGCCTATAATAAGTTAAGCTACTTAATACGATTAGCCTCTGAAATGGAATTTACTGAATTTACTGAATCAGAGAGGATGGGAGAAAATGAGGAAATAGAGTTTTCCTTACTGCTGAATACTACAAATCCTGGGTGTCATTTTGGCTACGAGCACGTGCGTTTTGTCTTGCTCTAAGTTATGGCACAGAACAGAAACCACACACAAACTTTGTCTTCTCTCCAGAGGGCAATTTAAGTGATAGGGTGTAACAAGCTCAAATTCAGATTTGGTTAATGGGAAAACAGTTCACATGGGACATCAGCTCTACCAGAGGCATTGCAAGGGGATTGGAGACTGTCAAGAGCAGAGTTGCTAAGTTGTTCTAAGTCCATGTCCTCTGGACCCACAGGGGCCTGGCTTTTGTCCCCAGTTTAGTAGGAACCCAGATCTTGTTGTCTGCCTGCCTTTCCTAGAGAGGTCAGGAGCCTGGGTGTCCCCCAAGAAGCAACCTTCCCTTCATGACAAGAGTGACAAATTATAGTGCAGGGTTCAGCTTGATTAAATGCCAGACATGAAATTTCTGTCATGTAAACAAAATTAAAGACCTCCAGGACTCATAATCAGGAAAAAACCCAAGAGGAACATTGTTAACTACAGCCACTTCCATTGGCAGCAGTGGTATTAATTAATGCTGCCAAAACAAGAAATTGTTCTTACAGTCATTAAAAAGTTGCAAAAGCAGCTTCAGTGCAAGCAATGCCTTATTTAGCTGAGGTTTTTAGTGGTTTAACTTTCAAGCAGCATAAACACACATTAAGTGATGTTAAGCCATTAAGTGATGTTCAGGTTAATGATGATCTAAAAGAGGAGGAAAACGTTGGCTTCTTCCCTAGTTTTATGGGGAAGAGAGCCTTTAGCATGGAAAGGATGGGGCAGACCTGTCCTGGGAAGGGATTTAGCTGTAGGGATGTCAGCTGAGCTGCACAGGCCAGGATCTGGTCAGGGAGGAGGAAACACATTTTTCTGCTTTTGAAAGAAAGTGGTAAAACTAGCAGGAACACAAACTAGTGGAATCCCAGGGAAGAAAGTTTTATGCAAATATGAGTTGTGTTTTATTCAGAATTAAGCTTCTGGAGTTATTCACTCCTTGCTCAAATTGTGTGAAGAATTATGCCAATTAAATGGAATAGACCGAACTTTGCTGTTGCAGTCTTTTATCTGGGAGCTGCTTGTGGCACGAGCATTTCAAGTAGTTGCAAACTTTTTAAAAATTTGTGTTTATTTATTCTTTCTTTCAGTCTCAGCAATCTTCAGTTGAGGGCAAATGGGAGGTCAAGGATGCATGGATGCATAATGATTACAAGCTTCCAGAAAAGTACTGAATTTATCCCTTCTTCTGGGAAAGGCAGACAACAACCCTTTATTTTCACCAAGCCAGATATAATTATTGCAGTACTGTTTGTACAGTTTTATTGGAGATTCTTTTGATGATCTCAATAGGAAGGAGAAGAAAAGATGGCCTTTCACCAAAAGATAGGAGAACCTCAAAAAGCTCTCTTACTCATCACTGCATAAAAAGGAATACACTGTTCAAGAGATGTCTGCAAGCTGGCCTCCCACCTCTTTGAGCCTACTTTGGTTGGAGAGAAGCAGAAAAATAGTGGTCGTTGAAAACTCAAAATGGCACTGCAAAAATCTGGTTTAGTGTTAACACGGACCTTCAGCTGCCATTGCCACAGTAAGATGCTTTAGAAACATTGATTTTCTTGTACTGATGATAAAATGCTATGAGAGTATTTGTCCAGTGAGTGCCTAGTGGCTTTTTTTTTTCAGAGTTAAGTACATTGTCTCATCTGTTTCAGAACATTTTTCTTTCAGAGAAACCATATGACATTAGGCTGCTGTATGACTGCCTGCCAAGCCTCCTTTGCCCCTTCAAGATTTAATTACAAGTCCAAAGAATGACACAAATGTAGGAAACTGTGGTCTGGAAAGCTGTGCTTGCTGCAACCCATTTTACTCAACAAGGAGAACAACAGAGTCAGAGCAAGGCTTTTGGCTGAGTAGAACAATGCAAACATTTTTGCATGAATATTCATTCGTATTTTCTAAGACGGTTACACCAGTTCTGCCCACCTTCCATGAATTTCAGATTTCCTGTCAGGAACATTCTTCTTGGAAATGAGCTCCCACGGGAGCTAGGCCAACCTGTGACCTGCCTGTGGGTGTAATGCCACCTCCACAGCATTACCTCGCTCTGACCTTTCCTCCCCACCCAGCTGCTGAGATCTGCTCCTGGAGCATCCTCACACTTGTGACTTTGGTCCTGCTCTCAACAGGAGTGTGGGGTACATCCACTGTGCTGGTTCAACAGATCTGCAGGAGTTCTGGCATGCCCTAGTCTTCCCTACAATAATCCCTGAACAGTGTGGTGTAGAACTCAATGAATTGTTTTGAAAAGCAGGACCAACCTGTTCTGATAGAGAGAAAAAGGACTTGAGAACAAACCATCCACACGAATCAGTCTCTTACATTTAGAAGCTCATCACCAGGTGAGGCACCAGTCTGGTGCAGACCTCACCTGACCGCCTTCTTTGAGGGAAAATTAATTTTTAGCATTTGTCAGAGTCCCCATATTCTTCCCTGCTTCTGTGCTCTAGACCATGAAGAAATGAGTTCCTGCAGGTTCAAAGGGAGACTGAACAAGAATGCAGAGGCCTTTTTCCCCCCTTTCTCCTGTGTCCTCAGACTCTTTGGTGATTTAAGCCGACAGAGTCATGTGGCAAACCATTTTACAGAGCTCATACACAGTTACAGAGCAGTCCCCAGCTCACAAGGGTGTATGTGCCACAAAACACAGTTTTATCATTATTTGCCCTGCCATCATTTTTGCAGAATGCTTTGGTTCTGAAGGAAAATTAGAGACAAAACCAAAACTAAAATAATGCTGCAGAACTAAAAATGGAGGAAAATATTACCCCAAATAGGCCTCTTAAGGTCAAACAAAACAAGGGTATCTCTGGTTCTCTCCAAGCGATTCTCCCAAAAGGCCCACAGAGCTGTCCCATCTTCTGTTCAAACCACATATCTTTGCCCTTTTTACAGCCCTGAACAGTAATCTATTCCTGGATTGGCTGAAATATGAAGTCCCTGGTGCTGCCACTGTGAACATCCTGCAAGTGCAGAGAAACAACTGCCTGTGTGTGCAGTTATGAGTGTCAGAAGTGCTGAGAAGGGGAGGGTTTTATGAGGAGGCACACGGCTGAATTGATCCCGAGTGGAGCAGGGGACAACTCACTGTGACAGGGACTCACCTGGCCCAGGAGCTGACCCATGAATCAGCCTTGCTGCTGATGGGTTTCCTGAGGCTACGAGCTCAACTCAGCATTTCACTGGGAGACTCCCAGTTATTTCTTCCAACACTGATACTCACATTTTTCATTTTACTCTGCATGGGCAAGCCTTTACACACCCAGGCCCCTCTGGCCTTCTAACACTTTTTTGAGTGAGAAAAGTCCATTCTAGAGGAGTGTCTTGGGGCAAGAGACGTGGCTTTGAGGAAGCTTTCAGTGGGGCTTGCAGAGTGTTGTTCAGTTTTTGCTGGGCAACACTATTTCCTCTGCAAACCCCCTCCACCATCCATAAACCAGGTCTGGGGAACTCACAATTACTTTTTTTTTGGCAAAACACCCTCCCCCACTTAGCTCCTTCTCTCTGGTTGTTACAGGTAATGTCAGTACAGATGATGTGAGTGGCAGTCTCCTAAGAGCTTTTTGACTATCAGGCAGGGGCAGAGCACTCCATTATTCTGTTCAGGTTATTTAAGTGCCTCCCCAGAACCATACCTGAGCCACTTGATGACTTGAAGTGGTTCTGTTTTATAATGCTCCCATGTTATGGAGAAATGCCATCCCCACCTCACAGACAGGGAACTGCAGCATAGCAAAGATTAGTTGTTGGAAATCACAGCTGCAGCAGAGTTAGGAGCAAAAGCAAAGTACATCCCAGGTGAGTGCCCTATTCATTCAGCTATCCTATTAACAGTCACATATTTGGAGAGGAAAATGAGGGTAAAATAATGAGGGAAGGAGACATTACAAGAAAGAGAAAAAAAGATTTATCATCAACTGATTTTATTGCGTAATCAGCCAATTGCTCTTCATTTTGCCTGTTTGAGAGTGTCCCCTGTCACTAACTAAACTGGCATTTGGGGCACATTTTCATATTTCATTTCCCTCTTCTGTGAATGTGGGATGTTTGGGAATGAGCAGTGCTACTAGATGAGGGAGAATGATCTGGTTTGAATCCCGGGGACCCAGGGGGAAAGCAGAAAAGAGAAAAGCAGGATAGTGAGAAGAAAATCTCTGGTTACTGGTTTGAGAATGTGTCCTTTAAACAGGTTAATAAACAGTGATCACTGGGCAGCTGCTTCTGAACACTCCAAGCCCTGCTTAACTCAAACTGAGGCACTGAGACTCGGATTTTTGTTCTGAGGAAATGGCTCACAGCTTTGGGCACTCGGGTTTCAGAAACTCAGGCCAAACTCAAATCGAACATAAAAAAAATCCCAAAACAACAGACAGAAAAATAAGAAAAGGAAAACCAGCCATTCTGCAAAGTGAGCTAGAGCCACTGTCCCTGGAGTATCTCATAAATAGGGTTATCAACAGATACCTTTGGGAAACTGTTTGAAACTCAAACAAAGGCTGTGTTTAAATAATTATATAAACTATACTTTTCTAGACTATTCCTGCTCCCATTTTAACCAAGTTTTCTTTTGCAACAAAAGCAAAAATCTAGACATTTAACTACCATCTCCCAAGACAATGCTATTATTATTACATAAAAAAGCAGATTTAGAGAGTTAATAATAAAGCATAGATTATGTTTTCTTGAGCACAAAGAATTGCTTGAGAATATATTGCTTCCAATAAAGAGTAAGCCTCTGATTTCATGCAGCAATATTAATTACTGAGGGGAGAGAATGAAAGCAATCACGTCAGATTAAGATTCTTTTGAATCACAGCAGAGAAGATAGAGCACATCTCCTGAATAAATAGATTATGTTACAGGGAGTAAAATTAGCAGGCAATCTCCAGCAATGCCTGCCTCAAACAGTTCTCCATATGACTCCTTGTGGGCAGGCCCAGGGGAGAACAACTGATGGCAGAGTGATTATTTCAGCTTCCTGTGTTATTATTCTGCAGCCTTTCTTGGAGTGAGGGGATATTAACTATTCCACCTCTTCTCTGAGCTGCAGAGGAATTAGGCTTCACATCAGCATGTAACGTACATGCAACAAATAACTGCTTATTGCAAAAGCTTTTTTAATCTGGAACAATGAGAAATGGCACACAGAAGAGAAAGGACTTAGTGTATTACTGCGGGAGGAATGGTGCATTTCAAACAACTGATGTGAAATAAGGTTGCCATCAAGAAAGCAATGCAATCACCATGGATTCTCATACCTGCAAGAACAAGGGATGCACTTTGCATGTTGCAGTGAGAGTATTTCCACGGATTTTGGTGGTTTCTGCTGTTCTTCCTTGCAGAGCAGGGCAGAGCCCTCAACAGCACAGCCCCACCCTGGGCAGCACACGCCAGTGTTACCAGGGCTGGGCCCTTCTGCTCTTTGGCTAAAGCTGCACCAGGAGCTGGTACCTTAATTAATGTATGCACATTTCATCCCTAATAATGGAAATATGGCTTGCCAAGGCCTTGGGCTCTGCAGGAATTTGCTGCAGGCTGCCTCTGAAGAAAGCTCTGTTTCCTGCGGGGTTGCAAGGAAACTCCCAATACCCACAGTGCTGACACCTGCCAGTCTGCATGTGCCTTCCCAAAGCCACCAGCATCCCAGTAGAGACTCCATCTTTGTGCCTTTGAAAGCCTCAACCTTGATTTAATGCTCCTTTCCAGCCTGCTGAGGAGAAGGAGAGATCATTCCTCAGGGGGATCTGTGTTGCTGAGACACGACTCATGCAGGATGGGGCACCTGAAGGACTGCTGGGCTTGGGGAAATGGCCCAGCACTGAGGAGGTGGGAGAGATGAAGGACCTCCCCAGGCTGCTCTTGGAGAATGGGATGCCATGTGGGAGTGGGGGCATCATCAAGAAGGAAGCCCCAGATTTAATTGCAGGGAGAAACGCTGACCTCAGAGCTATCATGTATCAGGGTTGGGGAGATGAGCACATCACCAGCCTACCCTGGATGCAAAAAACTCCTGTCCTTGTGTGCCTAGTCAAGGAAAGCTTCATTAGCTATTTACTTCTAAGAATGTCTCCTATCCTAGAAACCCTGTGGGGAATATATATATTAAAAACAAAAAATGGTTCTGAAATACTATCTCCTTAAAAAGCAGGGATGCAAGGAGGTGACAGCACCTCACACCCATGTGGCATTCATAGACATGTCTCTCTTTCTTTGCATCAGCTGAGAACTCTTTTCTTTGCTGGGCTCTGCAGTGGTTCCAAAATGTACCATCGATATTTGGTGACAAGAACAGGGTCAAGCATGAAGGTCTTCAACCTCCAGACTTTAGAGGTGCTTTTTTAAAGTCAGGGAACTAACTGTCCCTCCTAGAAAGATGACTAAAGTAAGTGTATTTGGTTTTTATTCAGAGCTGGGAGGTGGACTGTGCTGTACAGTCTGCTCTCTGTCCTGCAAAAGGCACTTCTTCCAAGCCCCTGTGATGGGCAAGGCTTGCCCATGTCCACTTAAAACACAGCAGTTCTGTTAAGAACTCCTATTTAGCCCAGGTGTTTCTCCAAAGCTTCACAGAAACAGCAGCTGGCTACAGATAACAACATAACATCTTGCCCTTTGGAAAACAGCACTTAGTAAGAACTTACCTACTCTTTGAAAAATGGCATGAGAAAATTCTACTTTAAAAAAAATTATCGATATAATAATTATGTTTCAGTCCTTACTAAGGAAAAGATTGGCTTACATTGTGCCTGCAGTGGTGCCCTACCTTGTATTTGGAGGCAAGATCCTATGTGGCATGTGTCAAGCCAAAGCCACTGGAGGCTGAGCTGGCTCTGGAAGAAATCATAGAATGGGACACAGAAGGAACCTTGAAGCTCATCTCATTCCAACGTCCCTGCCATGGGACCAGGTTTCTCCAAGCCCTGTCCTTAATGTGGCCTTAAACACTTCCAGGGACGGAGCAGCCACAACTTCTCTGGGAAACCTGTGCCAGGCCTCACCATCCTCATTGTAAAGAATTGTTTCCTAATATCCAATCTAACCCTGCCCTTGTCCTGTCACTCCAGGACCTTGTAAATAGTCTCTCTCCAACTTTCTCATAGACTTCCTCCAGGTATTGGAAGGCCACAATTAGGTCACTCCAAAGCCTTCTCTTCTCCAAGCTGAACAATCCCAATTCTCTCAGCCTTTCCTCACAGCAGAGGTGCTCCAGCCCTCTGATCATCCTGGTTGCCTCCCCTGCACTCCCTCCAACAGCTCCATGTCCTTGCTGTGCTGGGACCCCAGGGCTGGAGGCAGCTCTGCACGTGGGGTCTCACCAGAGAGGAGCAGAGGGACAGAATCCCCCCTGCCCTGCTGCCCACCCTGCTCTGGAGGCAGCCCGGGACACGGGGGGTTTCTGGGCTCCCAGAGCACATGGCCGGCTCATGTCCAGCCTCTCCTCCACCAGCACCCCCAAGTCCTTCTGGGTAGGGCTCTTCTCCCTCTGGTCATTGCCCAGCCCGGATTGATACTGGGGGTGGTGCTGACCCAGGTGCAGCACCAGCATTTGGTCTTGGGAAACCTCCTGGGATTCCTGTGGTCCCACTTCCTGAGCTTGTCCAGGTCCCTCTGGATGGACATCCCATCCTTCAGGTGTGTCACCTGCACCCCTGAGCTTGGTGTCATCTGCAAATCTGCTGAGGGTGCCCTCGTTCCCTTTGTCTATGTCATTAATGAAGATATAAAATAACACTGGTCCCAGTACAGACCCCTGAGGGACACCAGTGTCCCTGATCACCATTGAAACTGAGACATTGACCATCCAACCACTTTCTTATCCATCTAACTGTCCACTCATCTCTCTCCAGTTTAAGGAGAAGGACATTGTGAGGAACAGTGTCAAAGGCCTTACAGAAGTCCAGATAAATGTCATCTGGCTTTTGTCCTAGCTTGGGTTTTTTTTAGATTTGTGCCTGCAAGGTCCCCAAAAGGAAAGGGCTGTGTCTTGGAGAGTAACATAAGAGGGATGTGCAGTTTCCTTGCCTTTCTGAGAAGCCTTTACAACTAAATGGTAGACAGTGCATGTGAAGCAGTTACTTTCCTTTGTAACTATGATGTAGGGTACTTAATCCCCACACAGTTACTCCCACCCAGGAAGAACAATGATGTAACAGATGTAACCAAACGAGGCATCCATATGCCAACAGAAACCCTAATTATATGTTGAGTAGTAGAGAAAAGGGGGAAAAGAATTCAGTTACTAAAGCAGCTATTAACATAAAATAGGGATGTTTCAGCTCAAAATGAGGCATGAAGTCAGAAAGAAGATATTTGATGGCACGGAGAACTGAATGCTGCATGATGGGTAGCCCTCAAATCACAGACCAATGGTCCCTGATCCACAAGAAAGAAAGGCTCTTTTCCCCAAAAACGTGTTGCCTGTGGCTTTTTATGGAATTTGCCACAATTTGAGCTTGGACACCCATGAGCTGACTGTCCAGTGATAGCACATGAGCACAGGTCATAATATTTCCACCTGAAAGGTTTTTTTATGGAATTTTCTTGTGCTTGCTTTCATGTGACACAATGAAGGACCACACTCATGGATGATCTAATCACCTTGTGTTGGGATTTCACCTGTCAGAGCATTCACATTCCTCTCTCAAAAGAGAGAAAAAAAGGCTCAAAGCTGCTCACCCTGTGCAGACGAGGAATTACACTCCCATCAGAAGAATTGGGGCCAAGGGACTTTTACTCATATTTTGGCTCAACAGGCAGCTTTCAGAGCAAAGGGAGAGGGAACTGATGTGCGAAAATGAAGTACAGACACAAAAAGATAATTTGCCAAACAACCTGCTGACTTCAGTCTCATTAACCTCACATTTCCATCAATGTTTTGTGAAGGAACTGGCACATCCCAGCTGGATGTGAGGCTGCCAGGGATGGAGGCAGTCCAAGGAGAGGGGCTGGCGGAGGCTCCCCATGGCTGCGCTGGCAGAGCAGACCAGCCCCACCTGTCCCCCTGTCCATGTGTCCCCCTGCCCCAGAGTCCCCACCAAAAGCAGGAGCTCACACCCTCACTGGGGGTGAGGCACTGCAGTGCTGGGCTGTGTTGTCAAAGGGCAGCACCAGGATCCATCCTGTTGGCTGCATAAAAACTGAAATTGCAGCTTTGGTGCAGGCTTAGATGGGAAGAGACCTCTTCCTTTCTTCATCTCAGTTCATTTTAAAAGACCGTGTCTTCCCTCTGAGAAAGAGGAGCCAGTGTTTTTTAATCTGTGAGATGGCTAATTATTCCACTCAAAAACTGTGTGTGTGGGAGTGACTCCTCTTGTTTGCAGAGTGTGGTTGAAGAAAGTTGCTGTCAGTATTAAAACAAACAACTCTGACTTTTATTTCCACTTGATTTTGCACTAGGACCAGTTATTACCTTAGCCTGTGGTAAAACATCTTTTTTTTTTTTTTTTTCCTTTTTTTTTTTTTTCCATCAACCTTTATTTAAGCCTGGAGCTTTCCCGGACAGATATATTAACACACACACAATAAATCTGAATTTTCTGGAAAGCTCTGCAAAGACGCAGTAAATCTCTTTCAAAGATAAAATTAATTTTCCACCAGGAGCAGGCAATCAGGAGCCTCTGAGCTGAAGACCCCTGTCTCTTCCCAGACCCACCAGTTCTGTAGGGTGTGCAGGCAGACATGTGGTGCTGCCTTCCTGCCTCTGATGCTTGCATGGTGCCCTCAATGAGTCTGCTGCAAATTTTCAGGAATACTCTGGAAGGTCCTCAAAATCTGCCGTGGAAAAACCCTCTGGGCAGATAAGGAAGACACAAGAAAAACTGATGAAAACTTGGGACATGAGTCAGCTCAAGTGGGCCACGAACCCAGAGTAGGTGGAAAGCTTTCCTGTATTTAGTGATTTCATTACTTTTGCCTCCAGGTCTTGAAAGTTTATTCAGCTTTCAACAATCACTGAAAATAAAGGGGGAAAACAACCCCTTCTTTTCCTGAAACCACAGGTCAAGTGTTCATTTCAGGGTGAACAAACCAAGTCAAACTGTCCTTTCCAACTGGTATTCACCCTCTATTTATCCAAAGACAACCATTAGGTACAACGTTTAAAAAGAAGATGCCTCCCAACCCACTGAGATGGTTTAAAATTCCTTCTGGTCCTGATGTGCAGGGTAACGACCTTTCCTCCCTCTAAGGGGCTCAAGGCAGGTTTGGTGGCCTGCAGCCACCACACGAGCTGATGGCAGTGGCATGGTCTCAGCAGAAGGTTTAGATAGTTTCTGAATCACACTGCAGCTCAGGAAGAATTACCTTTCGTGATCAGAGCCAATGGTGAGCCTTAGCCAAGCTCAGAAATACCACACAGGTCATAGGAAACATGTTAGTCACCAGTGAAGCCAAATACACCTTGGGAGCTTCACTTTCCATGCGAATGGGTGCTCAGACCAAAAGGTTTAAAAGGCTCTCACTCAACTCAATACACACTCAAAATTACAGGTAACGACAAGAGGAGTGGCAGCAGCAAAGCAGAGGGTCGGGGGCAGCAGTCCTGCCCAAAGGCTCTGCAGAACTCCCCACTGCAAGTCTGACTGCCCTGTCCTCTCTGCTGCTCTCCCAGGTGTATGACTGGAAAATCCCTTTCATGTTGCCTCACCTGAATTCTTGCCAGCACAGTTCAAGGAATGATGCTAGCAAGAGACTTCTACCTGTCAAACTTGCATTTAGTTACTGTGGGCAAAACTCAGTATTTTGTCATGCCTGACTACATTTCTACGTTCAAGTTTTCACTCAGACCCTAACTAGATGCTGAGTAGTTTTCTTCCTGAATTACAGACTACCAAATCACATGTAAAGAAAACCATTGGAAAAAAAATCCCAACACACCAGCAATTTTTGATTGCATTGTCTCTAATAAATAGACTGTGAAAAGGTATTATGTTCAGCATCAATTATTAATATTTCCACCAAGTAACTGACACATCCTCAAGTTATGACTTCCATCCGTACTGGCTATAAAACATGGTTTTCACTATGATTGGAATGGCTGTTACTGGCTGTCAATTAAAACATATATCATGTACAAGGCAATAGAAGCTGACAACACCAGGAAGAAATAACACTTGACAGCCACATGGGAAATATATAGGCAAGAGAAGACTGAAAATTGTTGAAGATCTTTATCTATGGCTTCTTACTTTTAAACACTGACCTCCAAGATATGAAGAACAGAAAGATTTATCTGCACTTGAAAACTTCCCTTTTGTTCTGTTTCCTTTTCATAACCAGGATAAATGAAATATTCCTAAATTATAGATTGCATTATCATGTTTTAAAGAAGCAGCACCAAAGTCACTCTCGCTGCCCAGCACGAGAAATTCCCCTTAGCAAAAATCCTTGGCTGTCATTTTCCAGCCCTTGTACCTAGGATAGACTGGAACTAATTACCTGAAGTAAGGAAGTCTTCAGTTGAAGTGTAGGGAAGATTTATCATTTTGTTTGTTTAGCCCATTGAGCCACTGGAACTGGCCTTTCATAGCAATATATCATTCATACAGGAAGAAGGATTTTTTGGGTTTTTTTCCCAGAATCTGAGAAGTCAAAGAAAATATTATCAGCTCCTGGCTAGGCACCCAGATATGGACAACTTCGGCAAAGTAACTATACTGTCTCAAAAATTAAGTCTAGACACTGCAGAGCTGGTCATGTAACAGTTCCCAAGGCTGGATGCAGATGCTCAGAGCTGTGTCCGTTTCCTTTAGGTTCCATCCATGCTGTCAGCAGGCTCTGCAGGAGAGCAACGATAGGCAGAGCTACTGCCAGAGGTCAGCCTGCACTGCCCCTTCTACTCTTGAGACATGGGAGAAGCAAATGGCAGAGACTTTTTCAATTCCATAGGCTGGAAATCCCAGCTCGTCAAATGGATGCAGAATGAGTAAGTTTATTTCTGAGTGTAGTTCCTACTTGGCTTAATCCAACTTCATCACGTTTGCAAGTTTTATGTGAAGGTTGTGGTGAGGGCACAGGGAAACCAGACACTTTTCTCTCCCTAGACCAGAATTACTGTCCAGTTGCAGTACTGATCACTGTTGTCCTGTTTCATTTATGAAAACTCCTGTCAGGTATTTTGACTATCAAGACCAAACCCAAATCTGTTACCCATGGATGAAGAAGGGCTTTAAAACATCAGTGAATATTGAGCTCCAACTAGTGGGACACTTTGTTTTCCCTCACTTCCCATAAAGGCAAGATCTAAGCTCTGAATCAGGGCCTTTTATCCTCCTTATCCATTAATGCCGAATCACTGTCCAAGCTTACCATTGTGTAGATCAGGCTTCAAAAGGAACTTCTTTGCCTTCAGAAGCTAGAGGAGAACATGGCTTGGGTTCCTGATCTTTTTTTAAATGAATACAAAAGGTGTGGAAGGGATGGCAACATCAGGGTGCTACTCTTCTGGCTTCAAAGATAAGCATCAATGAACACACATGTTTGTGGTATGACTTTTCCCAGGCTTCTTGTACTGGTACAGTGGGGATGGAGGACTCAGGGCAGGGGAGAGGGAGACCACAGCAGCAGGGAAGGCTTGCTCAACTGCCCTAGTTTAATCCTACCACATAAGTCAGACCTGGGTAAACTTTGTTTTACTCTACCACTCTCCCATATATGTCAGTGACCATTTCTGCCTTGCCACAGCCTCTCGTAGGTGATGAAGGTGGATATACAACAGTAGCATGGCTGTGGCAGATGTCTTTGTTGGTAAGAAGTTGTTATGGTTTATCTCCAAGTACATGACTATGTGCACACACACCCATCAGCTCATTTCCCAATCCTGAATCAAAGGGCTGATCCCTCATCCTCCACCTCAGAGCAACAGCACCACCAAACAAGGAGCAGCAATGCAGCTCATACGTATTTATTTTCGTTCCTAAATCTCAAGAATTTACCTGGTAAGGTCTCAACTTGGGCTCAGTAGTAAAGACTGCACCACCACAACACTTCTTTGATGAATGCCTGCAAGAACTCTGTCACAGAAATAATAATGATGATAATTGACAAGGGCAGCCTGAGATGATTCCATAAATTCTTGTTATGGGAGGTAGCAGGTACAGAAGCAACCTTGTCTCTTGGCTGTCAATAAAGGGCAGGTACCAAGGCATCCCTTTATGCCCTGGTAAGTACTCAAAGCTCCCCAAGGCCATTACCACAACAAAGCAGCTCACTGCTGAGATACTCAGCCTCAAACAAGGACCAGTCACAAATATATAGATTTACTGCACAGGTCTTTTCTGCATATCCTGCTGTACAATCTTTATAATTGTCAATTTTCAGAGACAACTGTCAACTGTTCACGTTTCAGGGTATAATGAAGGAGTTTGAGTTTGCTGGATTCTCAGCACAGATGAACATTTTGTTTAAGCACAGCCCAGTCACCAGCAATTCACCTGCATAAGACCAAAGGATATTAAAAATTAAGCCAGGAAGTGTATTATACTTCAGCAAAAAGGGTAAAAACAATCTCCCGGTTGAGCAATTATTTATGAAGATCCAGATGCAAAGGAGGGAGGAGCTAAAGGTACTGAAATCACAGATGCCTGTAACACATCCTTCCCTCCAGTTAAAGATGCTCTGAAGAGAAGGAAAACAGCAAAGTTCAAAACAGAGGAGCCATGCTGTCAACTTGATAGCTGGAAAAAGGCATCCCTCAGATCTGAGCTAAACCACAAAGCAGATGTGGGCTTGACTTCTTTTTCCATTTCCCTTTATTCTTTCTAAACTTACTGACCACATTTTGATTTTTCAGAAACAGAGAGAGTTTCATCACAAGCAAAGCCTAGGCTGAGGGTGATCTCAGGGGAGCTGCTGGACAGCTGGCCTTCCTCCCCTGCAGAGGAGGCAATGTTTAACACCAGGGTATGGATGCTTCACCTCCACGTGGAGGTGATGCAGGAGGGCAGGGTTCTGCTTGGAAGAGGTTTTCCCTGTGATCAGTGCTCTCTGGAAAAGCTCTTTGGCAAGCAGCAGTAAAACAAGGAAGCAGCCCTGAAGGATCTGGAGGGAGCAGGTAAAATAAGGACAATGAGATGAGACGCTGGTAAATATGCAGGTGAGCAGAGGGGTCAGGTAAAGGTGAAGGCAGAGGAAAAGCCGCATTACACAGTTCCCACTCCAGCCTCCCTCCTGCAGGCTTCAGCCCTCCAAAATCAGCTGCCTTTGGTGGCAGCAGGCCAGCCCACCTCCATGAAGGAACCAGGTTCCATATGCTAGGCTGACAAAAAAAACCCCACTTTCTCCAGAAACACCTAAGTCTTTGGCTTTCCTTTTGCCTCTGTTGGCTTTAGTCCACTCTTAGTCATCACTGTGGTGGCAGTGGCATCCAAAGCCTGCCCTTTCCTACTTTCCACTAAGGATGCAAATGCTAATGGTGCACAGCATAACTTAAATAATTAACACTTTCCACTTCCAGAGCTGTGTAAATATTGATCATCTGATCTTCACAGCAAACTGGGAAACTAGTTATTGCCTCCAGAACTCTAAATTACACGATCCCAGAGCTGGAGCTCCCTGGATCCTTCTCTGGGCTGTTCTCCTGACTGTGGCAGCTCTTCAATAAACTCCCTGCTTACTGCTCCCTTCAAACAGTGACATTGAGCTGTCCTCTGCAGAACAAAAACCTTTTTCCCATCTCTCTTTCCTTGTTTGAAGCAAAGGACCCATCACCCCCTCCTCTTTTCAGTCCTCTGCTTGTTTGTCCATTTTGTCTGCACACCAAAGTCACAACAGAGTGGGAGGGGAGTTTACAATGGATGCATCACAAGCCAGGCTTGGACAGGGGCTCTGCTTTTTGGACCTCAGACATTGCTGCAATGTAAAAACTGGGTGTATTCACTGGAAAGTAATCACAGGAGCCACTCGATACAAGATCCTGGTCATTATTTGCTTGAGGTGTTTGCCCAAACATAGATATTTTAGTGAAATGCAAGATATATATTCAACTTCCCTTAATTCTTTGTGCAATTTCTGCCTCAGGGTGTTAGACACTATTACTGTGTGATGTTAAATACCTGTTGGGTTTATTCCACAGTGACTAAAATAATTATTTTTCTAGTTACTGAAGCATTTGGAGAGCTTCCAGGATGAAAGTGAATACAGAAATGCCAAACATTTACTATCCTAATAGACAGCCATCAGTGCTTTATGAACTATCCCATTACATCCAAAAAAAAATCACTGTGATTTCACAAAGGGTCTGGAGAACATTTGCTTTAAATTGAAAGACTCTATTTCTGCTATATCAAGAACATTGTTAATATCGATCCAGGTGCTCTACAGAGCAAACTAATCTTTTCTTTGTGGCACTATTGAAAATCTGGTCTAGTACACTGGTAAAACTGCATCTTTCAAAGTTCCAACACTGAGAAAGCAAATCATTAAATTTTTCATTAATTAAAAATGGCTTATAATAACATTAATGAGCCTTTCATTGGAGTATGTAATTTAGGTAATGGCAGCCTACCACATTAACTTCCCCTGGCTTTGCCTTGGCCTTCTCACTCCTCCAACTCATTATTACCTAATTTGTAAAGTCTCCCAAATGGGTCATTATCTCTTAAAGAGATGTCTCCTGCTGTTTGGTATATACCCTAGAAACAGCAGACTGTCAGAGAGAGAACTGGTTTCAAAGTAGCTCTTTCTGGGGGAGAAAAAAAAGTGAAAGAAATGCCAGATTAAATCAAGTTTGTGAAATGAATCATGGCTTGAAATATCCTACATGACTAAGTAAGACATCACACAGATTTTTTTTCCCCCACAAAAGAGGACTGGCAGCAGAGCATATGCCAGCATATGTGCCCTTGTAAGCACCTGCAATTCCTGCTGCTTCCAATTCCTAAAAGCAATCGTGGAAGCAGGCAGCCATCTAATGTGCTAAACTAGGAAACCACAGAGAAAGGCTCATGGGACCAGGCCCTGCACTCCTCACATGGAGACCTTCCCTCTCTGCTTCCCCAGCACAGCTCAGAAATCATGAACCAAAGGCAGAGCAACCTGAGACCACAAGAAATTCAGCAGTGTTTGGTTCAAGTTCATGAACCGCCCAAGGCAACGCTACATTCACCAACCAAATTAGTGATAATATCTGCTGCCATGAGAAAAAAAGCAAAGGATCCCTCGGCCTTTCTCAGCCATAGATTATATTTTCAGGTTTTTTGGGTTTTTGTTTCATCTTTTTTTCTTACTTTACAATATAATGTAGGGCATGAGACTGAAAAAAAAGTCAGTGTGACTAAGTAAAAACTCTCTGTACTAACGAACTCATCTGGAAGCTACTCATGTCACACAGAATGAATGACCACTGGCCATCAGCATCTGCACTGCAGGAACTTTGAATACAGAGGTGTTGAACGAATTACATGTTTCCACACAAAGAATCATAGAATGGGTTGGGTTGGAAGGAACCTTGGAGATCATCTCATTCCATCCCCTGCCATGGGCAGGGACACCTCCCACTATCCCAGGCTGCTCCAAGCCCCATCCAGCCTGGCCTTGAGCACTTCCAGGGATGAGGCATCCACAACTCCTCCAAGAAACTTGTTCCAACGTCTCCCCAATCCTCACAATTCATCCTAGTATCTAATCTAACTCTAACCTCTCAAACCATTCTCCCTTGTCCCCCACATGCTCTTGTAAAGTCCCACTCCGGCCTTCCTGAAGCCCTCCTTAGGTATTGGAACACTTCAGTTTTTTCAACTAAACTCAACTAATATAGCTTCACTCTTGGCAAATACTTCAATTTTTTTTACAGCACCTTCTTTGTTCTATTCTTTTATAAATCTTTCAGACTCCTTCCTCCTCTCTGTTTCTCTCAGTTTTACTTATTTTCAATGCAATCATCACCTCTTTCTGCAATCAGGCTGCTCTGTACTATTTCTACCTGCTTTGCTGAAAGGGCAACACCCATGTTTTATGCTCTTAGCACAGACAAGAGATGCATTGTCCTTTGAGATTAAAATCACTCTCTGGTATGTCCTGGTATATGTGGACCTGCAGAACATTAATTAACATTAAAAAATCAACATTCCCACTGCTGTTTTCATAGCAAACAAATAGCTCTTAACCATATGAAATTCTCAGTTTTCCATTTCCACCATTTTCCTGGAATAGGTCATGTAAGCATTGTAGGAACTTTGGTCACTATCACCTTTATGCAACATCATCACAGGTAATGTGCAATCACAAGGCTGAAAGACAGGAGACTCTGTGATCAAAGACTTCTAGTAATTTTCCAGAAGCTCCTTTTTATGTAAGAAATCTGTTTCATAACTTGTTCTGGCAAATGTCACGGCTGAAGAAATTCTTTCTCTAAGGGAAGATTTATGATCTATAGGATAGTTTTCTTTCTCTGTGTTTTTCAGAAGACTGGATTCATCAAATACAAACTGCTTTTTGATTTGTGTGTCTCCATGTTCAGCACAAAGAAATGAAATATGGGAATGGGAAAATGACAATACTCGTTATCTATAGGTAACTTTTTGGCACCAAAATATCATCCACTGTGATCGACTAGAAAGTGAGGAGAACTAGCACAGAATTATGTAATAGGAACCAGGTTTTCTGCAGGAAAAAATCTCTGTTTGTTCTGTTCTTCATGCTGGTCAGCAAGTTGGCAGGCACATCAGTACCCCAATAGATGTTTTTGAGTGGGACTGACTGCCAAGACACTGCACACACAAGGTTGGCCTTCATGGGGGGATTTCAACTGGGATCTCTTGGGAGGTCAAGGCAACAGCTGGAACGTCCCAGGACACAGCCCAGAGCAGAAGCAGTTGCAAGAATAAGCCAGTTCAGGACTTGTCACCTTGGAACAGCAGAAGAGAAATGAGAATGTAACTCTCTCCAAGGAACCAGCAGTAACCAAAAACCTGGGACTCAGCTCAGTTTTTCTCCAACTGGGTCACAGATGCCTCAGTAGCTGATGGATCCATGACCCAGGGCTCAGCTTGGCCAAGGGCCACAACACAGACCTTCTGAACTTATACTGCTGAGGACTGAGGCCAGTTGCACTTTCAAGTGGGGTTCCAAGGGGATAAGTTTAGTCAGCCTGGAAATGACAAACACAACTGCAAAATCTGAGCAAGAACGGTCAGTAAGGTCTTGTTTCAAGAACGCATCTGAATAATTTTTATGCTCAAAGTTAAATGTTGCTTGAGTTCTTCTCTGAATCAGGACTGAATACCAAAAGATACCAGACTTGGGGGGCGAGGAGAGGTTGTCAGATGACTTCACTGGGATACAGTACTGCCTTTTGCAAGCTGCTTTTTAATTCATTATTACACGGATACACCTGCCAGGAAGACAAGGGCTACACTGGAGAACACTGGAATGCATTCTGATCTCCATGAATCAGCAGTAACCTGCAGTCCCTCCCTCTGAGATGGACCTGCTGCCACAGCTGTCCTGAACTCTAGGTGTTGTAGTTTTGGCTGGAACATTCTCAAACTGCCCAGACACCCAATTCAAACTAATGGCATTCAGCACTTTTAAATCCCCGAAGAGAACCACTGTATTTGTGGTTTGCATATAAATCTGAGAAAAATAATAGCCTTACCTTACTGAAAGATGATGCTTTAGGTAATGGAATATTCTATTCTGAAGTCAAATAACTGCTGCTGAATTACAGTTAGCCTCCTAAGTTCCTGGAACATTTTAAATCATAAAGGTCTGGACTGTAGATAGTAGAGAATAAATAATTTTGAACATTATGCATGACAAATGCAGAAAGTATTACTTGGTGACCTACAGTTTTAAAATGCCCAAGACAACACTCAAAAGTCATCTGATGCTCGCAGTCTCTATGCTCATCTCTCTGGTTAGGCTGAATATCCTTATTACTGGTAAACAACATGATTTAAAATTAAAAAAAAAAAAAGAATTTATGCAATTGAACTGAAGACAAATCTAAGATGTTTTAATATTTGGTTTGCATTCCTTCTTCCACTTGTGAGTTTTGCCAATTCAGTATTTTTATAACAAAATCAAAATATCATTTGCTGATGAAAAAGGCACTCTAGCATATTTCCAATGTATAAAGTATTTAAGTCCAGGCAAAAATACATCAGCTATAAATTAGTGTATCTCACATACAAAAATGCTCTTTATGTTAACATTCTAGTTCAAAAACTAGTCTCAAACTGTTTAAAAGTAGGCACTTTAAACAACCTGCACTTGGCCAAAAATAATACCTATCATTTTTCAGTTACTGCATAACTCCAACAGCACTTCTCTTTGTAACATGCTTATCAGACCCATAATGCACAGTGATCACTGGGTATTATCAGCTGGAAGTGGAAAATGAAAACAGCTTCGGTCTTCCTTGTTCTTCCTTATCCCCCTCGTTTCAAGGAAAGGTGTAGCAGTTGTTTCAAGACACCAGTTGGAGTTTTCCCTTCAGAACAAGCCCAGCAGCTGCCTCTTGTGCTTTTGAAACAGCTCGTTGGCCCAATTGCACCCCCTGCACGTTCCTACATGGGAAGAGCCCCACTCCCACGTGCTGCAGCTGAAGGTGACACTGGTGCCAAGCACTGCTCAGCACACACTGACTTACAGGAACTGTTTCTTTGGTCACACCTTGTTTAATCATGAGACACGTTGGTCCAGAATGGACAGGATTCTTCTTCATCCTGAGCCACGGCAACCTTTCCAGGTTCTTCCAACACCTAGCCATGTGTGTTGATGCACACCCCATCCTACTTGTCCCTGAGCCAGTAACACCATCCCAACAGTACTGGCTATTGCAGCAGGCACTCGATATCCATGGGAAGCCATGTAATTATTTCCCTGGATATCCAGGGTATGGAGGGGGTGGGGGATATGGTGCTGAAGTCTGTGGGGTTGGAGTATAAGGTGGAGGTAGGTCAGCTGGGTATTCCATTTCAAATTCATAACTGTATGGTGGAGGAGCCACTGAAATAGGAGGAAAAAGAAGACATAGTTAAAAATCTGTTTTTCAGATGCAACCCTCAAGTATTTCCTTGTTGACTTCCAGATTTCCATACAATTGATGTAAAATCTCCTGGCAACGCACTCACTTTTAATTTGAGGCTTTTTTTCAGGCTGCCAGTATATCCCTCTGGATCCCCAGGAGATGTGTGACATTCCACCCCATGGCAAACACAGCACCATCACACCTCCCAGGACAAATCCCAAACATCCTGCCATGGCTCCAGCTGAGGAAGAACAAACTTTCACCTTGTTCACACCAATGGAGACATCTGAGGAGAGCCCAGCATTTCTAAACTGGGTCAGGCATTTTAGGAGACAACAGAAATATCCACAAGCAGCTGAAAACGTTTTCTCAACTACTTCTATTAACTTGAGAGAAGAAGGACTCATTCAGTTACTAAAAAGACAGTAAATGCTGCAGAATAACAGCATGGTAGGAACTGAAGGCTGCACATCAACAACCCATGAGTCTCTATAAATTCTAAGGTCCAGAGTCTGTTCATGTCACCATGTCACTATGAAGCTCCTCAGTCAGCTCATGTCTCCATTTATGTCACCACAGGTGCTTTCCTGTCCCCTCTGTAGATGTCTCAGGCAGATTGGCAATGAAATAGCACTTGCATAGGGAGGAAACAGAAACCTCAGATATTTGTGATGGAGGGGAAGAGACTCAAATCCCAATGTGGCGTGAAAAGCACGTCCTGCCCTCTGAAAACTGGGCTGTTGCTGTGACTGAGGCTGCTCCTCTCCAAAACAGGCAGTGGCAGACGATTGGTCACAAGCCCTGCAGCCAAAGGCAGGTCAGAAATGCTCACGACAGCAGGGAACACAGAAATCATTTTGGAGCTTTCCCATCCTCCAAAACCTGCTGCTGTTGCTGCTGAGAGGAAGAACTTCTCTAACTAATGTTTGCACCAGGAACTTGGAACAAGTGGAGTCAAACTGCCTAGAGGTGGAGAGATAAGGATGAGTCATTGCTGGAGCAGACATGGGGAGGAAAAGGCTACAGCCCTGGAGTTTTCATTTTGCTCTTGTTTTTACAGCTTCCAGTGACTATTAGTTTCTGAAGTAGCTCTTCAGCAATTCCTGGTTGAGAATATTGCTGTTTTCTTTCATTACTCATCTCTATGCAAAACAATGCTGCAGTGATAAGGATGATCACAGATGCTTTCAGTTTATCTGGGGAGTAAGAGCATGAGGGAGAAAACAGATACCAAGAGTGGTAAGTGTGATAAAGGAATACATAATAAATATTACACAGCTTGCCTATAAATGTACATAATACACCAGGGGTTTGCTGCAACCTTTGCAACAGGAGGGAATATAAAGGCAAGGGATCTCTAAGACTGGGATGACAAGACTCCATGCATGAAACACCGTTGCCTTTTATTACAGTGAACTCTCAAAGTTAGCCCAAGGCAATCGCTCCTGGATTTGTAATTAACAATGTCACTGAATTGCATAAACACCATTATGCTGCTTCCAGGATCTGCTCTGCTCTTCAACAGTGCAGCCACTTTCATGTGGTAGGTGGGGACTCCAGACAAATGAGCCTTGCAGACCCCAGCTGGCTCAGTGCCACCTCCTTTGGTGCTCCTGTACCCCAATCCCACACTGGTGTGAGTTGACAAGTGCGGTGCAGTGGGTGGCTCTGCACAGAGCTGGCTCAGACACAGCCTGATGGACCAGCTCACACTCACTATGGGCACAACTGCACTACACCAGACCCAGGGGGGGTCCCTGCTGTCCCCTGGGGTGCCCCAGAGCCTGTGACAGCTTATTAGCTCAGGGCCAGATCTGGCTTAGGCTCCGTGCACCTAAAAAACCATGACATCAAAACAATGTTAATCCATAGACAATCCTGAATTGAGAACCTCCAACATTCAGCCAACTTTGACCAAGGCACAACAGGCACCTCTGCACCATATCTGTGCCTGTGGCAGAGAGGTTGGAACTAGATGATGTCTAAGTTCTATTCCAAGCCATTCTAAGATTCTATGACCATGCTCCAAGTTCCTGTCAGTGCAGGAATGGTGCCAGGTGGATGCAGAGAGCTAGCTCAGATCCAGCCCTGCATCCCAGCCAGCGGTCCCTCCCGGGACACACAGCAGAGAACACTCTGCAGAGACACCCATGTGCCTTTGCAGAAGCATCTGGAATCCTGCAGCACCCAGTAGGGCTCCTGAGCTCTGGCCAAGCACCAGCCAGCTCAGGTTGCATTGGACTCCACATCAGCACTCGAAGCCTTTGACCCACAGACCTCACTGTCCAGGTTTTCCCCTCTCTGCGGTATGCCAGGCCCCCATTATTTTGGACAATGAAAAGCAGCTGGCTGCATGTGAACAAGAGCAAATACAGGAACCAGAAGACAGAAGAACAACTGATCTGTTACCAGAGAGCCCCTGAGAGCACAGGGAGAAGGTCTGCCCTGCACAATGAGGGACTCCACATGCTCCTGCAAGCCACACAGCTGTGTGAGTGTGGCACGTGGCCACACACCTCATTAGCCCACTGAGCAGCCGAATAAATCAGCCTGGGCAGAGGGATGCACTGCCAGACACTGCACACCCCGAGCTGCCCTGCAGGGAGCCGTGTCACTCCTCTCCAGACTGAGAAAAGCCTCCTGCTGCAGCCACATCCCTCATTTACTGCAGAGCTGTAACTACCCAAAGGAAACGCTCCTGCCAGGAGCACAGGCAGCCCTGCAGGGCTGTCACTTTGCCCCTTACCTGGGTAGGTGCTGATGGTGTTGATGTGCGTGGTCCGGATGACCCCAACTCGAGTGCCACGGTTGCTCTTCATGCACATGCAGATACAGATGGCAATCCCAGCAATCACTCCCATTATAAACACTATGCCAAAAACTATCCCAGCTATGGCCGTGCCTCTGCAAGGGGAATGGAAACATGCGGTCAGTCTCAGGCAAATAATGTTTGCAAAACAAAATTCTTTTCTCGGGAGCAGCCCTTATTTGAGGGGAAAAAAATGCATATTGATTACTGAAGATGCTGCAAGTTTTGATCCATCAGGATGTGTGGATAGAAAAAAGAGGAAAGATCTCTGGGACAAAAATGAGAAACTCTTTCAAAATAGCCTTTGCAATGATGCCAGATCACTCTGCTTGTTTACCATATATTAAATTCTCCCATTCCAGGGCCATCTGAATTTAAGTATTTCAAAATACTACCAAGAATAATTCCTTCCCTTTCCCCTCATCACACAAGACTATTTTTTCCCCCAAAGGCATTGGTATGATTTTCTTTTGAAAAGAAATTGCAAGTTATCCTCAGTAATATATTCCAGAAGCATCCATGTGTATGCTGTGCTTCCACAGGAATATTGTCATGGTTTTATCTGAGGTCAAAAAGTCCTTGTGCTGTGCTTCTGAGCCCACAGATTAAGGAGAGCCTCCTCAAGGATGAGTGGCAAGAAGCAAAGCAAATGTCCACTCTTTCACACATCTGCTGCTGCAGCCAGCACAATTATTTGAGGCTTAAATGATTTCTTTCAAAACGGTCCAGAGGAAGTTTAGCTCAGCCCCTGAAGTAATGAATCAGACTTTCCTTGAAATTATAATACAGAGAAAGGAAAGAAAGCTCTATTGCACTGGCACATTGGAGAAAAACCTCACCAAGAGGCACTGAAAAGCTCCCAATAATACTGAGGGCAAAATCAGCCTTTCTGATGAACCCTACTTCACTCAGGTTTGTTGTCAGCCACAGGCAGTGAAGCATATGTTACATGAAAGATGGTATTTATGGCCTACCCTTTTATGAAAAAAGCCCAGTGACTTGCCAGAAATATTCTTACTCTTTGCATCTCTCTTCACCTCCTAGCAAAAACTTCAAATAGGAACCTTGCTGGCAACCTTTTCACTGGATATTTTAATCAGTCCAAACAGATAGTTTGTCAACATGAATAAGCCCCACCAGGAATTATAGCAATCTGGAGAATAAAACAGGCACTGCAATACTACAAATGTTAAAAGGAGTCTAAACCATAGTTTAGCTTCCTCATTTAGGCATTGGAACACATAACAGGCACGACTTTCAAAATGCTGATAACCTGCTGGCTTCCAAACACTCAGCAAGAGTCAGGATGGACTCAATATCTGAAAAATGAGACCTTTTATTCAGGGACCTACATATGAATTTAAGAGCTTGTTTTTAGGTCCCAGCTCTTCGGGAACATGGCCAAGATTTGCAGCACAATCACTGAATTGCACAGCGTAAGTAAACACAGACCACTTGCTGTCTTACTAAAATACACAGCCAGGGAGCTAAATTGTTCTCTGCTGTTATGCAGCAATGAATGAAGTGTGTGCAGGGAGAGCATACCTGTTAAAATTTTGCAGAATATATAAAGACCTACTTTACAAAAGCCTAACTCATGACAGCAAGCACCTGGCTGTAAAACCAGCAGCTCAGAACACTGGTGTGATGAAGTGCTTCAGTTATTAACCCCCATGAGTAACTGAGAAACACACCCACAAAAGTTTGCATCGAACAAAAAGGAAGTCTGATGGTCTTGGAAAATGTGGCCAAGAGACCTCCAGTTTTCCCATTCTGCTCTCTGGGGGAATATTATCACTACCTTGAGAGAAACTACTGTATGAGACATCAGTTTGATTCAGGAGACACTTTAACACAATACTCTCTCCATTCCAGAAGGTTTTCCAATAATATCACAATTAAAAAACCTCAGTACCCCTATTATAAACACCAGCGATTCTCTACTGCTCTTATTCCATCCACTTAGTGCATGAATCACTGAGAGCACTGGGAACAGGGAACTCTCTTATGCTGAAATAATCCCTCTCCCAGGTGGATTCCTGGAAGCAGAACGAGCCACTTCTGACCACTGGCCTCATTTCCTGCACTGCACTTCTGCTTTGTTCATGGGCCACTGCTGCCCAGCTCCTGCATCCCCGGTACACTCTGCCTGGCTGGTCTGCTCAAATCCCAGAAACCCTGAGGAAAACTCTAAAAACTCACAGAAGTAGGTAACATACATGTCACCTTCCCAGTGCTGGATTAAAATTACTGGATCAATAAAGCCCTTTAAAAACATAGTTTTAAATAGTTTGTCTCAGCTGTCTCTGAAGGCAAATGTACCCCATTTGCTCCAGAAGTGGTCAGCAGGTGCCATATGCCATCTGCCCTGAGAGATGGGTTGCACTCTTCATGAGCAGGACACAGCTGTAGGAAGCCCCCTCTGCCTGCATCTGAAATTCAAAAAGGGCTGAAGTCCACAGCTGGAAAAGGCCTCTCAGCCTAAACACAACTATACTGGAAAGCAAAACCACTTCTGCCAGGCTAGCAAACCCAGGTCAGTAAGCAAAATTAGGAATTCTAAGGCATTCTTTTGCTGGTCCCCACCATAGCTCCTGGTGGTACAGCCACAAACCAGAAACAAAAAGATCACCAAAGAAAATATTCACCAGCTGAGCTTTGCTGACAAAACTGGTAAGTGCAAACCTTGCTCACAGTTCTGAAATCAGGACAAAAAAGCAGTTTAAATAGCCAGACCCACTGCTGCTTGTGGATTCAGGTTTTCATACTGCAGTGATAAATTTAGACCACCTATAGACAGTCACTCAAGGAGAGCCTGAGAGACAGGGCAAAAGATCTGGGTCACTTTTAAAATCCAGCCTGACTGAGTACCAGGATAAAGGTGCTCATGGGTCTTGGTGGGCTTCAGATCAGACCTAGTGCCATGCACATGAAACTGTTCCAGGAATCAAGTGTTTGAGTTAAAAAGGACCTATTTGAGAGGAGTCAGGGAGATGAGGTTTCTTTTCCCTCTACTATGGAATTTCCGAAAGTAAATGTCCTGTAAGTAAATATCCCTTATTTTATAATAAAACCTGTTTGCTTTGTCCCTCTTTCTCTCCCTGATATTTTAGACTTCTGTATAGAGACACAGAGGGATACAGTGGGGTTTTGTGCTATTGCCACTGTAGAGCTGTTCAAGGGAAAGTGCCTAAGAGAAAAAGGACATGGTAAAGCAAAAGAAGACCTAGAAACCACACAACAGAGTCACAGAGAACTAGGAAGTTTGAAAAAAACCAGAAAACTTTGAAATGGAACAATTGGAAGGAAAACATTACACAAAGTCCTTCCCAAGGAAGAAGTAAAGCCAATGAAGAGGACTGTCACAGAAAGACAATGCATGGGAAAGTAAAGATGGAGAGGGAGGAAAACTAATTCTAAAGCTGTGGGAATGTCGGAAGACATTGTTGAGATAAAAATCAGAGATTTAAAGAAGAAGCCTTCTACCTGTTTTTAGCAACATTCCACTGGAAAGAATATGAATCTCATTCCCACCTTTACATTTCTAGCCCGGCTGAACCCTGTGCAGGAGCTCAAGCCTTTTGCTGGGTGGCACCCAGGCCTTGGCAGTGCTGGAGCCAGGCAGGGCTCTCACTGCTCTTGGAGCTGATGCAGCTGAGGTGGCTGGGGTCAAGGAGCTCATCCCTCGGGAGAGCTTGGGTGTTTTACTCGAGTGGCAGAGGCATCAGCAGAGTTGGAGATGACTGGAGTCAGCAGTCCGGCTCTTAAGGACTTAATTTGTGGGCATGGAGTTCATTTAGTGCTCCTTCCCTCTCTAGAAGGCTACTCCTTTGGAGGTTAGGCAAGTAAAGTGGATGTCAGGCTTGCTCAAGACAAATACTGTCTCTGCAGCCACCTCCACTTTGGGCACAGTGGATCTTGGGGGCCTAAAATTCCCATGGCTCAATAGGTTAGTGTTGCCTGAAGGAAGAATGGTTGCTGAATAGGAATTACTGCCTCCTTAGCAACTTTCTGACCCAGTCAGGTTGGTTTGGTTTCCAACTGTATCATTCAGTGGATTTCTTCTCTGCAAACCTGTCCAGCTTTGTCCTAAGCTCAGCAAATTTTAGCATCCACAGCCTCACATGGCAAAGAGTTCCCCAGTTTAATTATAATAGAATCATAGCATGGTTAGGGTTGGAAGGAACCTTAAAGATCATCTAGTTCCAAGCCATTTACTAGACGTGATTGCTCCAAGCCCATCCAACCCAGCCTTGAACACCTTCAGGGATGGGGCATCCACAGCTTCTGTGGGCAACCTGTGCCAGTGCTTCGCTTTACTCAGAGTAAAGAATTTCTTCCTGACATTTAATCTAAACCTGCCCTCTGTCAGTTTAAAACCATCATGTGTCTGACAAACTGTTCCATCTGGACTATTCTGAACTGAATGCCCAACAGTTTCACCTGAGGCTCCCAGCAATCAGCTCATCCCTCACCAGCTACCTCTTCCTTCTGCACTGCCCATCATTTTACAGACCTTCAGCATCACCCCCAGCAGCCAACTTTTCCCTGTCCTGCAGCAGCCCAGGATCTCCTGGCTGTTCTGCCAACAGAGAACTCTTCATGCCTAGACCACCCCAGCCACCCCTCCTTGCACTTCTCAACCTCTTCTGTTGTTTTCTGAGAACTGCACAGTAACATTTGCTGTTTGGTTCTCTATTTCCTTCTTAAATAATCAATGGTATTAGATATGTTTTTTCCTTGACTATCAAACAGTCAGGAAATAAGATTTTATAGCACTATTTACCACAGTACCAAGTCTCATTTCTGAGGGGTAATGTCAGCCCAGAGTCGTGTGGGGTTTGGGTTGTTTTCCCTTGGATTCATTATGTAGTATTTATGGGCTCTAGACTTCCTGCCACAAGTGCTTGGACTCATGTCCTCTCCTGGGGGACACAGGCTCAAACTAGCACAGGTGAGCTTGAGCCACCAGTTTTGCCAAAGCCCAGCTCACTCTGTACTACTGAATCAATTTAGAAACTATAATTGCAGAAGTGCTCTGAACCAGAGATGTATTTATATTGGCATAAAGGTCTTTTCATCCTGTAATTGCTCACGTTAGCAGTTTTACAGCAATTTGATCGAGTATGGCAAGTTGTGAGAAGCACGTGAGGATCAGTATTTCCACTCTGCCTTCCCTCTATTCATTACCATATTACTGCAAGAAAGATGTGCCATTCTCAGTCTTCTCTTTGCTCAGCTGATCTCTTCCATCTCATCATCTTTCCTAATTTCCAGTACTTTATTAGTTCTCCAATTAATTTATTGCCAACTCTCTGTATCTATGATTTGCTGACACTGCATCGCTAGAATAATATTAATAATAATGCACGCAATACACTTTGGAATACTACTGCTAATATTAATAAATGCCTTTTAATTTTCCCCCCTTTCAGGCATTCAAAAAGAAGCTGATAAGGGATTTTTTTAAAACTCATTCTCTGAGATAAAAGAAAACAAAAAAAAAAAATCAATGATCTTTGATGTTGTGATCCAGCCATTCATGTTTGGGAAAAAGTACTCTTTGGACTCTTAATCAGACTTGATGTGATTTGGAGGGAGGCGGTGTTGGGCTATTTATTTAACTTGGTTGGCAAACCCCTGGTTACTTGGACTGGCAGCAGAACTGCAGCAGGTCATGTGCAGATCCCTTCTGGGGGGTTTGCCTCTCCCCAGGGTTGTCCCTTTATTTATTTATTATTATTTTCATAAGGACAAAAGCACACAATGACTGATCCTCAAAGAGACTGGCTTTGCTATCCAGGGCATTTTGGCTTTACAGCTCGTGTACCTTGAGAACCTCATGGCAAAAGCTGGTGGAGGAGTGACTGAATCAGCCACGGCTGAGCCAGCAGCCTTCTCATCACAGAGTTTTACAGCCCTGGAACACAGACACCAGAGTGGATTGAAAAGCCATCCAACTTGGGAATCAGTTAAGTAGTCAAGCCAACTTCTGCCTCCTGTTTTAAATTCAATGATTACTTTACAGAGTGGCAACTCAAATGGGCCAGGCTTGCCTTTGAGCCTTTACTTTGCAAGGTGTATTTATACAGAATTCCAACCAGTGTTTCTTTTAAATAAATTTTTTACCACAGGGAGGAAGGCGGTGACTGTCTGCTTCCATAAATAAATCCCATCTGCCTATGTTAAAACTGGGTACAAGCTGTACCTGGACAGTATTTCCCCTGTTTTGCTCCTACTTGGTTGTGTATTTCAGGTGTGTAGTTAATGTTTAATTCCTTCAAATAGTTTCTTCCCTCCCATTCCCCCTCCACCTTGTTAAATTTGACGGATTATTAACTCAAGTAACAAAATACCCCGAGTAGCAGCTGTACAATGAAAAGGTGGTGAGTAATCATCCCAATTCCTGACCTCCCTCTGGAGGTGCCCCAGCTCCATGTGCACAGGTCACCACTCTCAGAATGCTCCATATTGTTAAGCTACATAATCTTGCACAGGGTTAAAGGACACGATGCCTTTCAGCACTGCCAGGGCCTGAGCAATAGGGTACCTTCTACACCTTGTTAAAAGGCTGCCAAGCCACTGAAGCATAACTGTGGCACACTTGCAAAACCAGAGAGAAGTATCATATAAACTGTGAACCCAAAGGATATGTAATTACAGCTTGTTCTGGTTTGGGCTATCGTCAGACAGACTTTTCAGACAATTTGCCTTTTGAAAAATATGTTTTATTCTTACTTCCTTTATGCCAAGCCATACACTGTTCTCCTCAAAATACTGCCAGAGGTGCTGCCTGGACACCAGTGCTGCCAAGTGCTTCAAATAAGCAACCCTGGAAAGGCCATGGTTGCTGCCATGGTAAAGCTTAGGACTCAGTGCAGGCCTGGCCCAGGAATAATTTTATGGACGGAGGGAATGATGGAATAAAGCTGGGAGAAGCATTCCGCAATATAGCAAGCACAATGTGTAATACACAGCAGTGTTAACTGATCATGGCTAAGCAAATACATTTTGAGCAGTTCCAGCCTGTCCAACATTTTCATCAGTCCAACATGTGCACACAAGCAGATGCTGGCTTTGAAACACAGAGTCTATCTGTCTGGCAGTTCAAAAATGTCAGAACATTGCCAGAATGTGAAAAACACCAACCCAACAATGCAGGTTTGAATTAAAATGAGATATTAAAAAAAAAAATTAGAAATACAGAAATAATGGAGGGAAAGCATTTTTTTTGACCTTTTATGTGAAAGAATTGTGATTAAGCTATCCAGTTTCCAGTTACCACTTTTCACTCTCCTGCTGCTTATTTGTCCTTGTTTTGCAGTAGCTCCTCTTGCCCCACCTTTCCCTCTCAGACATCCTGTACTCTTGCCCTGTAATGTGCTTCACATGCTTCCCTGGAAAGGAAACAGAAGCCATAATGCAATTTCCACTTTCCAAAACATTCCTCGCTGTGCTCACAAATTCAAGGCCCAACCTGATGTTTACTTAAATGGAAAAATATGGCACAATTGTACCTAATACAACCTTTGCTTTAATTTAGGGATTTTTTTTTTCTTGCAGTTTGCATTGCTGGCTGAGCCAGTCATATAAAACACTTTCTGAATCAACAACAACAGGAAAAGCTGAAATTACTGTCCAACTTCCAGCCCTCTGAGCATCAAGGCATGAGAGGGGTCAGGATGATATGGTGGGCTTCCAAGAAAACCATGAAGTTACTATGCCTGGTTATAGCTCACTTTTGGCAGCCTGGTTACTGAGTATAGACACTTAGGAGAATCCAGGAACATTATATTTCTAGTAATTGTTAACAACCTCTTTCTGCCAGTGATTTTATTAAGGTTAGCTTCTGCAAACGCTTGACTTTGCACATTCAATGAGCTCAGCACAGGTGAATCCTGCAGGTCCCCTTCAGAGAAACTCTTGTTGTACAAGCCTGACTTACTGTTGTGGCTTCTGGACATCTTACCTCCCAGATCCTGAAATCTCAGAGCTACTGACAATCAAACCTGCCTGGTTTCACCCAGACATATCTCTAGAGTGTATTTTTACCCAGCCTGAAGCCCAGTCTGTAGAGTCATGGTTGCCAGAAAGGCTGATGGTTCAGCACCTTTTGGCATTCCTGCTTTGTGCCTGTAACAAATCCCAAAGACAGCCACACACAATAAGATTTTGATGTGCCAGGGAACATCCTGCACAAAGCTATTTTTTGGCCAGTGAAACTATTGTGCAGACACTTGAAAGGGAAAGGGTCAAAAGACAGGGCTCTTAACTCTTGCTTTGTGAGGCAGAGGAGCACCAAGGCAGGATGCAGGCAACACACAGATTCATTAATTTTAAGAGGAAGAACTGCAATGGCTCTAATTAAAAAGAGAAGTTCCTCAAGATTTCCAAGGCAATGGGCTGAAGAGAGAATTAAACCTAGATATGGAAACTAAGAGAGCTTGTCACGCTTCAGGAAATCTTCTGTATCCTCGCTTCATTTTCTCGCTGTGCCAACAAGCAAGAGATCTATCTTCATTGTTTCACACTCCTCTACCTGTTCCAATCAACTTCACTTGCAAAGTTTTGCACGGTGAAGGCTGGTCCTTACTGCATTTAATTTTCTCCACATAAGACTTGTTTCCTTGACAGCTTTTTGTGTGCCATCCAGCCACTACTGCCAGCACTGCAGCATGAGCTGGAGGTGCTGGCAGAGCTGGGAGCTGACCATCCTTTGCTGCCACATTTCCTTCAGCTGGAACATCTTTGTTTCATTTGTTTCTTAACCATACCAAATTCAACTGACCATTATCTCTGGCTAAAACATTATTTCCCTGCCAGTTAAATCATTTCCACGACAGGGTCGTCTTTGAGAAGCAAAATGCCACTGAATAGAACTCTAAGATGCATCTCTTGTAGGCTGTAACCCGGGATTTTCCAGATTTCTCCTCAGGGGTCCTGAAGAAGGCCATAATTCAAGCATTCAGTCTCAAAATATTGTTAATGGAGGCAAAAACCCCAAACTTGGCATTCAATCTGTGCTTCACATAAAATTGCATGTTGCTGGCTGAAGACGTTCCTTCCTGATTATGGAAAAGATCATCCCAGCAGAAACAGTTTTTTCCCTCTTGGAGGTCAGCTTTGAAGACAAAAGTAGCCTAGAAGCCAATCTAGTCCACTACATCAATTTTTAATATTTAATATTGAAAATTCTGCCTAAATGCCATGTAGTCCCTAAAAAACCACGTGGTGAATCGTCGCAGAGAAGTGCAGCATCAGCTCCCAAGCCACATGGGAGAGGAATGAAGAGCACATTGTGCAGAGGGACAAGCCACCAAGCAAATCCCACACAACAGGTATCACAAAACTGACTGCAGCTCTTCCTGGAAGAACTGATGCTCATCCCTGAAATGCTCCCTGCTCTTTCAGCCCGATTTTCAAGAGTCCATCATTTTCCCTTATGGGGGATCACAGATCTTCCTCTGGCATCTTAAGATATATCCTCATCATCTATTTAAAGGTTGAACGGGACCTCAGATCATCCAGAGCAGCTTCTTTTCAGGAACACACTGTTTCTTCCTAAATTGCCTCTCTCTGAAATAAGTACTGTCCTGGGAGAGATCAGGAGACACCTGAATGCAGCAGAGCCAGGAGTGTAAACCATATTTATTCACAACATCACTGGAAAAGCATCCAAAGGGTATAAACAAATTGGGCTTTAGCTCTCCCTGCACCTTCTGTAAAGACCAGCAATGCTCCTGCTCCTTGCAATGGAATGTTGTGTGGACATCAGCATGGTGAGGGAGGGACCCCTGGGACCCACTTGCTGGAGCAGAGTCAGGGCTGGTGCCAGTTCCCTGGTGGCAACACCAGCAAATAGAAACCACCTCTGATGGTGAAGAGCCAAGTCCCATCCAGTTCCTGCAAAGCTCAACACACGAGCTTTGCAGGAACTGGAATTCATGGCCCTTTCCTAATTAATAGCATTGTTTCAGTTGCACTTTTTCACTGACATTAATCAGCTATAAATCACTCCTGGAGCAGAATCTTATTAACTTTTTTCCTTTTTTTTTCTTTTTTTAAATTATTGGAGATTGAGGAAGGATGGAGAAGATAATTTTCCCATTTAATGCAACAGAGAAGACTGTAACCAAAAATCCTTTTTCACAACAACAAGGTGAAAATAACATAGAATAAGACAGAGCAATAAAATATCTGAAAACAAACAGCTGCCTGCAAACAACACTATTTTATGGACCAGAAAAAAATGTCTTTTGACGTTTTGAGAAATCTGATTCTCACAACCTAAACTGTGCCTCCAAAATGCATTTTATGCTTTATTAAATTTCAACTCAAATTAGAAGATTTAAATGCTTTTAGAATTCTACGTGTTAAACAGATTAAAATGATGTAGGGGTTTTTTTGACATTGGATAATCTGGAGTGGTTCTTGGATGATCTGGGAGAAAAAGACTGGATTAAGAGATTAAAAACCCAGCATCACAAATTATTTGATTCTATTTTAAAAAGAAAATAATAAAATATGTGCATTGCCTCAGTAACAGTGCAATGACTTTTTAAAACTGCAGTCCTAGCTAGTACTGTATATTTTGAGTCTAAATAAATCTATCTGAGCTTTGAATTATCCAGCAAAGGGATTTTTCCCTCATATCTTCCAATAAAAATAATAAGACACTGAGGGTTTAATTTTAGAAATTCTGAAGCAGAGTGAAAGAAAAAAATGTTTTTCATCTTCTTTTTCCATCTCCTTTTTCTAATATACTTTAATATTCAAATCTTACCCCTGTGAAAGCAATAAAAGAGCCTCTTCTGCATTCTTTTCTTTCTATCAGATTTATAGCACCAATTCCATCTTTCTTTCTCATTCTCTCTTCCCAGGTGCTGTGTCAGAGCTTATGTGGGCCACAAAGACCCACTGAGGGTAAGCCAGCAGACATCCAGGCTCTAAATCACCAATTGCAAAAACCTACAATGAACTTGAAAGTATTTACATAAGTCTTCACAGGATTCAAACCTTATTATGTAGCATAAGCAAATTATGGTTTTAGTGGTTTGGAATACCCTCATTAAGCATGCATGAAGTGCCATTTACAAATGTAAAAGGAGGTAAGTGCTTGGGTATATGAATCATTTTATGTTTCTAGAGAAAAGGGCTATGAGTCAGAAAACCAAAAAAACCCTTAAAATTAAACTGTAGTTACAAAAACATGCTGTGGCTCTTACAGCTTCCATAAAATGATGAAAGCTGCTTTATCTGAAGGCAGCGATGCTGAGGATGCAGAAGTCGCCGCATGATAAAATCGTGTGCACGCGCTACATTAAGTACCGTTGAGCTGGGTTTGACCTCTTCCACCTCAGGAGATGATTGGGGGCTGGAGAAGAGCCAGGTTACTGATGAATCAGCAATAATTTCTCTTGCAAGTGCATGAAATCCCCGCTCATCTGCCTGCATGGCCCAGAGGGAGGACAGAGAAACCTCAGGAGCACAGATGGAGGACCCAGTCCCTTCCTCCCCGTCCTCATGGTCTTGGTGTCACTTTACCTTGCTTTTTATGCTAATGAGATACAGCAAATAAAGTGCCCGGATTTCTTCAGGCACAGAGCCCAATGCCTTTTGCCCTCTCAGGCAGGGAAGGTGAGAAGTGCCTTCCCTGAGGGCCTTGCTTGGAAAGCTCAGGGAACAAATTTAAGCATATGCTTAGGTTTAAATATCACACTCCCAATGAAGCCAACAGACTTCCTGTGCCTTGCTGAATAAAAGCGTAAATCCACTGCCTGCCAGACAATTAAAATGTTGTCCTTCCACCCTAGTTTTGCCTCAGGTAACAGCTTTGATGCTCGCTTGACTGTTGGAAAAGACACGTTGCGCTCCCTCCTCTCGGAAGCAGGAGGAAGCCTGGCAGCAGGCTCTCCCATGCTGTGATTATCCCATTTGACAGCGGTTAAACAACACCAGGAACACCACAGCACAGCCAGCCTTCAGGTGTCCTTCACCAGCCTGCACAGTCTGGTAAATCCATGCTCTCCAACGGGGCTGGGCATTCCTCGTGGCTCTGTGAGGCAACCACAGCATCCACAAAGCCAGGAGGAAACCTATCCGTGCAAATCTCTCTGGCAGCAAAACCAGAGATGTAGTGACAATCTGAGTTACTTTGACAGAACCATCTGTAAACACAACACTTTGTGAAGTTTCCCTTGAGGCTTTAACTGCTGCTGTCATGTCACGACCTGCTACTGATCTAAATTTGACACCATTTTACAGCAGTGTGAAGGAAGAGGCTGAACGCAGTTCAGTATGTATGTATGGCCTGCAAAACATTCAAAACTTCAAAAGCACCCACAATCACTAAACCCCATATTAATACAGTTTTCATTAAGATATATGCTCATGGGGTCCATTTTTTTCCCCCCCAAGGATCACTGTCCTTTAAGGTCACTTCAGATATATGTGCAACTGGTGGAAAGAGCAGCTGGTTGGTCAACAGCACAGTCAAGGAACACAAAAAAAGCTTCCCCAGGAAAACAGACTGAATTCTGTTCCTTTGGCCTAAAAAAACCACGTACCCTAGACTAAACAAGAAGTACACTTTTGACCCAAGACATGTACTTTAGCCTACAGTTAACTAATACACTGAATGGGACTACTGTGATACAACAAGAATGTACACTCTGCAAACCATCACTTAAGAAGGGATGAAAAAAGTTATTTCACAATTTTGTATCAAAAACGCTCATGCAGGATCAGTTTAGAGACATATTACTAGAATTAACACACTTGTAGAGGAAGCTTGCAAAAGAAAACATTCCCAGTGATCAGAAGGATATGGCTCTGGAACAGCTTTTTTGGTAGATGCAGTAGGGGTGAGCTCCTTGAGAGGTGTGAACGTTGAGCTTGGCACGTTTATGGGCTGCCTGTGAAAGCAGAAGCCTGGCTGCAGTGACCTGGGAGTGCAAGGCAAGCAGTAGTTCTGAATTCAGAGCTAAGCTGAAGTAGGTATGAAAAAAAAAAGTACTCAAAGACATCAAAAGGACTCACATCTCTCTGAGTCAGCATAAAGTCACCAAAGCTCTGGGAAAGCTCTGGGCTCAGAGACTGAGAGAGGGATCTAATTAGCAGCTTCCATTCCCAACTTCTCTAAATTTTAATTTTTATTTTTTTTCCTGAAGCAGCTGCATGCATCAGCTGTTCCCATACAAAACACAGGAACACTCTTGCCTTAAGCAAGTATTTACTCCAGCAGAGCTATTTTTGTCCCATCATGACACATGGAGGTACCCTCGGACAGGTCTCATGGCATAGGAGTGGTGTGCTTGGTCACATTCCTGATGGTAGCAGAGGCAACTCAATTAAACTAATGGAACTATACAGCAAATTTTCTGGGGAAGACAAGTGGTAAGTGAAAGAACAGAGTGATGTGAAGCAAAAAGGCACAATAAGGCAAAGAAAGTTAAAAATGGGAATCTTAGAGTAGGTGAAGAACCAAAGAGGCTAATAAGAGGAAGAATTAATTGGTCCTCCCTGTGCTGCTGAGGATCTCTCTATGCCTTTTAAACTTCAAAGGCAGCTCACACTCAAAGGCTGAGCTGAATGCAAAGGTCCTGACTCAACAAAACACTTCATCACTTAGAGATGAGCATATGTTTAAATGTTTTGTGGCACGGGGACTCCAGTGTTTCAGTGGAACGAGGAAAGCGAGAACAGAAAAGTAAGTGGCAGCACACTGGACTTGGCAGAGGCAGCAGAATGCACTGAGTCTGACACATGACATGAGCTGGAATGGAAGGAGCTGGGACAGAGCTCAGAATTAACGGGGTTTTAAGCACCAACAGTCTTAGATGACATAATGGCTGAGAAGGTCTAATCCTGATGTGAAGCTAATGAGGCACACTGATTTCTCCAGAGTTTTCTGAGCAGTGGGTGCTCCCTTTTGGATTGTGCCTCACTTCTCAAGCAATGGCCTTGCTGCTTCTCACTCTTTACATGAACAGTAAATGTTTCAACCAGACTCAGTGTGGGACAGACACACTTTAGGAACAGGACAGCAATGTGGGGTGATGGGAATGTTGCAATTCCAGACGCCCGACACAAGAGCATCCAGAAGTATGAGAAACACACCAGAAACCCTCGGCTGTGTCACCCTGGCACACACAGAACTCACAGCACAGGATGAGATCCTGCCACAGGAAGCCACCACGTTTTGGCCACATGATGAAGACACATCCAGGCACAGATTGCAAAAAGGCTGATGGAGAATGAGAACAGCAGTTGAGTCAGCTGTATTAATTTACAAATTAATTCCTCTCATATATGAGGAATTTCCATCACTGCAAAAAAAGCAAAGCACCACCAAGAATGCTAAAAAAAATTTAAGACCTCAAAAATTGGAGGCAAGCAAAACATTACTGTGTATAACAAAGAACTAGAATAGACAGGGACGAATATGAAGGCGTTTCATTATACAGTTCATTTTCAGGCTTTTTGCAATGAACAGCTTACACTCCAAGTGGCTTTTTTGCAGTTTCACTATTACATACTTTACATTACTTACATATGTCTGCCTGAACAAAACCCACAACTTATCAATCAGGTAAGTGCATTTTTATCTGCCTGTCTTTAATAGTACTCCCTTGTCTACAGCCCTGAATAGAAGGTAAAGTCAATATGAAACCCACAAAGCAAGAGAATACAAGGACTGGTGTATGTGACTTCATGGTGCAATTTAATGGATGTATTTCCTGCTATAAAAATGCACTTGCACCTTTCTTATGACCTGCCAGCTTGTGAATAATGAAGTCTGTGATCTTCTAGCTACTTAATTATTGTAATGTTTCTGTAGTTTGGTTTTGCTTAGGAGTTATTTAATATTCTTATTTTCTGCATTGTATTTCTACCCTCTTTTACCTCATAGACAATTACAAAGAAACAGATTTACAGCTTTGTTTTTTGTCATCAGAGAACTCATGTGGATAAAGTAACACACATGCTTTCATGTTTTATGAGACCTTAATTTCAAAGATCAGGATATCACTTGATTTTCATCTCCTTCATCCTTTGCACTCACTAAAGACAACAAAGCTTCTAACAGGACTGCATCAAGGACAAACGACCCCTACTTTTAAGAAGCAATTTTCATTTTTTAAAGTGAATATAAGAAAGTAAAATAAAAAGCAGTCTGCCTGTATTTCTAACATCTAAGTTATTTATTTTGGAATGACTGGTCAGTACATGCTGCATAATATAGTCACCACAGTAAGATAAAAATACTGCAGCTGCCAGAAAAGTAACAAGAAGTATCCATGGAATCATTTCAGTCCCACTGTGCTTTTGTTTTCCATTATCAACAACTTATCTTAAAAGGTGTTTCATCTATTTCAAAATGCTTTTACAACTCCCTCATTTCTTTAATGGGCTTGGGAATTATGTAGAGACCCTCCCAACACAAGGAAATCAGATAATTCCCAGATAAACATCTGTTTAGAGCCTGGAGGTAGTGCTAGACCCATTACCAGATTAGGGTGGTCTGGGGACCCTGTTGTAAACATTAACTTTTGGGATGCAGAGAACAGATAAATTAAATCCTTCCATTTCAAAACAGCAATTTAACAAAGTTCTTTTTCCTGTTTTTCTCCCTTCAAAACCAGGGTTCAGGAGCTTTCAGAGAAAAAGGTTTTCACTAGTAATAAGCAGCTTAGCTGAAAGCTCATAGACTTAAACCACGGCATTCCTTTGTTGCTATTTAATTGTCAAAGGGAACAACCATGTTTTAATTTTGCCTTTTCCTCATTCCTGCTGTTTCATTTAGCATATTCAGTTCCTTACAGAATTAAACTCTACAAAACCAAACTGTAAATGCTGCTCAACCACTGACAGCTCACACTACCTGTAAGCAGTCAGGTCTGATTTGAGGTGTGAGAGTTTAAATGCATATCCAACCCAGAAGCCACGATCACACACACTGCTTTTCCCAGCCTTACAGCTGTGCTGGATTGCCACACCAGACTGGGTTTTCACTGGCATTTTGCATCCTGCTTCTGCTCAGCCTGACTGAAGACGCTGTCTCAGGGTGAGGGAAAGCAGGAGGCAGGGAGAGATGATTTTCCTAAAAAGCTCCACCTCTTTTTAATTAATCAACACCACACGTGTATGACAATATTCACAATACGGAAAACAGCTTCTCCTTTCTTTCCAGAGGACAAAAAAGTTGTTTCAGATCCCCAGCTGGCTCCAGAGAATGTAGGTGTGTGAAAGCTGACAAATATTAATGCAGATACTTGCCAGCCAAGGACTCCTCTCAGAGGGTTTCAGAATGATTTCTCCTCAGCAGCATTCAAATGATCCTTACAGTACTATGGTCAGTGAGGGAAGAAATAGTTCCTCCAAGTCCTACAGCACTGTACCAAGGAGGTACCCACACTGCAGCAAGGAAAAGAGTGAGGAGCAAGGAGCAGAGGAGATGAGATGTTATGGACTGACCATACCCCACATCCCTGTGCCCCCCAGAGTGGGGAGGCAGAGGAGCTGGGGAGGAAGGAGTGAAGTTGAGCCTGGGATAAAGCCTGAGGGAGAAGAGGAGGGAAGGGGTTTGTTTTGGTTTTGTCTTTGTTTCTCACTTTCTAACTTTATATTTAACTGGCAATAAATTGAGTGAATTTTCCCCTGGTCAGGTCTGTTTTGCCTGAGATGGTAATGGGTAAGTGATCTCCTGTCCTCATCTCAACCTACAGGGTTTGCCATCTTATTTTCCTTCCCTGTCACACTCAGGAAAGCAGGTGGGAAGGCATCTGGCAGCCATCCAGGGTCAAACCACCACAGGCAGATAAATGTTCTAGAGCCCTAAACACACTATCCTTCAACGATTCACACTCTTGGAGAGAGATGTTCCAACATATCCAGGTATATGCCAGGAGGAGTGAGATTTTAACTGATGAGAAACCCCCAGGACTGGGCCTTGGCTGCCCTCTCCATCTCCTTCCCAGGGATTACCATCCACACTGCAGGGACCATTCCCCAATTATACCCTGATATGTTAAAACACAAAATTGGAGCAACTTTATCTTAACTGCATTTGACTGCAATTTTAGGGCAGGTGACATAGTTTTTCACTGAAGGCCTGGCCTGTTTTTTTTGTTGTTGCTGTTTTGGTAATGTTAATGTGACTTCCAAATCAGGGCAGTAGAAAGTTCTGCCTTTTCCAAAATTTTCTGCTTGGAGAGAGCAAATAGGAAGCAATTCACTCTAGAGATATCAGAAGTGGCACAGACCAGCAAAGAATATATTATATTTAAAAATGTAACACACAGGTGCTCTGAGGTTAAGCTCACCTATTCTGGTCTCAAGCTGACATGACATAAAATCAGTGGTAGAACAGCTTTTGTGAACTGAGCTGAGGGAACAGGCCATTCATTAAAATGTCATACTGGAGCACTGGAGATAAGTGACAATAGTTTAAATAGAAAGCAAAAATAGAATCGAGGGGCAAAACCTTCCCTATTTAGCCGTGCAACAACATTTATAAAGATTGGATAGTGGCTGGTTAACCATCATTTCCAGAAAAAAACAACCAACCACACAAAAAAGTCCCAAAAAACCAACCACAAAAATGTCCATGATTTAATGACAAAAGAGAAAGTAAAGACAACCCCAACAAGACAAAAGGGAAGGAAACAGATTCTTTATCTATAAGGCTAAACTCAGCAAATGTGTATCATCTAAATTTATGAAGATAAAGCCAGATCACACCTCTCACCAATTCTTGTGTCCACCCTGGTAACATTCCACAGGGAAATCTTAGGTGCTTTTTTTAGTACACGTGCAGCATCCTATCACATGGAGCTGCAAAGGAAAAAGGGCTAGAAGGGCAAAGCTAGGAAATGCAACCAAGAAAATCATAGCCTAAACATTACAGCAGTGACAGAAGAAAGATTTACTGCTGTCCTGGGGCTAAACAGGGAGAAGCAGATGATATTTAGTCCTTCTCCACCCTACCAGTCTCCACTCCGAAGGACAGGAGCTGAGTTAGTTTGACTGAAGCAATCAAATAAAATGGAGATGTCATGCTGGAAGCGACAGCATGGATGGACAAACCAGAGGTCACAGACTAGACTGTGCATCCAATGCCTCTTAACTCTTCACTATCTGAAAAAACAAATTGATTCTTTATACACTTACTCCTATGTAGCAGGTTTGTGTTCCCAAGACAAACATCAGAAATCACATTTTTTAGCTCGTGGAAGTCGATGCTGGTGTCCCTAACTGGGTTTTACAAATCTTGTCTAGGACAGCAAATTAGCTTTATAAAAGAACTCCTGTAAGGTAAGTAAAAATCCTGTTTTACGAAAGAAGAGGAGGCACAAGAGGTTGAACTGCAGCAGCTCCTGAAAAAGCAACCCAGGATTTCAGGTCCTTGCACATATTAGCTGATTCACACAATGATCTACCTCTTTACTGCAAAATAAAGCTTTATAATTTCTAAGTGTTTTACTGCATTGATTGAAAAGCAGGGCTTGAGGCTTCCTTGACAGTCAGAGCACAAAGATCTGTACAGAAATGCAGTTTGAGGAAGGCTGTAGGATCCTTTCATTTCCCTCAGCACATGCATTCAAAGGGTCTAACACAAAGAATGTGCTCCAAAAGAGCTGAAGAGCCCTCCAGTGATGCAGTCTGACTCCAGGCTTGAATTTCCTTCACTATATGCAAGTTCTCACCTGAAGAGGCTGGCAGTCATAAATAAACATACAGCAGTTTGTGGTCACCAGTGAATTTCCACTTTAGTTTGAATCTGGGCTAAATATGAACCCAAACTAAAGAAGTTATGTGTCAGGGCACTGATGTATAAGCAAGGCAGGCAATAAATGGAAAAGTGCAGCCCCTGAACATACTACGGGTAGTTCTAATCTCATCCAGGCATCTTTATTCAAAAAGAGACTTTCGGTTTATTGGGTGCTTCTCCTGCCTCAGGCACTGTGGCAAATAGGACACTTACTGAAACACTAACCCTTGATGTGCCCGGTACAGCAGCATCCAGGGCTGCAGATAAGTTCCTGCAGCTCCTGGAAGTACTAAACTCCAGGCATTTCTCCTCTTTTGTACAGCAACCCTTAGATTTTGACTGGAGAATGGATGGATGGATGGAATGAGTGAACCCAAGGCAAAGAATTGTGCTGTAGGTTTGCTTGTAGTGTAAAACGGGAAGGAAAAGACCTCCAGCTTTCCTGAGGTGCAAATAAATACAGAATACTCCTTTTTCATGGCACTTGGTCATGGGGCAAGAAATTGTATGGAATGGAGTCACTCCCCAGGAGGAAAGGTATAGGTCTTCTCACCTATCTGTTAATAAACAGGGGAAAAAAATCTAGTAGCACGTTTAATTCCTCATAGTGTTTTGTACTTTGGTGTGGCCATTTATATTCATGTGAAGTGACAGTAAAAAGTCTGCAAATAAGTAAGGCAGGAGATTACACTCCCTTTGCTCCTGTATAAACATGCACAATGAAAAGAAGTGGAGGGGGGGAAAAAAAAAAAGGCAGTAAATTGGCATTCATGGTAGGAGTGGTAGGAAAAAGGTTGTAATGCTTCCATGAAATCCTCGTGGCAGATTGGAGAAGAGCCTTTTAAGCACAACACTGAGACCTTCCTGTGCTGGGATCCCATCGTGCCCTATGGGCTGTGCATGGCTCTAAGCCCCTGTCAATCTCTGTGATGCTCCTTCTTTCACACAACTAGAGTTGTAGCAAGGAGTGAGTTATTTGACAAGCAACATGCATTTCTCAGAGCATTATTCCATGCTCAGACCTTAAAAACCAGGAGTGAAATGGTGGCTCAAATGTAATGCAAGAAGACAGTACCTGCTCTCCTGGGAATCTTAATGGCACAGCTAATGCACTTTTGAACCAGGGAGAAAAGCCAAGAAGGTACATAATACATTTTGTAGGACAAGTCTGATCCAAATCTCCACCAATGTGTTCCCTTCCCTCTTCGACATTTCAGTTCTTTTAATCTTTGTGTTAACTTCCCCGTGTTTCAAATAAAGCAGGAATAGTTACTGCATCTCCTTTGACTTCAGCAACCAGGCAGGCTCTTGGCTCAGGACTCAGTGATTGGAACCAGTTATTTTACCTCAGCATTGAGTCTGCACGAACACAAAATGCTTTGGAAGCCACAATGGCATTGGCAACATAATTCTTTCAACGTTATCTATGGGGTGTAAATCCAACCTTTTGTGAAATTCATTGCCTGTCAGGCAAAACTATTCATGCATTATACATATCTTGGAGTTGGACACAAGATTACTGACATTATATTACTCCCTACTTCCTTTGTCATGGAAGCTCTGCATTCCTGACAAACAGAAAAAAAAAATCGTACATCTCTCATAAAGAAAGACCTCTCATCAATATTTTCATTTACCATTTCTGAGCACTGACTCAAAGTTTGGCATCAGTGTAAGAGTTATTCCTGTTCTTCTCTGTCATCAAGTCCTGAATTTGTTTGCATTGTTCATAAACTACCTTCAAAATGACACAAAGAGTGAGCATGCTTCACACCAAGCACAACCACAGGACAAGTAACAGCATGGTTTATAAAGACGGTACATACCAGTCATTCCTGGGGTAATTCCAGCTGGAACAAAATGAAAAATGAAGCAACTCTGAGGTAAGTGCATTAAGTTTCCTCTAAAATCTGTAAGACTACATTCTGCTAATATTCTTCACACTTTTATAAGGCAATAGTGTGTCCCATTTGAGCTTTGTTTTGTCAGCTTTTTGGACTCAAGCTTCTCATTAACCACCTTGAGAAGAAATACTTGTTGCTAGGAAGAAATGTGTGTTGCATACACGTGGTAAGAGCAGTGCATCCTGGACAGAACAGGGCTCCAGATATTCAGGAAAAAAACAACTTAAACCCATGCCAGGCTGTCTCTGGGTCAATGGTATAATGCTTGCCCATGAGACTATGGAAATTTTGGCCTTCCTATGTGCAGTGCCCAGATGATCAAAGTTTGATCTTTGGGGTGTTCACAATGGAAATCCTCCTGGATGTCAAAAAAGTTTTAGTTTTGAAGTAACTAAAGACTGTCTGTAACCGTGATCTTCTAAATTGTCCCACTTTGGCCATTTGGGAGTGTGACTATTCACCTGATCAAAGTTATTTTTAATGGGTTTCCAAGAAGGTGTTTCTTGAGGAAGTCAGTAGGATTTAAACTCTTGGCTTTGTACTAGATAACAGTACAGAGAGCAGGACAAATATGTAGAATTACATTGGGGAGCAGAAGTCAAGCTGGCAACAGCTGCTGGCACAGACCTGCCAAACATCCAATCCTCTGACCCAGGGGTATCAGGTTCTCCCCTCATTGTTCACCACATCCAAGTCCCTATTTCTTTCAAAGATTACATGGAGTACAAAGACAGTACAAGGAGTACAATGACTACATTTGTACTAGCAAATTATGCAAAATACCACATGATAATTTCTTGGCATTTGTAAAAATAGAGCTAGGAGGTCTTTACCCTAACTTTTCATTAGTGACAATACATCCACGGATGGAGGGAAGTATTTGTTTTTCCCTGTTTTTCACTGTGATTTTTTTTAAACTGAGTAACTGTCAGAATAATGGTCTGAAAGCATCTGTTCTTTTGTAGGGATGGGCTGCAATAAAAGCCACTGCTGACTGAGGCTCCTGCCACCTCTCCACGCCTCTGGGAACACAGTTTCAGGCAGGAAGTCTCTGGAGCTGCTCCAGAAACTTGCTCAAGTATTTCAAAGTGTGCAGCATCAACATGTGGTTGTGTCTTGGACACTCATGTTTTCTCCTCATTTTGTCAGGACTTGAGCAACCTGCCTAGGGAACAAGAAGGAAGGAAGGCAGTGAAGATGGAGACCAGGGCAGTCTGCAGGAAGGCACAAGTAAGATTGCCAGGAGAGGAGAAAAGAGCTTCTTACATGCAAAAGTTATTTTCCATTCTATTCAGAAGTAAATTTAGTGTTTTATCAGAAATCCCTTTAAATACATGTCAGTTTCCACTACCGTTTTGGCAAAAGCGACTTTTCCTTCTGAGCAGCCTTTCAGGATTATTTTTGTCCTGCTGGTTCCCGGATTTCGTTGGGCTGGGCTCCTGCCAAGGGCTGCTGCTGAGCTCCACACCCCTCTGATCCTCACAGGACCTCCACAAGTCCTGCCTCTCATCTCAGGATCAGGAGCAAGGGGGTGGCCTGGACAGTCAGCCCTGAGAGAAGCTGACCTCTAAATCCAACCACAGGGAGCCACGCCACTGCTAAGAAGCACAGAAACAAACCACACTCCACTGTCTCTCTCATGTAACCATTTGAAGTCTCCAGAGAAAGGAAAAAGCCTCTCCTTCCTACCATGTTCAGTAGGACACTTCTTCCAGGTCTGATGACCCGGGCAGAAATAAAACACCAGGACCTATGCCAGCACCTTGCAGAAGTGGAAGCAGATGCAAACCATGCACTGTTCTTTCAGGGATAAAGCCACACAAAACCCAGAAAAGCAAGACCGGAATTTTCCATTTAAAAATTATGCCAGGATTTGTAAACCTGGTAGAACCCTGGGATTTTTACCATTCTGATTCATAAATCAGTGATTTCCATCCCAAGGGTAATGAAAGGATTTATATTTGAAAGTGTATTTAGGATTTATTGGCAGGATTTGTACTGTAAAGGCATGGAAGGATTTGTACGTCCAATTTCGGACTTATAAAAGGTTTTGAGGATTTTTTTGTGGTAAATCCAATTAATACAATTTTAATGTTAATTTTAAAATCGGGCAACCCTGCCCCCCCCATTTTGAACCATGGTTGTCTGGAAAACCCTTAGCTGGAGCAGAATATGCCCTGGAGGAAGCAGGACCCATTCTGGAGCAGGCTTGTCTTAGACTGCAGCTCATGGAAAGCTCACACTGGAGCATGGGAAAAATGTGCAGAGGAAGGAGGTCAGAGAGGAGCTAACATGGACTAACCCCCATCCCCAAAATACCCCTGGCACTGCTCAGAAGAGCTGGGGATGAAGGAGTGAAGTTGAGCTTGGAAAAAAGGGAGATGGCAGGAGTAAGGTTCTTGTAAGGTCTCGTCCTTGTCACCATCCAACTCTGTTCTACCTGGCAATAAATGAATTTTCTCAGGTCGGGTCTGTTTTGCCCATGATGGTACCTGGGAAGTGACCTCCCTTTCCTCATGTTAACCCCAAAGCTTCTTCATGTGATTCTCTTTCACCTGTTGAAAAGTGGGACTGAGAAAGCAGCTGGCATCCAGCCAAAGTCAACCCAACCCAGAAATGGGGTGTTGGCACAATTCAGGCTGCTGAGGTAGCAGAACCCATGCTATCCTTTTTCCCTGACAAAAGTTTCACATTTCATAATTTTCCTTGCCCGTTCTGTCAGTGTTTTCACTCGCTAACCTAACTGTGAGTTTACATTTTAGAGAAAAACAACCACCACTTTGTTCCTGATGTTTGGGACAACCAATGCCAGACAAAAGAATTCCAAGTACTTAATTATCCACAAGAAATGAGCTGATTACAGTAAGGTTAAAAACAACTGGTATCACATATGCACTTGGATTTTAACCAGAGTCTGCACTCGGATTTGCCAATCAGTTTCTAAGTCTCCTGTGTCAGCAGCTAGAACGACCTGTTTCTTTTCCAACAATGTAAATGACCTTTAAAGAAACCAAATTCCAACTCCAGGGCCAACTACCTGCAGTGTGAGATCAGGGATGGAGGCCAGGCCCTGCCAATCTGCATCTGGTAAAGATTTGCACAGAAATGCAGTTAGTGGAGCGAGGGCCCAAATATCAGGAGAAACGGGCTGTGAGTGGTGATACAGTTCCATCCCTTGCTCATCTAAAATGTTTGGACAACTCACTGCACCTCGTGGTGCCTCACTGCAAACACGGGGGTTGGGTGAGGGGGAGGAATTATTTTCTGCTGCTCCCAAAAGGAGATGTAATGCAGTATCTGGTTCCTAGCAGCTTTGGGAGTGTGGGCAGCACGAAATGTGGAGGTAATTCCAATTTAATTTCACTCTTAAATTCTGTCAAAGTGCAACCAGTAAACAGGGAATATTCTTTATTATGACTAACAGGGTTTCAACTAAGACAGCCAGGACAAAAAGAAAATAATAAAAGACTGTACACACATGCTCACAGATTTGGGAACACTTGATTCCTTCAATGCATTTATAGACTGAGTTGACAACAGCTTGTCCAAGGCTGCCTGGGACATCAGTGCCAGAGCCAAGGATTTACCTGCGACTTTCATCCTCATCCAGCATTTCAACCTGAATTCTCTCCTTGATGGTTTCACAAAAGGAACCAAGAGGGAGGACATCCCAGTATTAGCTGAGATAATTCTGATGAATCACAAAAAATACAGTCTGGCTGGAACACGTGTTTCTCTCCCATCCATCAGAAACAGGGACAATGCAGATAATCCCCAACAAACCACTGGCTTGGTACAACAATTAATTACTGACCTTAAAAAGGTTTAACAGGATAAAAAGTCCTGCTAACAGATGTACAATTGTACAATGCACAATTGTACAATTAAGTTTTATCTTTCAACAAAGAAACCTCATTTGTACTAATATATTGGGTGATTTGTATTTTCTTTTTCAATGGATCGTTTAAGATTTAACAGATTGCTGAATAAATTGTTTAAATATGCAAATCATCTGGGCATTTTGTAATATTTCCCCAAGGGCTTTTTCCCAGCAGTTCTCACCAGATCATGCAAATTACTAGTGATTTGGAAAAGGAAGCATTATAATATTTTAATTGACAGACTGTTTATTTCGGCTCCAGCTCTCCTACATTTTCCTTCTCAAATATCTAGAAACACGGGATCTCCAGGAATCCCCATATTCTGTGGGGTTCACAACAAAATCAAGTATTATTAGGCGAGATGGAGTGCAGGAAATTAAGTGGTTTATGTCGATAAAATGAGCTGACTTGGAGAATACAAATAGCACTAATTTACACTATACAGTCTGCCTTGTACACCTAATTTCCATGATAAATTACGAGCTGTAATGGACATTAATGCATTCCTTGCACGGCATCCCTAGAAGTTCCTTTTGCCTCTCCCCACAGCCTGCTTGGGAGCTGGCAGCTGGAGCTTCCCAGGGGTCTGGGGGCAGCTCTGCCAAGTAGCCAGGAGGCTGGTCACCCCTCGGGGCACGGGCTGGGCCAGCTCACCACCTGTGACTCCATCACCACAGCTGCTGCAGCCACATCCCATTTCCATGAACCACTCCCAACACAATGCTCAGGGGATCTACCTTTCCACCCCAAAGCCACAAAAAGGAAAGGAGGTTTTCCCCTTCTTTCCCATAACTGTCTCCTGAGATTGACTCTTTAATTATCCTGCTTAATCACCAACTGCCTAAATTCTGAGCCTCTGGGCCAGAAAAGGGAGGAAAATAAAAGGGGGGAAAAATAGGCAGCTTTTTTCTTAATGAATCTCACACTTCCCCACTACCTGGTGAAAAGGGCAATGCATTACAGAGTTACAGTAGGCACAACCTTACTTTTTTTACCTGTTTTCTTAAACACAGCCAAATGGCTCCCTTCCTACACTTGTATGAGTGCAAACCCCGCAGGGGCAGATTTGGGTTTCAGCATAGGCAGAGCTCCCCAGTGATCCACTTCAATCAGAATCCGAAAAGAGTGATTCCAGCCCTGCAGCCTGGTGTGAGCTCTGCCACCTCATGCATTATTTCAGCATGAAATATTTATAAACTGGAGGACAGGGGCAGCCTCCTGCTTTAAAAGGTGTAATGGATTTTTTTAAATGTATGAGAGGAACTTGTAAGAATCTGCAACTGGGTTTAACAGCCCGGCCCCCACCCCTCACCCACATAAAAAGAGCCGAGATTTCACCTTGTAACAAATTTCTTTCTAAAAATTGCACTTAGACTAAGCAGCTATTTTTATCTCTTAGGGATAATTTTGCTTTCCTTTACATTAACTCACAACACCGCATCTTTACACCTTTTGGTAGAAAATTAAAAATAAGAGCAATTTGTATTGTTGTTATCTTTCTCCTGGCAGCAGTTTGTATTCTGAAATTAAAACGGTGGTCACAGTCTACAGTGGCACACAGTCACAAAACTGGTCATTGGAAAGCCACAGGGGACTGAGAGTGGCAAATGTGAAAACTTAAGGGCCAAATATTCCCATAACATAAAGGCATCAGTGGAAAAAGCCACTGACAGGTAGAATCCCTCGTTCTACCACATTACACCTGTGAAATGTGTTACTCCTGTTTTAGCTGGAAACCAGAAGATGGGACTTCTGGTAAATTGGTCCCCTGTGGGCACTGGGGTTCTCGGCAAGTGCAGAATTCTTACAGCTTGGAGGACTTGGGGCTGAGGAGCACAAATCTCTGCAAATTACCCTTCTGTTTTTGACGTGTTACTCTGCTGATGAATTCTGCAGAAACAGTGACACCACTGACCTGCTCTCTGGGAAAACTGATGAAGCTTTATCCTTTTTTTACCTACAGATTTAAAAATATTTACCAGCAGAGAACTAATTGACTCTCGGGAGAACAAACCCAATTTTACTTCCTTTGAAACACCAGGAAAATAATTCCAGATGCGTAGCACCTCACAAGCAGGACTACAGCACTTGTTACTCTCTAGCATTTCCGAAGTAATTTGATCACAGAATAACTAATTAGTTTTCATGAAAGATGGGAGTGATTTTATATATATATTTTGTTTCCTATTTGGCAAAACAAAGGTTTTTTTGCCTTCCACTCAGCCCTAAAACATGTCCTGTCTCTGTCACCTGCTAGCGTACACATTAATTTATATTTCCTTCAAGCATGCACTATAAATAAGACTTCTACAGAGGTACACCCTGTGCAGAGATCCTTATAAATGTCAGGACCACTATGAATCCAGCCCAGGCAGCCAAGACATAGGAATGGAACTGAGCAACCCAGCACATCACACAGCCTCTGCCAGCTTTCAGAGGGAGTGGGAAATTCCCAAGTGTCCTGATTTAAACAGACCACAAAAAGATTAAGTTCAGTGATAGAACTCTAACAATTAGCTATAACTTGGATCATCTGTGGAATATTAAATTCCTGCTTTGGGAACAGATGCACCACAGGTAGATTAGCAGATGCAAATCCTCTGAAGTGAGGCATTTGCATCCCCTTGCTAAAGTGATAATAGGAGAGTATGAAAGTGAGTTGTTAAAAAGATTACATTTTTACTTTATTAAGTTAGCTGGTCTGTCTTCAACCACTTACCTCAGCACAAGGAATCTTCCAAGAAATCAACCCTTTGCTCAAGTTGATAACTTTTTTCCCACCTGGGGTCATCGCTCTCCTTTGGTTGTTCGTTCCTACAGAGGATCATCTGCTTCCCTGGCAGATAGTGCAGTGAAAGGTGCTTCTGTACTTCATCCATCTTGCTGGACACATCCTCACCAACACAAAGGGCTCCACTTCACACAGCACAGTCTGTGCTGAGCCTACGCCAGCTGGTGCAGACACACACAGTAAGTACCTGTTCAAATCTAGAGAGCAGTTACAGAAGGACCTGCAGACCAGGACAGTAGATATTCATGTCTGAGCAACATTATGTGCTTCCATTATCACCCTGCCTTCCAAATGGAGCCCTAAAGCTGACAGCACATCAGCTATTTTTGCAGGTATTGTCTCTGTTATACTCTGCCTTCTTCATCAGCAGATCTGCAGATGACACCAAGCTCAGGGGTGCAGGTGACACACCTGAAGGATGGGATGTCATCCAGAGGGACCTGGACAAGCTCAGGAAGTGGGACCACAGGAATCCCAGGAGGTTTCACAAGACGAAATGCTGGTGCTGCACCTGGGTCAGCACCACCCCCAGTATCAATCCGGGCTGGGCAATGACCAGAGGGAGAAGAGCCCTACCAAGAAGGACTTGGGGGTGCTGGTGGAGGAGAGGCTGGACATGAGCCGGCCATGTGCTCTGGGAGCCCAGAAACCCCCCGTGTCCCGGGCTGCCCCCAAAGCAGGGTGGGCAGCAGGGCAGGGGGGATTCTGTCCCTCTGCTCCTCTCTGGTGAGACCCCACGTGCAGAGCTGCCTCCAGCCCTGGGGTCCCAGCTCAGCAAGGACATGGAGCTGTCGGAGGGAGTGCAGAGGAGACTCCAAAGATGATTAGAATTCTGCTGTGAGAAAAGGGTGACAATTGCAACTGTTCAGCCTGGAGACAGAAGGCTTTGGGGTGATCTAATTGTGACCTTCCAGTATCTGAGGGGAGCCCACAACAAAGATGGAGAGAGACTATTTACAAGGGCAACACTGGCAGGACAAGCGGAATGGCTTCAAACTGACAGAGAGTAGGTGAGGCACTGGCAGAGGTTGCCCAGAGAAGCTGTGGATGTCCCATTCCTGGAAGTGTTCAGAGGTCAGGTTGGATGGGGTCCTGAGTAACCTGATTAGCGTATGGCATCCGTGCCCATGGCAGGACAGTTGGAACTAGATGAGCTATAACGTTGCTTCCAAGCCAAATCATTCTGTGATTTTATATAGCCAATTCACTGGAAACTGCCAGATGTGGGCTATATGTTGGAATATTCACTGTTCTGCTTCCTGGCATTAAGTGAATAGAATCAAACTGTATTAGCTTTATGTCAAAGCACCTCTCTTGAAGCCTAAATCTGCAGTCTTGTGTTTAGTATATGACTTTGCTTCAGATTCTAAATGGATTCTAAATGGAGATTACACTGATTTGTAAATGTGCTGTCTGAGAGCTTGAGACATCCGGGGAGATGTAATAAAATTTATATCCACGTGATAAGTTCAGAAATAGTGCTGAACAGGTTACAAACCAAGCAGATTTTAAAAGAAGTTCATTACAAATGAAACAACAAAAAAAGAAACTCTCTACACAGGTTACAGCAAATCCATACACTCTCAGTGCACTTTCACTTACAAAATGAACATTATTTTGAACACCACTTTGGCCCTTTTATCTGAAACTATATCCATTTCTGCCTTCCTGACTCCCTTAGAGCAAAATAGCACCTTCTCCTCTTCCTCCTCATTGCCCTGATGAGGTGGGGTGTGAGACCTTGGGGATGGGTGGTCACCTCCACGTGGGCATGGGTGAGTCAGGCACACAGAGGGAGAGCTTTCTTTCCATGAGCTTCCCACAGTGATGACAGAAGAAAGATCCCTGGGAACTGGCACTTATATTTCACAGGATCACAGAATGGGTGAGGTTGGAAGCGACCACAGTGGGTCATCTGGTGCCACCTCCCTGCTCCAGCAGGGTCATCCCAGAGCACCTGGCACAGGATTGTGTCCAGATGGTTCCGGAATATCTCCAGTGAGGGAGACTCCACTCCCGCTCTGGGTTATCTGTCTCAGTGCTCAGTCACTGTATGGGAAATAAATTCTTCCTCCTGTCCAGGTGGAACTTGCTGGGCATCAGTTCCTGCCCGTTCCTCTTGTCCCACTGCTGGGCCCCCCCGGGCAGAGCCTGGGCCATGCCCTGCCCCTCCCTGCACACACTGACACACAGGGATGAGGTGCCCTCCCAGTGTCTCTTCCTGAGGCTGAACAGGCCCAGCTCCCTCAGCCTTTCCTTGTCACAGAGATGCTTTAGTCCCACAATCACCCTCCTTGCCCTCTGTTCCAGGAGCTCCATGTCCCTCTGGTGCTGAGGAGCCCAGAACTGGGCACAGCACCCCAGATGTGCCTCACTAAGGCTGAGAGAGGGGCAGGATGACAACCTCTGCCCTTTTCCCGCCCCTCCTTGGGCACAAAACCCCCCTGGAGGGGGCAGAGGCACTTCCCCATCACCCCTCATTTCTCATACCTGCCTGCTGAGCCCTGCCCACCACCTGCCACCCCTGTGAGCTCCCCTGGACAGACACCTTACCATGAACTAATACAATCATGTACATTAAACCAAACCCATCACTGGGCACAGCTATCAAAGGGCAAGATGAAGGTACAACTTATTTGCCAGAGAATAATCAAACACTTCAAGAACTTCAAACGAAAAAACAGTAAATTCACCCTGACTTCAAGTGAGAGAGGCCTTAACTCAAGGCAATGTCTTCTTAGAGGTGCTGGATGCATGCAGTAAGCCCTGGGGAAGGTAAACCCCTTCAGCTTGTGGACAAATTTCCAGAGCCCATTTACTGTACATGGTTGTATGTTACCACATCCTGGTTCAGGAAGAGATGGCAGAAGGCCACAAAGATTCTGCACTGATAATGCATTGCTCTGAGGATTTGGCTCCAACCACCATTTCCACCTATTTTATTTCAGGGATTAAAATGGCACACATGAATCAAGCATCAACCATTGCTGTGCACACAGACCTGAGGCATTTATTACCAGTCCAGCTCCACACCCTCAACAAGATTCCTATTGACTTCCACATAAATCAAGTTGGCATTTTCATGACCATTGGAAATCTGTTTTCAGGCTGTAGAAATTAAGCCTGGGACACACATGGAAAGGCAGATTTAAAAATTATTTTTAAATGACAGTCTTGAAAATACCGTGCTAAAAATACAATTAAAAAAACTCTGTTTCATGATTAAATATAACTCTGCTATGAAAAATATGCAAAGTAGCTTAAGATAATGAATATACTGTTAGTGCAATATATTTCAAACAGGATAGAACTTATTTTCACTTTCTTCTTGACCTTTATTTGAGAAGATGCCCTGAAACACTATGTATTTTGAATTACATCTGACAGCACTAATTCAAAGGAGATTTCAACCTATTTTCAACCTATATTTGAACCTATATCAGAGATCACAGTGCAATCCAACCCCCCTAACTCCTTCCCTGATTTAATTTGCCATGTTGGATGGCTTTCAAAAATAGAAATGCAGTCACATCTGATTAAGAGTTAATTTATTTCTGCCAGACATTTCATGGTCTAGCAGAAATAATGTAAAGATGTAGCAGAAAGCACAGAAGGATCAAGAATCAGAATAACTGATGAAGCAGAGAATGCAAGGGCTTTTTGAGGGCTGTGTGGGTTTGGAGTTTTGTTTGTTTTATTTTGGTTTTTTTTTAAGGAACAGGAAAGAGCTGTGGTGCCAAGACTAGAAAGTGAGGAAGTAAGTGCCCTGAAGTCAGTGTACACAAAGACAAGCAAGCAGTTTTCCAATACAGGGGGTAAAATGTGAAAAGCATCCCAAAATCTAGGGGTGACTCCACAGGAGACCACCTGCAGAAAGTCTGAGTCACTTAAGGCCTCCTGAAACATTTCATGTGGAAGTAAGCCCCTTGCTGGATACCTGAAAATGGGACCTGGGATCCCGAAACACTTTTGAACACCAGGGCTGGAAAGCACTTTGTTTTTAAACAGACCACATCTCCTTGTATGTCACTGAGTTCCTGAAACACCACAACAAAAATAACACTTAATTAGTGTTTTTATTTTTATTTTTTTTCATGTGCTAATACCACAGAAGAACACATCTTGTTTGTGTTCAGGTAAGTCATGCCACAGAAAACAAGAAACAAGCATCCCTGCCCTGACTTACTCATTGTTTGTCCTGGCCAGGGCTCTGCCTGCCCAAGGACAGGGCACACTCAGTTCTCGGGCCCTTGTGCTTCTGGGCTGAGCTATCCAACCAATATTTTGCCTGGCACCAGCTGTGATGAATTTTGGTCCTGTTCACTAACAGCAGGGATGAGGCCAGCAATATATTTCATACGAGCTGGTGAAGATTTTTGGCCATGAGAAACCACTTACAGGTCTGAAACCACTCATAGCAAGACCGGAGAGGAGCTTTTGCAACCACCTCGTGCAGAAGGGATTAAGGGGCCAAGTTTAAATCTGTATAGAGATGTTTTACACATTGAAAACATCTCCAGGGAAGACATACACGAGTATTACAATATCACTGTGCTGTGGAAACTGTGTAATTGAAGGCTGAGCTACAAAGTGTATGACAGAGGAACAAATTAAGGTCACAGAAACACCCCTAAATCTGTCATCTGAGAACTTCCAAAGTGCATTCATTTAAAATGAAAGTATCTTTCTCCCCCACATACATTTAAGACCAAGGTTTCTGCATTTACAGCCTGGGTCCTGACTGGCCCTGGAAAATTCTCCATGTTAATATTAATCCCCAAAGAACCTCAACCCTCGTTACTCAAAAATTCTCTGCTGCCTCTACTTTTTGACATCTCAAGCTAGTTCTTAATCCTTTTAACTTCTTAATGAAGGAGTAGTTACACACAATGGCATTCTGTGGAGGATGTGTGTCCCTTCAGGGTGCTTCCCCTGGCATATTGCATGGAGAAACGGCTGGGATCCTGCTCACAGGGACAGGACCATCCCAAGGAGAGCTGTGAAGATGGTGAAGGGGGGAAGCCATACGAGGTGTGGCTGAGGTCACTTGGTCTGTTTGGCCTGCAGGAGACTGAGGGGAGACCTCACTGGGGTCTGCAGCTTCCTCACAACGAGGGGAGAGGAGGGGCAGGCACTGATCTCTGCTCTTGGGGAACCAGTGACTCGAGGGAATGGCATGAAGAAGAGTCAAGGGAGGTTTAGGTGAGATACTGGGAAAATACTCGACTCCCATGGCCGATCCATGACTCCACACATCCCTGTGGCAGGAGAGGCACAGCATCATCCCCCTTGGGCAACAGCAGCGATGACACTGAGCCAATGTGAAGAATAGAAAGGACGACTTTTTCCTTCAAACCATTTAGGTCCTGAGGTGGATAAGTTGCCCTCGCTAACCCCAAATGTTTTGATTTCTGCTGCTGTTTGGAGCTGCACAGTGTAAGATCAAATGCCTGGAGAGGGGAGCTCTCCCGAGGGATGTGCTCGTGGCCAAGGCTTTTGAGTTGTGCAGGCACCATGAGGGCTTTCCAAGTCCACCAGCAGAGGCCAGGCAGGTGGGACAGAGACAAAAAGTAACATTAGCCGGCTACTTTCTGGAAGAGGAAGAAGCTAAAAACCACAAAAATAAAACAGGACTGGAAAACAGGCCAGTTTGAAGTTCTGCCTCAAGCAGCTTCTTAAGTAGCTCAGAGCACAAAATCTCCACCTGAAGATTTGAATTCACAAAGAGAGAAATCTCCAACCCCAGTTTTAAGGCACCTGGACAGAAAGGTTTGTGATGCTCTTGCAAAGCCAATATGAGGACTTTGCTGACAATACCAAGGAAAAAGTTATTTTTCACACCTGAGAATAGCCAGAGGAGCACAAGAAATCTTCACTGTGGCATAGCTCCTGCAGTGTCCTTCTGCACAGGCCAAAGACAGCCCAAAAGATTTTGTTCACCAGTTTTGAAGAAAAGTCTCATAGCTCTTCTCATGCTGGACTGTATTTTCAGCCAGTATAAATGTCAGTATAAATCCAGCGAGTTGGGAATTTTGCCCTGTTAATTGAGTTTGTATCTCATGACACAAGTTGGAAAAAAAAAAAGAGTGATAAAAATATTGCAACAGCTATAGCAGTGCTACCAGGAGTTATGAAGGAGCTGTTCTGACAGTTATTAAAACCATTCAAAGCAAGTGACCTAAAGATAACAGCAGTAAATCAGTGGACTTGTTTGACAAATCCACACCCCCACACATTCTCCCTTAACCCCCAGTACAGGATGAGCCACAGAAAGGGAGTACCCAGCCCTGCTCTTAAAGAGATCTGATTGCACCTGTACCTGATGGATTTCAAATGACACGGAGATAAACTACAGATGTTATTTTTATGGGCTCCTAAAACTGATCTAGTGGACACTGGGATGAGAAGGGCTGGACAATCTCAAGAGCCTCCCACCACCCACCTGCCTAAGTGAGATTCCCCAGCAAGGCTTCCCAGCCCTTCAGAGATCACAGGGCTCTTCACTTGCCTACTGGGGCATCCTTCTTGGTACCTACTCACAGATACACAGAGGAAAACATCCCTCCCAGGAGGTAAAAAAAAAACCCTCCCTCCTTTTTGATCCACAGCTCAAAACCCAAAACGAAGTTGCTTTGTAACTTGCTAAACTGGAGCAATGCAAACCAGGGCTGTTTCCCTGGCAGTGCAAGGGCCAGCTCACCTGCAGAGGTGACTGTCCCCACTGCATAAGCAATACTGACCATGGTCTGCTGTGCACATTCCAGCCTGGAGGTCAGCTTGGAAGCACCTGCTGCCAGCCTGTGGCTGCAGAGGGGTACGGGACACAGACCCTGCACCCAGCTTGATGAGAACTTCAGAATATTTGATATTTGGGCCCAAGCCCAAACCACAACAAAGTCTTACTTGTGTGACTAATACGAAATGACCTTCCTAGGTCATCGAATCCATCACCTGCTGGTGCTTAGATGCCATTTCATCCTCACAAACTTCAGAAGAAAGGATGACTAGGAGGGGTGTGAGGGGCAAGCAAAAAAAATTCCCTCTCCTGCTATGGAATTTTAATGCAAAATAAATTATGTTAGGAGACAGTGGCAGTGTAAACTTACCAAATACAGATGTTAAACACCATAGCTCCCCTCCTAATCTCAGAACACTGTCTTCAATATTGGGATGTTATTTGAAACATACAGTAGACATGCCACTACATTTGAAGCACCCATCACGTAGCAATTCTGAAAGCACTACTGTCAGGCTGAGATTTTATTACATTTCTGGAAATATGCTAATTCAATCATTGAGTTTTGTTCAGCAATTGTGAAGGTTCAGGAACAAAGATGAATTGTGCTTCACTTCAGACAACTTTGAATGTTGTTGGAAAGGGAGAATGGGGGCCATAACTTTCAATTCAACCCCCATCCCCTGAAGCTCTGTTCTTTTGCTCTCCACTGGAATTTAGTATCAAATTATCCCTGCAAGGAGCCACTGGAGGAACACAATGCGAGGTGAGCAGACAGGCAATCCAGTCATCCATTTTCATAATTTCACCTTATGTAAATAGGCCATTTATTCCCAAGGCAAACACAGGGTTATTGCTGTGGACTGAACAAACAATATTAGCTTGCAGCCACGTAAATAGATTAGCTACCACGGGACACAGACTCATCCAGGTCTTTGGGGACTCAGACTGTGCAAGGGGTTTGCAAACTCAGTGAGGGAAAAGCTGTGGTCCAGAGTAGGCAAACAGAAAGGCAGACAAAAATTACTCTTGTCTTAAAAGAATTTGACAAAATAGGTTAATAATTGTGTAGATTACATTAACACCAAGGCTTCTCATTCACAGCTGAGAGCCCTTTTGTGCTGGACACAGCACATAAAGGCTCTTCATATGCAAGCCTTCTCCATCCCAAGAGGTTTTCATCTGAATATGCTTATCCATGCCTATATGCTATTCAATGCCTATATTCAGAATATAATCCTACACAAGTGGAAAGCAAAGATGCTGACAGGAAAGATGTATTCTTTATACAAATTATTGCACTAACCAAATTCTTGTTACTCTTCCAGGAATATCTGTAAGATTTCAAGATATATTTCAGAAAGGTCTGGCAAAAAAATACTCTTAAGAGTTGCCTTAGTCCCAGCAATGAAAAGTGACGTGTTAAATTTATGCTGGCTGCTTATTCTCTCTCCTCTTAGTTTACATTTCCAAAACAGCAGATGAAGAGAGGCCCAAAAGCTCAGGGACTTGAAGGATTTGATCCAAACAAAAGAATTAAGAGCTTCTGTCATGTACCATTTAAACACCATCACATTCTAAGTGCTACTTATACCTAAGTAATTAATTTTGGGTTTCTCCACTGCTTGTCTTCCATTTCAGAATTCTCCTCAGTCTGCTACTAGAATATTTCTGCTTCTCTTTTTCTGCACAGGACTACTGCAGAGGCATCAGGGAACAAGGAACCTGCAGCACTCCCCCCTCTGCAGTTCATGTTACCTTGCCCAAAGGGTTGCAGACTGCTCTGGGGTGGGGGACTCTTGTCTTTTGAGGTGCAAGGCATGTGCTGCTGAAGCTGGTGCCTCCCCTTCCACAGATATGCCACTCTCCAAGGCTGACTGCTTCCCTCCTGTTCCAAACGATTATTTCTATCCTGCTGCTTTTACTGGGGATGAGGAGGAAGCACCAGTGGTGAGGGAGGGGAAAGGGAAGGGACACTGCTTACACCCAGGCTCTCTCTTACTCTGCTGTGGGAAGGAAAAAGTCAAATAAAGAATAAGCAGTGCACAGCATCAGAGAACAAAAGTGATGCTGAAGTGATGCCATAAGCACACACACTTGGAAATGCATTATAAATGTTATTCCTAGTTTACTAACAATGGTGCTGAGCAGCTGGAAACAGCTACAGGCCAGGAGCACCCTAATTATACCTTCATTAGATCGTCTTGACCATGGACTGTAGGAAGGACTGGAGTAGAGAGAGTTTGCAAAGTGCCTTTTATGCTTCAACAGCTGCACAGCAAGTCCACAAGGCACCTAAAAATCAGGTTCAGTGGGTCTTAGCTGATGAACAGATGTTTCAACAATAGCTGTAGATCCTCAGTACCACTTATGTCTGTGCCAAAGTGTACCACAAGCCTCAATAAAGAGAGAGAAGCTGGAACATTCAGCATTAAACCAAGTCCCCCTTGTGAGGAAAAGGAATACTCCATGTAATGACAGCAGTAAAAATCTCTTTTCTGTGTGGATGAGCCAACAGACAACACAGTGATAGAACATTCTTGCCCTTTTTGTGGCATTAGTGCCTTTCCATCCTACACTACACACTTAGGTATGGAGTGAGTCCCAGGAAAAATCCTGTATTTTACAAAAACAGTTCATTACAGGGGGAAAAAAGTTTTTATGGTATTGATTCTGAAAGCAAACATCACAACCTTATCCTTTTTTAAACAGAGAAACATCACTGAGGAAACATCATTGGATTTCTAAGGATTATATTAACTATGGAATTTCTACCCAGTTGTGGTTATAAATCTCAAAGGAAATTGTGGCTGCCCTGCAAATTAATAGTTCATTTCCTTTAATTTTTAATAACTCACATATGCCAAACTTTGTTTTTATCCCTTCAAGAGGTGCATTAAGATTAGAATGAGAGTTTCTCTTTCTAGGACACTATTGTGCAAGTACTGAATTAGTGCTACAGGTTTTATTTGGATTGGCTGCAGTTACACTGTGAGCAGCATCAAATGGACTTCTTGCAGAGCTTGTGACCCCTCAGTATCTTCATTAACAACCCTGCTCTGATTTAGTGTGATATTACTACAGAGCAACCAGTTAAAAATGCAACAGACTAATCCTCTGAGAATCCTGTGGGCTCAGGGAAATCTCCAAAGCAGCCAATAAAACAGAAATTCCCCAGCTGGGGGTAAGGGAGGCACGTATACACTGGATTTGCAGGGAGTGGATGAGTCAGATCAGCTGGGATCTGCCCTGTGTATCTCCTGACCCTCCAGGAGTGACACTCACCAAGCAGTGCTTGAACCAGGAGCAAGGAAGCATAAAGTGGCAGTGAGCATGGAAGGTACCATGGTGACAAAACCAAAAAAAAAACCCACAGAAAGAAAAAATGTGGTTTTTTTCTAACACTTGCAAACAAGATATTTCAGCTTACAACTCATCCCATTAGAGCCAAGGGCACGAGATCCCCACTGAAGTAATTAGCTTATTGATTTCAGCAGGATGAAGACTCTATCCATTACAGCCACTCACCACCTTGAAGTTATAAATGCATTTAACTACTTCATTGAACTGGTGCTGAGCAGACCATCTGAATTTTCTTGAAAGACCTGGATGTACAAAGTTACAGATTCTTATCAGAGGTGGACCTTTCCCCCTCTTGAAAAAGGGAAAGGTGTGTGAGTGGGTATAAAATAACAGAAGGTAAAATTATTATGAACAAAGGACAGTCCTCTTGTGATCAGCATAATCCCCAGGCTCAGCCTTTATGTCAGTCTCACTAAGTGTTAAGAAAACATTTATCTTCTGTGTGGCTGAACCTCATGGGAAAATCCTGCAGGCTTCCAAAACAGACCACTGCAAGTGAAGACCAAAAAATTATCTCTCCTTTTCACTGAAAAATATTTTTGAAATAGAGCAGTATAAGCAAGCTAATTTCACTGAATTCCTTAAGAATGTTTACTTTTCCCCCTTAGAGTTTTCTGTAAGCCACAGAGCATTTCAGTGATTTATACCTTAATGCTTCTATTTTCAGGCCAAATTCTAACAATCTTCCAAATGATGAAAAACAGATGATCCACAGGGATGTCAACAACTCGAGTTTTAGCACAAAATTGTGCTGGTCTTTTTTCTTATGAACAATTGAACTTCCATGTTTACAACCATTTCTACTTTTCACTAAAAAAATATTACAGTTCTTACTAAGCCAAACCCTTGCTAAACTTCCAAAAACGATAAAACAAACAAAAGAACCCAATCCCATTAGTCCCAAACATTTCAAAACACAGTCAGACATCCAAGAGAGAAAGAGGTGGGAGACTTGAAGTGGGAGCTCTCTTTTGAGAGCTGCTGTTTGGCAAGCAAACCAGTTTTTTCCCCATTTTGAGCTGCCTGTCACAACACAGGGTCAGAAATGAAAACACAAAGGGCTAAAGAAGAGGCGCCCTGTGTTCTAATTCTGCTGCTGACAAGGGTTTCCTCTGCAGTTGTCAGGAGCAGATACTGCCCTGGCTGTAAATCTGATGGCACATTCTCTGTTAAAGGATATGAACTGGGACAATAGGCATGGAACAAAAAACAACTGTGGCTCAACCACTTTGGCAAAGGTCACATTTTGAGTGCCCGTTATCTCTCCAGCAGATCTTACAATGAAAACGTGGTCCTGGGTTTTTCTCTGAGCTGTGGTTAATCAGCCCCCTGCATGGGAAAACTTGGGATCCCTCTCTTGCAGAGGTTTTTCCAGGCTGAAGCACGGATAACATGCTTCCACAGGTACTCCAGATGCTGAGAACCAAAATAAAAGGCTGAACTGCTATTCACCTCTTAGACAGAATGAAAGGGAAGCAGTTAATTCTCAGTCCTGGCCTTACCAATGACACATTTATAGCCAGCCCCCTGAACTCAGCACAGGCACCCTGAGTCTCTGCTCCGTGTGCTCATCCAGGAAGACTCTCCTCATCAGAAGTCAAGCCACATGGAAAAAATAATTATTGAACCAGCCCTCTGGCATGGTATCAAAGTCCCAGAGCCAGAGGCATGAAATGGCAACTGCCAGGTAAATTGCAGTTTCACATGTTGCCCCAAAGTGCTTTGATCATGGGAAATTTGGAACATTGCTTGATGAAGAGGAACACAATTTTATTTTAGCAGAGTACCATACAACTGTCATGTCGACACAAAACCATCCCCAACCCATATGCTGCTACACATATTTACTGTGGGATGCCTGGAAGTGTCTAATTTTAATTATTTGGAATCTACAGTGAATGCCAAGCTTCCCGAATTTTTTATTCTTTATGAACTCCAGAGGCTACATCTCCATATTGCTAACTCTTAAAATGGTAATTCTGTCCTTTGCTGCACTTTTTCTCCATAGCCACCCTCCTTCCCATATTCCCATATCAAGCCAATCAGTTTAAGGAACATTCTTCCCTTCAGGAACAAAACCGCAATTCTCTGAGGTCAACTGCCTTTCTCAAAGGTACTACTGGCTAGAAAGTACTCCACAACAAATGCCACACTTGGATACACTACACACAGCCTTTTCTTCAGCTTTGCAGGCATGCATACAATTTTTATGCTAAATGTATTTTTTGCCTCTTTTCCTCCCATTCTCTGTCTGCCTTCCTTCCTTCCTGGCTGCATTGTGCAACCTCTAGACTTATTAAAAAAACCCAACAAACTAACAACCCCAAACCCACCAGAAAACTCACCCCTTCCAACATACTTGAAGTTCATGTAAATAACACCTGCTATTTCAGCAGTTACTAAACAGGCTGTTGGATCCTCAGTATCTCTGCTGAGATTTTCCACCTACTCTCTTGCAAAATACCATCTCACTACCTGTAATGAGATCACAGTTCTCTAAAGTAGTTCTTTATTTTTTCCTCTGGTTGCTTCTGAAGTTCTTGAAATCAGGTGTTTTATTTTATTTTGCATTTTTCTAAACAGAAGTTGCCTTAGAGTAAGACATTTCTGAAGACAAAGTGCATGAAGAAACTTTGCAATGTAATGTTGCATGTTAGATTTCTGTTGCTGCTTAAGCCAATATTCCAGTTTACTCTCCTTAAAGACTTACCCAAGGAAATACAGACCAATGGATGTATTATTTTGTCAATGGGTTTTCTTAAATTTGGTGGGCCAAATCTGGGTGTAAGTCCTTTCATTGCCACTGAACATTGAGCCCAGCAGTATTAGTTTGAAAGAGCAGCTGGACTGTTTGTCCTCTTTGCTCCATTATTTATCTGGAATCTGGGATTACTTCACACCAGCTCAGAGCTGCTGCTCAAGAAGTGCTGTGAAAGAGCAAAGACAGCATCCAGAACCATCCCTGACAGCCTGCAACTACTGATACACAGGCCCTGAAATCCTAAGACTACAGTGAGCTGATAAATCTGCATCTGTTCTTCACATGTGGAAAGAAAAACAGGCTAATCACAGATGCACACAGCCTGAAGGATGTTTGCTGAGAACATCTAACTAAAAAAAAATTCCCTGGTGTCCCAAGAAGATGATGATTTAAAATAGAGAATTCTGAACTCCTACATGGAATATCTCAATGTCGAAAGTCATTTTAATGAGTGAAGAGAATTAATTAATCACTTAAAAGCTACAAGCAACTTAAGTATTAATGATCATGATCTAGTCACACTGATTTTGTTTTAAAATCAGTGTATACATTGTTGCCTGGTGTTTATACTCTGTTTTTACAACTGCTGACATATGGGCCTTAAAAGAGAAGAGTGAGAGGTGTGAAACAAAACAGAGAATTGTTTAAAAGGAACCTACTGTACATCAAAGGCTTTTCCAAAACTGTGAGAGAGTTACACTTGCAAAAAAAAAAAAACCATCCCAGGGAAGATAAAGAGCAGAAACATCAGAAAGGCAAGGAGATTTGCAAAGAATAGAGAGAGCACAGAAATCAGTGGTAAGCAAATGAACAAGCACAAGCAGCCTCTAAAGAAGCAGAGACAACACTGAGGACTGCTCATGGTGCTTTCAGGCAGTAAAAAGGCACTTCTGGAAGCATCCACGCAGATCACATCCATTGTTTGGTGCAGACATAGGATCAAAAATTATGACATTGAAGGATTTGAAGGATATTGAAAGAACAGCATTATGTGGAACTACGAGGACACACAGTGTGTTGGATTAAATTTGGTTCTTTTAAGGATTTCACCACGCAGTTTTTCACAGAAAAACACAGGCAGAAAAGTGACCACTTCCAAATTCTAAAGAAATTTCATCGCTTTGTCATCTGGGGGCCAAGGCAAGATGAAACTTCTTGCACATAAAAGAAAACCAATATAGTGCCCAATAATGAAAAGGGAAGGTTATTCTCATGGAGCACAGCTAAAGTCACAACAAAATCTTTTGCAATGCAACTAAATCCAAGGTAGTAACCTGAGCAAAGAACAGTTTGCAGCCTTAGAGCAGCAGACAGGCTTTGAAGATTGTGACTTACAGACTTAGAGCGGGAACAAATTGCTACGTTCATTTATGTCTTCTGTGACCATCACAGAGAGTTGCTTCAAAATAGGTACTCAAAGAAAGGTACAGGGAAAAATGGTCCTATCGAGGCTTCTGTCAAGACCCTGTGCTGAGCCCTGCCAGCCACACTTAAAGAAGGAAGTGAATATACAAGAGGCAGCTCAAAGCAAGGCCAAAGAATTGACCCCTGATCTGGGCAAAGCAAAACAAAGCAAATGTTACATGTGAGGCTGACAGAGTTCACCGGCTCAGTGATAAGGGTGAGAGCTGTCATGATGGCTGTTTAGGGCCACATTTCAAACTCACAGATAAGTTAAGAGCTGACAGTAGGAATTCCAACCTTAGTTTCCCAGCAAAGTTTCCCAGCAGTGTTAGTAAATGAACAGTTTACCAGGACAGATGGTCAGCTCATTAATGCCTGAAGTTTCCAAAATGAGATTACACGTGTTTAAAGACACGCCCAAATCAGCTTTTAGGAAAAAAGAATATCTGTGCCTTAACCATAGAAAATGTCAGGTCAGAAGAGTATAATGACTCCTGACTGGTCTTTGAGTCTATAAATTGGAGTGTTTAACCATAAAAAATTAGAAGAATCAAATGTCTCCTTCAAGACATGTTGTGGCAGAGAGCACTTGTAAGAGCCCCCTCCAGTATCCAAAGCCACCCAGACACACCCAAACCCTTCCAATGTGTCAGAGCCTCTCACACCCAGCTCCAATTCAGTAGCTGTTTACATTTGTTAAATAAACAGACAAAAGACCTGGTGCTGAAGGCACGGTTTGAACATTTCAGCAATCGCTGTAAAGAACCCCCTGGCTGATCCTTCACAAAGCACAGCTCTGACACCAGGCTAGAAAATGCCAGTGATGTTCACGTGGAAGTGGGAGATGAAATCCACTTGCTCTATGGGAAGCCTCCTTCTTTTAATGTGATATCCTATGCTCTTGTGTCCAGCATTTCTAACCACATGTGAGCTGGAATAAGGTATTCAAAAAGAGCACCTCCTTTAATGCTTGTCAATGGAAAAGCAATTTGGGAATGGGAAAAAAAAATAATATCAAAGCAGGCATTCCCTAAGTAAGCAGGGGAAAAAAAATCACTTGTCATTCTCCATCAGCAATCAATCTTAAGTACACGCTTTTTCATTTCCAGATGAATGAAGGATTTTGGTGCTCTATCAAAATTTTTTTTATTTACTTTAGCCCAGGAAGCATCTGATCTGCTTTAAAAACTGGGGATCGATTCTGTATTAAAATACCACCACTCTGCCTACTCCTTCAAAGTGCTACAAAATATGCTGAAGGGAACACTGGAACATTCCCCAGGTACCATCCCTGAAACGAAACCTGCATCAGAGGAGTCTTTTTAGAAAAAAGCAACTACCACCTTCCCACTCACTCCTCCCCAAGCACCAGGCAGCCTGTACACCACGCCTTTTTCTCCTTTTGTGGTTTTAGCCAAGAACATAAACTACAAATAAGCCAAAGACTGCATGCTAAAGGTTAAGGAAATTACTGGTGGGATTGACAAAACAGAAAGATGCCTCATCTTGAAGAACATTTTGTGTTTAGTTTGGGTTTGCTCTTGCACATGAGTGTAATACTTAGGGGTTGTCACTTAAATTAAGGCCAGAGTCAGGTCCTCTAGCAGGCAAGCTTCTCTTCTTCCTCACTGGTGCAAAGACAATTGCACTGGAGACTATGTTTTTAATCAACAATTCTCTCCTGTATTTTTCTCTAGATAGAAAATATTCATAACCCCCTCATTTCACCTGCTGTGTTCTTTTAAAGCACTGTAAAGCATGTTAAAGGGTCAGATTACCCTCACCTAGAATCTGTTCAATAAATGCCACCAACAGTGAAAACACCATTTAACAAAAACAAACAAGTCAATAAAAAAAAAAGTATTCAAAGCAAAATGAATTTCAAATCCAAGTCATTCGAATCACTCTGCAATCACTGTTGACTCAGGTATTGTGACAAAGCATTTCAACAAAACCCACGAGATTTCTATTCACGGATCTTTTCATCTCAAGAGCTTGAAACAATGTTCTCACTAACTCTAAAGCCTACTTCCACAAATTATATTATTGTACACAAACTAAGGACATAACCCTCAATTTTAGTGAGCTTTCTGGTATGCTTCAAAAACACATGCAACATGAGACTTCAAAGGAATACCGATGTTTGTTACCAGCAAGGAAAAAAACAAACCAAACTAAAACCAGAAAACCCACTTGTCACTGTTTATTGTCAAAACATAGTTTCCCACAACACCAATCCACATGGAGTTCATGAACACAGCACACTGTTTTGCTTTTTTTTTAAAGCACAAACATACTTACGAAAGGACATTCCCAATGTAGGCATAATATGAACAGCAGTAGGGAGTAGTCCCATCACAGCAGTAAGCTTTGCAGTCATTATCACACTGAGCCAGACAATCTTCTGCTGAATAAAAATAACACTCATGAGGTCAAATGGCAGCAACAACAAAATGCTGTACAGCACAGCTTTAAAGAAAATGAATTCTAACAGTTTTATACAATCACAGGACTTCACTCGAGGTGCAACCTGACCCTCTAATCCTAATGGCAGCCCATTCCCACTCGTTCTGCATTTCAGAGGTAGGTGCTTTGTGTATGGGTATTTCCTAGCCAGCATCACCAGTTCCTCCTCATACTTAATCCTTTAAAATAAAAAAGAGAATTTTGAAATGTCAAGACACCACAGATCGACTTTTTCCATTCCAGCAAGGAGTCCAGAAGGAAACCTGAGTCCGGGCTGCCTGTCTTGCTGGTCTGCAGGGTGGCAGGAGAGGGGAAGGAAGTCTGAGAACAGATTACCTCCTCCAGTCCCATCCCAGGGTGCTGCCTGGGGCTCCCTCACCCGCTGTCAGCTGGCAGCAGCTCCATGGCCAGCATGGCAGTGTCCAGCAGTGCCCTTGCTGCCCCATTGCCAAAGACTGTCCTGCCCAGCTGGGGCTACAAGTGCTTCCTTCCAGCAGTGATGCTCTGCCAGACAACACAAACTGAATCAACAGTTAAAGAGCTCCTTACAATTAAGAAGCGTGGAAGAATATACATCTTTTTATTGCAGTGAGAAGCTATCTTAATGATATGGACATCGTGTGCTGCCATGACTCAGTGTTTTCAAAGCCCTAAGTCAGGTCCCCCAAGTAAGTGACACCCTACAGTCTCTCTGCATTGCAGATCCTCAAGGATCTCCTTCCCCCACTCTCAGGACCTCAGCTGCAGCCTGGATGAACCCAAATGGACTCCCTGTCCCACACACCATCACCCTTGGTGACCTATCTGGTCACACACACACTGCTGCAAACAAAGGTGGCAAACTATGTTTCTGCATTCCTGATATGCTGTGGCTCCTGTTCCAAAGGCAGCAGCTCACACTGAAGGGTTCCTTCCCACTCTCCCACTGCCATCACTGCCCTCCATCCATGCTGGCCCAACTTTTGGTGTGCCTGGATCCACTTTGCTCAGTGACTGCGCAGTGAATGGCTCGGTCCATCCCACAGCCAGAATACTGCTCATGTTCAGCTCCCTGAAGCCGCTCCCGCTTGGTCTCTGCTTGAAAACAAGCACCAAGGGTGAGGGCTGGAGAGGGCTGTGCAATGCAGCACGTGGGTCATCCTGCACAGCCGTGCCCTAAAACGGTGGGATTACCCCGTTCTGACGAAACGCACGAAAAACCAGAACAGCCGCCCCTTGTCCTGCCAATCAGCCTCTCCAACAGGTGAATGGGGCAGCCAGTGGGACACCCATCTCCAGAAGGAGAGCCCCGCTATGAGGGAGCAGTGGGAAAAAGCATTGCACGGGATACCCCATGCCAGTGGCTCCAGGCTTTTGCACTGTTCCCCCTTTTCTGGCACGAACACTCGTGCCTCCAGCTGTGCCCGGCCAGCACACATCCTGGCTCAGTCCTGCCTTCCTCCAGCCTGGGCACCTCACAGGTCTCTCCTGCAGGGCGCGGGTTCACAGAATCACAGGATGAGTCAGGTTGGAAAGGACCGTGGCGGGTCACCTGGTCCAACCTCCCTGCACATGGCACAGGATTGTGTCCAGACGGCTCTGGAACATCTCCAGTGAGGGAGACCCCACACCTTCTCTGGGTGATGTATTCCAGTGCGTGGTCACTGCACAGTAATGAAGTTCTTGCTCCTGTTCAGATGGAACTTGCCGCGCATCAGTTTGTGCCCGCTGCCTCGTCCTGGTGGTTGGCACCACCGAGCAGAGCCTGGCCCGTCCTCCTGGCATCCCGCACTTAGGTATTCGTACACCTTAACGAGGTCGCCTCTTCTCCAGCTTTACCCTCCCTGCACCCGAGGGGGCTCACGCACCGCACACGCCGCCCGGACACCCCGGCGAGACCCTTCCACCTCCGCCGCCGACGAGGAAAACCCCCGCGTCCGCCCCAAACCTCCGGCCCCCGCCCGCCCCAAGGCCCCGCTGACCTGCCAGGAGGATGAGGACGAGGAGCAGGGGAGCGGGGAGCAGCNCCGCCGCCTTTGTCCGGCGCGGCCCCGGCGCGGGGAGACCCCGAGGGGGGCGAGAGGCAGCGCCCGTCCTGTCCCCGCGGCTAGGCGCGGTGTTCGGGGGTGTCCCTGCCCGGGTGGAAGTCGTGGGTCGTTTGTAAACTGGGATTTAAAGCGGGATCGCTCGTAAACCGGGATGAGAGCGTGGCTGTGTTTGCAGACGCGCGGGAGCGGTGCGGGGATGGGACGCGCTGCTGGTTTTGTGCCGTGGCACAAACCCCACACACGCTTCTCCTGCTGCCCAGCAGCAAACATTTCCCATCACCAGGCCGGAACAATGCTCTTAAAGTGGTTTTTTTTTTTCGAGAGTAATTTTTGATTTGAACGGTTTTAATGCTGCCGTAACTCACCCCGTGTGAGAATTCCCGCAAACTCGGCGCAGAGGCCAAAATATTTACGCCGAAGTCTCACAAAAACAAAAGGGTTGGTCTCTGACTTTGCGTGAAGAGCTGCAGGTCGAGGAATGCCCTTTGGAAGACTGAAGTATGCACACAAAAATGAGAAACATCCACAGGTGTTTCTGCTCATAAAGGGCTTCCTGCTGCTGGCAGCTCAGAGGGGAAGGATCACACAGAAACATACAATAAATTTATTTTTTCTTTTTCAGGATTTAGCTATTCTACAATGACAACAACAAAACCCCAAACCACCAAGCCAACTCACTTGAAAGCCAATTGTTTTATCAATGTTTTTTCAAATGTATGCTAGAACTTGCCTATCAACAAAGCAACTTTACATGTTTTTAACTACCCTGCAGTGCTGTATTCCTGAGTTTATCCAACAGCCCAAATTAAATGTATAAAAGGAAATTTCAGTTATATGTTAGCTGCTGAGAACAGAAGTTGAGCCAGGTGGGTAACTTAATTTCAAAGGATTTGCATCTGCTGCCTGTGTCTTTATCTGGTCACAGGCTGCAGTTGTCTCTGCAAAAAAATACTGAAAAAATATTTTTTGCCAATGGAAAAATAGTAGTAAAGGAAAAGAATTTTATGCTAATAAAGGAGACTTAAATCTGGAGGCAAAACCCAGAAACTCTGACATCTCCAGGTTTTTTATTTTAATTGATCATCTTTGATCATCATATCAGCCTGTCTTAGAAAAGCCTTTTGTTGGTATTTTTGTGTTTTTCCCTCATGGTCCCCTCGCCTTCACAGCTGTCTTGGAAAGTCACATTTCAGTATTTCCCAAAAATGTTGGGTAAAATTGCCCCATAGTTGCAAGCCTGTGTGCTTGAATTCCATAAGGATTTCCACTTAACAATGTTATGGACCCTCTGTAGTTCTTAATTTTTCCTGTCCACAGGGGACAAGTCCTTTGAACCTCTCTAACTCTTCACAACCCTAATTATTACTTCCCTTTAGGACTCATAATTGAAAAGTCCAGCTGACAAAGCAAAATACACTTCATATTGATGTTGAAAACAATCCATGATAAACTTTCAATCCAAGGTTTTACCTTCTTCCTCCTGTGGATTTTTCTTGGAAGAGAGGGAGATGTGTATGTGGGGGGGGGAAAATCAAAATTCATCCTCAGACATTGAGTTATCAGCCTTTAACCCACTCCCATGGGTAAAGTGAGGTTTTGGGTTGAAATGAGCAGCCCCCTGTCCAGGTAAGAAGGAAACCCAGAAGAGGAAGTGTATCCCTGGGCCTGCCTGTCATTCCAGTGCCACTGTCTGCTCTGAAAACGAAGAAATCTGCTGGAAAAAGATGTGCTTGACTTATCTCCTACTCTGTCCTCTGAAAAGAGGCAGAACAGTGTCAGGGCAGTGCTATCTGGTTCTGCTGGGCTGAGGTTATTCTGGAACCAAAAACTAGTGCTCTCAGAAGGAGGTTTTAAAGGGGAACTAATTCATAGCAAAGAACAATAAAAGGTTAGAGCTACAGTCGTAGCTACAACCAGACTCCTCATAAAACTCCATACCAGCACCACACAGTGGGCAAGTCTCATCTCTTATCAGAAATGTGTTTTGAAAGATGGTTTCCAAAAGCAGCCAGAATTGGTAACATCATGTTAAGTGTACAAGCCCTCAAGTGCTAATCTTCAGGCACAGTTCAAGGAGAAAATCCTGCTCCCAGAGCACCAGTGTTTTGAAACTCACTATAATCAGGCACGTCTGTCTCCAGAAGATTAATTAGCAGTTTAGAAACAGTAATTATCACATGTAGAGCATTAGAGGAAACTTAATGGAGGAAAAGGCACAGGCTTAGGACAAGCATTTAAACCTCTTCACCTCTAGACCACCTCTAGAGAAATCACTTGAAAACAATTACCAGGATATCTCATGCTAGAGATGTCTCTTGTTGAATTCCAGCTTCTAACTGTTTCCACATGAGGAATGGTAAGTCTTTTACATGTTTTCCAGCATGGATCAAGATGATCAACTTTTGAACATCTCCAGAAGAGTCTGGATGCTCTTTGCAGCAGCAGGGAAGCCGCTGAGCCTGGCAAACCCCTGGTCCTGGAAAGAGGGGCAGCTAGAAACTGTTCAGCTTTGCCCGTGTTGTCCTGTAAGGCATGGGGTGTGTGGGGGGTAATGTCACCTTCTGAGCATTAGCCACCTCTGAGCAGCACCATCTTCTGGCTCTCAGTCAGGAGAAGTGCCTGTACCTGCTCTTGTACCTGGGAGAGATGTAAAGGTTCCTTCCTGTAGGTTCCTTGTGTCAGTGTCCAGCAGTAGGGAGTACAAAGATAGCTGTGCTTCCAGTGGCACATCTCATTTCACTGTAAATTTAATTTAGGATCTTCTCTTTCCCTACACCATGAAAGAACTCTGTCAGGAGTAGCTGACAGAGGACATACTCCAACTTCTGCTGAAACTAATGAAAGGCTTCCCAATGACTCTACCTTAGCTAGACCAGGTTTTTAATTTCTGATTCCCTTCTGTCTCCCTTCACCTATCCCACCACTAGTCAAACAGACTTAATCTTTTCTCCTCCTTTAAACAGAAATTTTTTCACACTTCTAATCAGTTTCGTTTCCACTTCAGGATGCTCTTTCTGCTAAATCTTTTTCGGAGGATGGCCTGAATACTAATGCAATATTTAAAATGGATTTTTAATATCAAACTCTATTTATCTTTGCCAGAGTGCCATATCTTTTTCTCACTACTCCATTAGCATTAGGTCTATAGTAGTATTGGCATAGTTACACATACACTATTATTTACTATAACACGCACAAAAAACCCCAAATGTTTTCTGTGATTACATTGCTTCTTATCTCCACACAAGCCACTTTATTATCTCCTCTGGGGTTTCTGATTTCTGACAGTATCTTTGGCACTGGAGAATTTATGACAGAACTTCCAGAAGGGTGTGAGACAGCTCTGCACAGACTGCAGGTCTCTGTCACATGAGGAATGTACTCAGCACCTCAGCCTGCTGCTGTGTAAAGCTGGCAAGATGCATCATTCAGGAATGCCATTATTCCTAGGAAGCAAAACAACATCTCTTACAGTCCCTTCAGTCATATCTACTGTGTTAAGGTCGATGGAATCTCTGCAAGATAGTGGTTACATTCTATAAAAATTATTCTTAATTCTTTCTATGTAAAATGCATGCATTTGTCTACAGGAAGGGAAATGATGGAACACCTTTGGCATTATTTCTGTTAAGAACAGGGAGTGTCTCAAAAGGCTGTGTCCTTTCTGATAGAGCACCAGAGAGTGATTTACGGGCCTATGCTGAAAGGCTGAATTTCAGACTTGAAAAGCACTATTTAAAAATACAGGGACTTGTGTGTTTTACTGGTCTCCTTAATGAAACATTTATTAATGAACTAATCTGTAGTTCTTGGTAAAGTGTAGCAAACAGTAACAACATCTTGAGAAAATTCATTAAACACAGAAGTCTTGGGTTTAAGCATTAACACTGATGATTTTTGTCTTCCAAACCCTCCCCCTCCTAATGAATTTTTTTATCATTTAAATGCTTATATTGCTTTTGAGTAGGTATGGATCAAAATCAGAAATAGGAGAACTTCATCTAAAGTAGACTTTTACTTCCTTTTGAAACTAAGCACTAACCATTAACAGCTATGACATCAAATGTTTGGTTGAAGTGAGTTAGCTGTCAACATGCAAGGTACCAGGGCAGCTACCTTGTCTTCTGGCTAACAGTCCTCTTTTTTTTTTTTTTTCCTTTCAAATTTCAGGGGATTCGTTTTGAAAATTTCATCCTGCACATTGTTTTAGGGCACCATGGCTTTTGTGAACAGCATCCTTTTTTATTATGGCAGCCAGTGCAGAATGTATGTAAGGGGATTAGCAACAAGGTGGAGATAACCAAGCTAAAATGTCTCATCAGTGTCTTGGTATCTGTTATTTTTCACATTCCTTCTATAGAGCATTTTAAATGATCAGCCATCCCTTCAGTTTTGCTGTAAAACATTGAAATGATGTGGAGAGCTCTGTACCAAAGTATCTCATCTCTCCCTACAAATCTGACAGGAGGTTTTGGCCAGGCCTCTTCTCCCAGGCAACAAGTGACAGGACAACAGGAAATGGTCTCAGGCTGTGTCAGGTTCAGGTTGGACATCAGGAAGAATTCCTTCACAGAAAGGGTTGTCAAGCATTGGAATAGACTGCCCAGGGAAGTGTTGGAGTCACCATCCCTGGACGTGTTTAAAAAACAAGTGTGCTCTGGTTGACAAGGTGGGGATCAGTCAAAAGTTGGACTCAATGGCCTTGGAGGTCTTTTCCAACCTAAATGGTTCAGTGATTCTGTGATCTCAGAGCCAGAGAAAGTGATGTACCCCAGAAACCAATGAATCTCCATAGTTTGCCAATAGCAGCCAAGATTTAGCATTATTCTAATATTCAGTTTCATGCCTTAGGAAAAATCCAGCAGCCCAGCATTCAGGGAACCATGCATATGACTTAAAGCTCTCTCTCATGTTGATTCAGGGATTCCACACCAAAGAATTTCCTGGGATTTTTAAATTACATGAAATACTTGTAGAAAATATTTAGAAAATAGTATATATTATCTTCTCTTTAGTCAAGTTAATTGTTTGCAAATATTATTGTGCTGTAAACTTCATAGGAAGAGCTAAAATTCACTTTTCACTAAATTTACTTTTCTTCTTTGTTAAGAAAATCTAAGTAGGAAAATGTTTTAGAGAAACAAACACCAGACTATGGATTATTCATTTCACTGTGCTGGTAAACTGGATTGCAAATCAATACACTTATTTACATGAATAAAGATGAAATAGCAAGTAGCAGAACCAGCTAAGATTCGTGGCAAATGAAGAGAAGCACATGGGCAGAAATTGTAATTTGCTGTATTTAGGAGGGAGGAAATAAATATTCTATATTTAGGATGGAGAAAATAGTTATTCTGCTGATCCTTTAGTCCCTGGACTATAGTCATAAGGGTCGAAACAGGTAGTCATTTGTAGTGCCATATTCTTGCATATTTGCTGGTGCAAACATAGCTATTTGCTATTTTTGAAAGGCCATATTTTATATAACATCCTTTAATCCTCATAGTAACAACAAAGTAGATGTGGCTTCCAATGTCAACATTGCATGATGTGACAGAAACCATTGCATTGCAGAGATCTTAACTTTTCTTTTTGAAGCCTGATGGAGTACAGACTTAGCCAATCTGAAAGGATGGCAGTCCAACATGCTGCTCATGGAAATGGTGGTGGAACCTCACTAGCCCAACATATTCCCTGTGCTAACGAGCCCTGGGCATTCCCTTCAGTATCCCATTTCCATGGTCTGAAACAGGAGAGTGGCATTTGCTAACATTAGTTTATTAAACTCTCACACAAGATAGAACCCAGCCCCTGTTAGCTGGACTCAGTGCCTTGCCTTTCAAAATTCTTTTTGCCTGCATGTCTACACCTCAAATTCTTATATAAATTGATATGAGGGACAGCAGTGTAGATGAGGAGTTGGTGAGATGGGGAAGAGAAAGAAACTAAACTACCATAATCACAATTCTATGACTATGAAAGGGCTCAAAGGCAGCTGTTTGAAGGTGGCCACTTATTAGCCTCAGTATTAGAATTGCTCTAGTCAAAATGCAGTTGCTCTTCCTTGAGCAACTTCAGGATGTCAGAGAAAATCTTTGGCTATTTCTCTGTCTTACATAAGGATGCTTTCAGAAGTGGTGCAGTGCTTTCACTGCAAAACAAAACAAAATGTTCTAATTTTTTTGGTTAAAGCAGATGACAAATGTTTTGGATCAGGATAGAGCTCGTTCAAGGTGGAGGCAGAGAGAAGGGTCAGGATAGCACCATCTATATTCAGCAATATGTGCCTCATCACCCTGGCCAGTAACACTGGGAATACTATTCAAACTGTATGTTCATTAGCACCTTGGCAGCTTGCTAATTCCCCAGAACTGGCAATAGAAACAAGTGATTTGTATTAATAAAATGTGGGGACAAAACACATCTTCACAATTGCTAGATGTTTTTCAGCTTCCCAAAAAAAGCTCGGCTGAACGACTTGTGTATCCTATTTTCAATGCTCTATGCAAGCAAATTGTATCAGCCCCTTGAAGTAGAGGATGTTAGAATAAAAGTATTTTCAGTATTCTTACAGTGGTATTCTGCTCCCTGATCTGCAAGGAAATAAGGGAGAGAAACTACATTACAGAATTTTTCTAATCCACTCTGAGAAATCAGTGACAGAATCAAGATTTCAATATAAATGATCCTGAGCTCCTCCCTTAAGTACAGTCCTGAATGACATCCTAAATACAGCACTAGAAATATTAGCTAGACTGGTTTCAACCTCAAGTTCTGGTGAGAAAGTGAAGACGAAATTGGCCATACCTTGCCATCACACTCTGGCTGAACACAGAAATTAAAATCCCCATATAAAAGACATGTTGTTCTTCTTCCTAATCATTTGCTAAATGCACACATATGTGTATATATATCATATACATGCATATATATCATAGAATCGTAGAATGGTTTGGGTTGAAAGGGACCTTAAAGAGCATCTAATTCCAACCCTCTGCCATGGGCAGGGACACCTTCCACTATCCCAGATTGCTCAGAGCTCCATCCAACCTGGCCTTGGACACTTCCAGGGATGGGGCAGCCACAGCTTCTCTGGGCAACCTGTGCCAGGGCTTCCTCACCTCACAGGGAGGAATTTCTTCCCAATATCCCATCTAAGTCTACTCTCTCTCCGTTGGAAGCCATTCCACCTTGTCCTGTCACTCCAGGCCCTTGTAAATAGTCTCTCTCCACCTTTCTCGTTGGCTCCCTTCAGGCACTGGAAGGCCACAATTAGGTCCCCCCTCACTTCCAAGCCTCACAAGATGTTACAGCAGGATTATTTCAGAACAGAGAGTAGGGCTGAGTCTCTTCCATAGGAGGCAGCAGGAAACACCAGAGCTGTTTGTTCTGGCTCTTGGCAGTTTGGCCTTTGGGTGCAAGAGCAGCACAAACGCTCATTGAGGAGACCCAGAGCTTCTGGCTGAGGCTGAGAGACTGTCCAGAGCAGCCACTGGATTCTGAGGGAGAAACTGCCACTGTCAAAGACTGTTCTCATGCTCTTCTGTAGTGGCACTGTGTTCTGGCCCTTCTGTGAGGCAGCCACAGGCTTCCTCCTCAAACCCTGAGATCTCTCACAGTGGACAGTCTTCAAGTCTTGGGGCTAGAGACAGAGGAAAGCACAAGACTGAGAAGTGCCAGGGACTCATAAATGGAAGATGAAAGCTTACCCTTCTGAGAAATGTCCCCCAGACATCTCACAATGACTTTTGCTATAAGAAGGACTTACTAGAATAAAGGAGCCATTAACACAAATAAAAAATACCATTAGTAACAACACGTCTAACAAGTGACAAATGTACCTCCTTTATTCTTTCCAGACCCTTTGGAGCTCATGTTCTCTCCTACAGAAACCAAGGCTCAGAGGTTTTTGCTTAAGGAATATTTTTTGAAGAGGAAAAGAGCTGCCATAACATCTCAGGTGATGCATTTTCAAGCAATGGCCCGTTGCTTGAAATACCAATTTCTTGGTATTCCTTAACTTTGGGGGTGAGAGGTTTTCAATCTCTTAACATTTTTTGAGGTCTTCCTTCTGAATTGGGAGGCAGTTTGCATACAAAGTCACCCTTTCCAGCAGCACAACAGCTGTTAATTGTGTTCTGCAGGGTTTGTCATGTGGAGACACAAGATGTGGAACTGAAAAGCAAAGGGCTGGAACAGCAAAGGCCTGTAATCATCAGGGAGAGCCCATTATAATCAAGCCATATACATCCTGCTCTGGAACTGAAAGAATTCTTTTCAGGGTGATGAAAGACTTGGTAAATTGGATTGTAGGAGCTAAGCCAAGAGATTACTAACTTAATCAGAAGAGAAGGTATGTCCATGTACATTTGGATTTAATTGCATCTCTCCAGAAATATCCTGTCATAATGGAACACACAATGGATTACCTAATACACAATTAGTAACTATTTTTTGTAAAGGGTAGGGAAAAAGTGAGCTCTTTCCTCCTGTATTAATCCAAGTGCACTGGATGCAGTAGGGGTGACATGTTTATCAAGTATTTCAGCCCTCACCTGCAGGGATATTCTTCCTGAAGCTCCTATTTCGATGCCACAATGGATCAGCGTGTGAGAACTGTTGCAGCACAGGACTTTGTCCTCACTGTATTCTGAAAGCAACACTGTGCAGACTTATTTATGGTCCAAGGAAGGTGGGAGGTGGAGGAGGAAGGGACATAGGGAAACCCTGATGCTGAGTGGCTAAAAATCTGTTCTGTTGGAAAACTGTCTCTACAGCTCTTCAGAACCTGGCTTGTCCATGTGCCAGATTTGATATGTAGGGGATTTTACGATGAACAAACCAATGGAATCACGTAATTCATTTACAGGAAGGCTGCCTGGACTCTCCCACCAGCTCGGGGCAATTGCCATGAAAACCAGTGGCATTATGGCAGTATGGACAACTGTGGCTGAGCTCAGTCCTGCAAACACCTTAAACCATGACTTCACTCCCCAAGGAGCCACCCGTCATGCACCCGTGCTCCCATTCTGCTCCTGGTGTCCTCTTTTCTTGTTCTGGGTTTGGAATTGGTGGGATTGCCTGATGAGGACAACTGGGAAACTGGTCTGAGTTAACCACCACTTCCTTTTCTTTTAAACTTTCCTGGTTGGGTGATTTTCTGGGAGCAAAATTGGACCATACACCTACACAAGGCACAACATATATAATGAGCGTATGCTTCCATTTGCTTTGTTCTGGCTGGAGTCCCTGTCTAAGATACCTGCCTTCACACTGTATTCATTATTTCTCTTCCTATCAGATATTCCAGCGATAAAACAGGAGTTTAAAATTCCATCCACCCGTTTACAGTGTTCAGAGGTAATTATTGGAACTGGTTGATGACCAATGAGGGTCACTTCGAGGAAATCAGCTGGAAAGCTGAAGCTGTGGAAGGTCATTTTTAATCAATTCTTCTCCTGAAAATCTTCTCCAAAGGTCTCTTAATTTTGACTGTATACTCAGCAAGTAATGCAGCACTGATTGAAAAAAAAACCAGTAGCAATGAATAAAAGTAATCTCAAACATATTTCAGAGCCTATGCATAAGTTTACATGTCATTAGTTACAATAAAGTGATTGTCAATGAAAATTCAGATTTGCAGACTATTATCACAATGATATTTTCCCTATTCAGAACAGAAAATATTTCTATCTATAAAAAAAAGTGGACTATTTAATTATAACTATGGCATTACACCAGTTGGATGGTGTAATTTTTTAACCAAAACATTAAAAAATAAGTTGGCACATATAACAGATATGTGTTCATAAGCATAACCTGCCAAAGAAATGTTTTTTCTTCCTAAAGGCAATGCTGTTGGTCAATAATTTCTGTGTCTGTATGACAAGCAGTCAAGGAGTGACCCCTTCAGGAAACAGTGATATTCTAACTCCTGTTTGACAGAGACATCCTTACAGAGCATGATGGCACCTGGGATAATATATTAAAAAAGAAGGAAAAAAAAGGAGAAGAACAAGAATACCCATAAAAAAAAAATCAGTGTTATTGAGGATTAGATAAATCCTGCTTTAGCATTCAGATTAAAAAACCCCACTAAATTCATGGAAGATATTTGAAACATGCCATTGATGTTTGGAATTCACTACTAGAGCCTCTGGTGTTGCAAACTGCTGTAGAGCCCCTGGGCTCTGAGTGGTTACACCAGTCTGCAGCAAATAAGGATCTGGCTCATGATGTTGAAGCACAAATCTTGTAGAAGGTGCAAATTTCAGGAAAACATAAATTTTAAACTCATAGACTGTGAAGATATTGAACCACGGGATGAAATCCCAATTACTTTCTGGAAGCCACAATGAGAAACAGAAAGAATAACTAGAACAGGGAGCTAAAATTAAAAACTGGGAGTTATTCTTGGAAGTGGCAAGGTTTTCCTTTGTGAGATCCTTAACCTTTGTGTCCCTTGTTTATCAAACAAAAAATTAAACTGGACAATAACAGCTCCCCACAGAGTGCTTAGTTCACTGTTGTTTTGTGAGCTACATTGGATGCCATCAACAGAATCTGCAATAGAAGGGAATTTCTATAATCTATGGTTAACTTTTTGTTCAAATTCTACAGGTGTAATACATCAATAAGTAATAAATTTAAATGTAAAACACTTTTGGCTTTGTTGGCATGATGGTAAAACAAAGATTTTTATTTTTTTTTAAACACAAAGATTGCTGATAAAACTGTGCTATAGTAAAAATTCAGAACCAAAATTCAGAGGAGAAACATCTTAGTCACTTACCAACAGAGAATGCAAAAAAAAAAAAAAAGGCCTTTTTGTTTTTTTCCATTATTATAGCAGGATAAAAGAATGTGCTGCACAAGTGAATGCATAGTTCATGGCAGCGTCCACGTCTGAAGGCTGGAACATAGCTGAGTACATCCAAGGTTGTTTGTTATTTGGAGGAAGAGAGAGAATAAGCATCATCCACATTTTCCAGAACAGAGGTCATTTTGCAGATTTTAATAGATTTGGCTCTGTTTCCTACAGGAGCTGCTTTCTTCTTGCCATTCTTTGAGCCCAGGGTTTCCTGCTTGGTCTCTTCTTCAAATTCTACAACAAAGGCCACCACCATCCTCCTTCTAGTTTAAAAAATTCTTCTTGCCTAAATTCTGTGCTCCACAAAAACATTTAAAAAAACTCCTGTAAAAATTGCAGTTGGTTATGCTGAGAGAGGGCAACATTACAATGATATTTTACTTTTTTGTCAAAAATAACTTCTTTTCTTCCTTCTGACAGTAAATTACTTGATTGATGTAAGCCATTTACAGGTATCTGGGATATGATGAATGTGGGCTTTTCTCAATTTTGGCTTACTCTTCCTTTGTGCTAAACCAAAATTCTGAAACCCCTCATTTTTTTATATTCCTATGAATGATCTCATTACATCCTCTAGTATGGGAGTACCTGTTTGTGCATAGAAGCATTGCTGCATCAACAACTAAAGGAACTTTTACCAGATTGTTTTCTTTTGCAGGTCATTGCTCCTGGGCCCCATTTACATGGTGGTCCTGCATATTCTACAGAAAAGTACACTAAGTTGCATTTTAATGCATTTTTAAATTGCATACATAGCACATAAAAGTATAATAAAAACATTTTAGAGGTATGTAGAAATTATTTAAAGGAGATCACTCTTTAGTGTTGATGTTTTCAAAACCGATATAGACTGAGAACCTGCTTAAGCAGGGCTCTTAAACCCATCGTTAATCACAGAGTCCCAGAATGGTTTGGGTAGGAAGGGACCTTAAAGAGCATCTCATTCCAACCCCTGCCATGGGCAGGGACACCTTCCACTATCCCAGGTTGCTCCAAGCCCCATCCAACCTGACCTTGGACACTTCCAGGGATGGGGCAGCCACAGCTTCTCTGGGCAACCTGTGCCAGGTGTTGATTCACTTCAGAGGAAGAAAATGTGTGCAAGTATTTGCTAAATAAGGATTGGTTTCATTCCTAAAAGATCCTAAAAGATAAAATTCCTAAAAGATAAAATGGTCTTAAACCCATGGAAAATCTGGGATGACTTTTTCCTATAGTGTAAGGATTTCACATCCAACTACTATGACCTGTATTGAATATTTATCCTGTCATTAGTCAGGATGGAAATGCCATATATTCACATATCATTCTCATGTTGAGGCAAATTATTTTTGTGGCAGGTTTTTATAACTGATATAAATGCTGATACAAGCTTCATGGTAGGGATCTGGGAAGCTTGGAGCAGGCAGAAGGTAAGTGATGTACCCTGGATGTGATTTTTTTAATATGTGCAAGACTTCCATGACACGTTGGGTGAGATACATTTCTTCATGCACACCCACTAACAACTCACACTATATATTCAGTTCGGTTGAAGAAATGAAACATTGTTACACCCAAAGATTAAGAAGAATACTGTCTGTAGAAAATTTGATGAACTCTCTCAAATGGTAAATAAAAATTTGGATAAAAGGTATAATTGCCTATTTACCAGACAGACTACAGTAACTTCTATATTGTCATTCTGGTCTGCTGAGTACATAATATGCTTTAAAAAAGCTTAATTACATACTTAGCTGATAGACTAATAGCTCCAGTGGGAGTAATTTTGCTCTATTAAGTTTGAATAAATATGTATTTACTCAAGATGGAACCTTCCTAATCTCCTGAATAAAAGGTAAGAATTGTTGGTTTCTACCCAAACATGAAAGAATACTAATTAAAAGAAACCCAAAAACCAGAAAAAGGGCAAAATATGGTATTTCCACCTACCAGAATAACTACATAAAAATGATTTCACAGAAAATAAAGCAGTAAAGGAACACTTTTGCAGTGTCTCCCCAGGTAGTGTTCCAGCTATAAATATCTACAGGTGAGGAAGAAACTCCTCTTACATCTTTAAAATGCAATCAGCCATATAGTAATTCCCCTCCTTGCAGGACAAACTGTGCTACAGAGAATAAGAGGAGCTGTTTATGTTCTGTGGGGCTTGGTAGACATCAAGAGAGACCTTGAGGTGCTGCATAAGCAGCTCCACAGCACCCTGCCTGTTCAGCACAGGGGTGCACCCAGTCCTCTTTGAATATGTTGGAGAAATGCCCAGCATCCCTTGGCATCCCAGGACAGCCACGTACTGTAACTCCAATTCAACATCCCACTCCAAGCAGGGATAGGTTCAAAGTCAGATCATAGAAACACAGAATGGCTTTCATTGGAAGGGACCTTAAAGATCATTCAGTGCCATGGGCAGGGACACCTTCCACTATCCCAGGTTGCTCAGAGCCCCAACCTGGTCTTGGACGCTTCCAGGGATGGGGCAGCCACAGCTTCTCTGGGCAACCTGCTCCAGTTCCTCAGCACCCTCACAAGGAAGAATTTCTTCCCAATACTCCATTTATACCTCCCCTCTTTCAGTTTGAAGCCATTCCCCCTTGTCCTGGCACTCCAGACCCTTGTGAATAGTCTCACTCCATCTTTCTTGTGGGCTCCTTTCAGATACTGGAAGGCCACAGTTAGGTCACTCTGAAGCCTTTTCTTCCCCATCTTAGGCTGGTCAGTCTTTGCACAATCACATTTTTATTATTTCCCAGCATGAAGGTTCTGCAGTCTCACTGAGCAAGTGTGTAAACACCATAATTGTGATCTTTTTATCTTAGAGTTGGAATTTCCCTCATTGTGACTTGAGAACATGGCCTCCTGTCCTTTTGCTGTGCACCTCTGACTGTTCTGTCTCTTCTAGAAATCCCAGAAGAAAGCTGAAGGAGTCTCTTGGTGCCCTGGCCACACTGAAGCCATCTCTTCTCCAGCCTGGACAAGCAGAGTTCCCTCAGCCTCTCCTTGCACATCTTTTCCACCACCCCCTTGGTGTTCCCAGACTTGCTCCAGTGTGGGGGTGTTTTTCTTGCCAGTCCTCCAGCTGAGGTCTTAAAAAAGCTAAATGTAGGAGAACCATTACTTTCCTCGAGCTGCTGGTTGCAGGCTTTGTAACTTGTCACCGTGGCTGCAAAGGTGCCACCAGCACCCACAGCTCCTTCTCTGCAAAGCTGCCTCCTGACCTGTCAGTTCTCAGCACGTGCTGCTGCACAGGATTGTTCAAGCCCAGATGAAAGGCTGCATTTGTCTTTGCTGGATGTTGGGAGGGTTGTTTCAGTCCCTTTCCCCAGCTGCTGAGGTCTCTCTGCAGGCAGCTCTCCCCTCTGCCTTGGTTTGGTCACATTGCCCAGGTCACAGTTGGAGATGTAGAACAGCTGGGCTCAGTCCTCAACCCCAGAATACTGACAGAGCCACATTTCCACCACTGAGCACTCTTATTCAAGCTCTTGTCAGCTTTTCACCCACTTTATAGCCCACCCATCCAGTCCATACTCTTCAAATTGGCTATAAGGATGAGAAATAAACAAATGTTTCTTGCACTTTATCATGCTGAGTCCATACCATGGCTTCATACAGATACTGGGTGGGGAGAGAGAGAAAGAAATGATCCTTGTAGCAATCCACAACTGCAGAATTCATCCAGTACATTTCTCTGTTGAAGTGCTCACCCTTGGACATCTGGCATTTTTCTGATGAAAAACTGCATGACCACGAGTGTGAGCCCAGAACGATGAACATGACCCTCTATCATTATCAGGAAAGCATGCATTAAAATTTTTAAAGATTTTTTAATTCCTCCTCTGGTCCAGATCTAGATTTTGCCATGTCTGAGATACATTTGGACAATACAAGGAGTACTTTTGGCTTTTGATTATTTGTTCCCAAGAGTTTGCTATGGAGTGGCATGTACAACACTGACAGTAGCTGGTTAGAGGCAATGGATGGAGGATTGCCCTCTCTACTCACGTGTGACCTGTTGAGAATTTCCAGTTGAGAGGAGTTCTTGCCTTGTTTTGATGAAGAATTGCACCAGGAGCTCAGAAATAGCCTTGAATAGTCAGGAAGGGAATAGGCTACATTTGTAGCTCAAGGATCAAGACTCTTTAGGAAAGGCTGATCTCTTCTAAGAACACTGAGACAGAGATGGCCTAAGTGTCTGTATGGGAAGCACAGATCCATGTTTCCCAGAGGAAAACTTACTAAATAGCCCAGTTCTAATGGTTCAACATAAGAATGCCTAGGGATGTCTGCTTTAGTACTAACTCTCTTCCAGTGAGTAAGAAGGGATGCATAGGATGCACTGCCTAAGGAAGAGACAAAACCACACTGCAATGCAAGTCTCGGACTTGTTTTGTTGATAACCCTTGAAGGACCTTTTTTGTATAGATGTGTCTGAATTTCTTTTAGAATCTCTGACAAAGTTCACAGCACTCACAGCCTCCAGCAGTAAGGGATTCCACATTGATCTAGGAATTGTACGTGAAGGTGACTCCTTTGGTTTGCTTCGAGCCTGTTGCTTTTATAATTCATTTGATGCCCCTTTGTCCTTATGCTGGGAAGCAGCGAATAATCATCCTTTATTTACCTCTGCATTATCATGGCTTTATAGATACCATAAAGGTCATTTATCTTACAGGCTGCTACTCAGCTTAATCTCTTCTGGTACGGAAGCCTCACACCTTAGCCATCTGTGTTCCTTTTCTAACAGCACTGTATTCTCCTGAGCTGGGGGGATGAAGGTTATGCATCCTACTGAGGATGCAGCAACCATTTCCATTTGTACAGCAGCCCAGTGATGGTTGTGCTTTTGTTCTCTGTTCTATTTGCTTTTTTGACCACTGCCAAGCTTTGAGCTGACATTTTGCAGAACTGTTTATTATAATTCCAAGATCTCTTTTCTGAATGGTAATTGCTAGTTCAGAGCCCATCATTCTATATGCAAAGCAAGGGTTGTTTTTTCTCCTGTGAATCACCTCACAAACACTGAATTTCGTATGCGGTTTTATTCACCCGTCATTCTTCTAAGAACATTCTGCAGCCTGTTGCAGTTGACTTTTTTCTTTTCTTTTGACCATTGCCCTGAAACATTTACTATCATCTGCAAATTGATGATGCACTTTGGACTAATTTTTAGATTATTTAGGGATAAGTTAGACAACAGAGGTCCTGGCACCAATTTCTGCAACTATTTCTCCCATTTTGCAAAAATGACATTTGTTCCTACCTTTTGTTTCCTGCCTTTTAGTAAAGTATTAATCCACGAGAGGACTTTCTCCTTTTTAGTCTGTAGTGAGTCTCTTGAAGATATTTGTGCTTGAGGAGGAGGAAATCTTGCCAAAAGCCTTCTGGAGATGAAGTAGACCCTGAGCCTGTGATGTCTGTCTGTGTGCTCCTTCCACTCCATCCACTTCAGAGAACTCATGTGGATTTGGGGAGCATGACTTGTCTCCACAAAAAAATGTGGTCTTCCCCAGTGTCATGTTTATCTGTGTGTTTATGAATTTGGGGTTTAGTGCAGCTTCTGTCAGGTTGCCCTACACTGGTATCAGGCCTACAGGCCTTCATTTGACAGTATGAAAAGAAGAAAGAACAAAACTGCTGTTGCTAAAAGCTGTTGGGGAAGGGAAGTGGTATCTTTTGTTTTATGTTCTGACTCTTTTCTGGCAGGTTCCTGTCCCAGCAGATATGATCCCTGCTATAGTGTAGGACTGGGCCCAGCAATAGTTGTTCTCCCCCTGCAATAATCCAAGGTGCAGTTAAAAATAATGAGGAAGCTCCTCATGCAAGGACATGGCTGGCCTTGGAGTCCCCATGCAGGTCCTAAACAGCTATGAATAAAGTTTTACACATGCAAAGGTTGATTAAACAAATCCCAGCAATGAAGTCCTCAGTTTGTTCTGGTTATTTATGGACACAGCTATGTATTGATGTTTACTGAAACACACCTTCATGCATCTTTCCCCCTGTCCATCAGTATTTTGGAAAGGTAAACTGTAGTTCCTTAGGATACTTGGAGCTTTATATGTACCATATGACAATAAGGTTGTCATGGAGACTCCTCATCCTTGGATTCTGCTGTAATTATTGTAGAAGGATTCAGCTCTTTTTATCTACATGAAAGTTACAAGACAGTCTCTTCTTTTTTGTCAACTTTTTTCCTAGTCAATATACATGCTCTGTGTAACAGAGCAAGGCATGTAAATCTGCAGTCTCCTGACCTCTGAAACAGTGCAAAAAATATAGAAATACAATGGTTGCTGCTGCAAGCAAAGACCAATAGTACAGCCTGTGTGAAAAATGCATCAGTAACTACATCAGAGCAGCTTCTTGCAGGAGGATGGTTGCACAGGAGGAACACAGGAAATATGATGGATCACAAAAATGCAGCTCCCCACCAACACTCCTCTTCCTTGTAATATCAGTAATGATTTGTCACAAACAATACAGAAACATCTCTTTAATTAATTAATTGATGGCTTAGTAGTCAGCCAACATACAGATATCTGACCTGGGAAACTTCTTGTACCTGACACCACAGAAATAAATGTGGTGTTGTTTGGAGATTATCACCAAAAGCACGTGTTGCATTAACGATGTAATGCTTTGGAAAGAAGCAAAGCTGCTTATTTAAGAGCTGTTGGATGAAGAAAGGGATGTTGGCTTTAAGTCAGAGCAGAGCTTCTCCTGTGATTCTTTTAATTCTTTATTTACATTTGGGATGTTCTCCAAGGCTGGAGCAAAGTTAAGCTGCCTTATATCTTAAGGCTACTTTGGTTTCTACTTCCATCCTGTCTATCATTAGGGATTCAGATCCTGCTAGACTGGATGGTTCTTTTTTACTGAAGAGCTAATGAAACCATGACTGCATGAGAGACAAGAAAATGAGCTATTACAACAAATAATAAGGGTTTCAACACAATTGTTCAAAAGTAATTTTTGTCTTGATTTTGTTAACACACCACTTTAATTTCAGCACCTCATGTTCTGTATAGATAAGCAAGGTTTTGTTAAAATTTCTACATTCCTAGCACTTTGTTTAAGAATTTGAAATAAAGAACCATTACACTGTCTCTGTACAAAAATCCCACATTATTTCTGGTTTTATATATTCCAGGCTATACTGTCAGAAGAAAGTAATATATGTTCTCAATTCACGTTAATTAAATCAGCTCAAATGCTGAAAGATAACCTCTCATGCTGAACTTACTTAATGGCCTCTTTTTTCATCATGGAGACATAAACTAAACTGTAAAAAACAAAGAAAACCTCACCTTTCAAGGTCTTTGATATTCCCCCTGATATTCACTAAAGCTTCCAGCAGATTTCTGTTTTCACCTCCACAATTCCATCCTCTGCTATTTTTGAAGTGGAAATACAGGAGAAATAGCTACTGATAAAAGCCATGCAGCTCAGTCCTTATAACTTTATTTCTGTGAAACCAATTTAGATCCAGTCTTAAGCTGTGCCAGGGGAAGTTTGGGCTAGACATTAGGAAAAAATTCTTCACAGAAAGAGTGATTGGCCATTGGAATGGGCTGCCCAGGGAGATGGTGGAAGTGTTTAAGAACAGACTGGATGTGGCACTGAGTGTCATGGTTTAGATGATGGGATGGCATTAGGTCATAGGTTGGACTTGGTGGTCTCCAAAGTCTTTTCCAACGTAGTTAATTCTGTGATTCTGTGATTCTGTAAAGACAGTATTCCTAGTGAGGAATTTGTATGTTGTCTAGGATCCCCCTGTGGTATTCACCTGTAATAAACTCCCAAGCACAGGATAGTTATCTCAAAAATCCGGGATATTTTGGTTTTGCTTTTCAAAATGAAAAATCCCAATTCTGCTGCCTTCAGTCATGTTCAGACGTTATTCCTCAAGCATTTACTTGAATCCATGGGGAATTCACTGATGAAGTGCATACTCAAGGCAAGAAAAGTTATCAGGATCCAGTTCTAAATAGTAGAAATGTATGACTGCATATGGTATTTGAAAGCACATGACAGTAAGAACCCACTCCCTGCCCAACAACAAGTAGAAGTGACCAGTATAATCACAGGTGTAAGGTTTTTCCCTTCCCAGTGGGTCAGTTCTCAAGAAACCATCAAACTTCCATTTGAGTTTTTCTGTCCCTGTCCCATCCCTAAATGTAAATTACTGAGGGATGCTTCTGAAATGATCTGCTGGAGCTTATACACCATGTGCTTGAAAACCAGTAAGAGTGAATTTCCTAAAGCTGCTTAATTTTTTTGACAGCATAAAAATATTTTCAAAAGACAGGAGCAAGGCACTCACTGTGGCAAAAACTATTATCATGAGAAAAAAATATAATGATAAAATCAGTTTCTAATAGCTGGCAATGCTGACAGGCAGACACAAATGCAATATGGGTCTTATGTTTTCCCAAAGCTGTGCATTGCATTTTATGGTTTTAAAGGACCTTCCACAATGAAAAATGAAATGAGTTCTCCCCTGGTGTTTGCTCTTCTCACCATGAATTTCCCATTAACTGCTGTTCTCTTTGGCAATCAGATCTTTCTATTTTCTAGGAAGTAAGTTGTTATTTCACTAGAAAAATGGACTGTTAACAGAGTAAACAACTTAGGAGTATGTTGAGAAAGATGTCTGTCCCAATAGGGTCTTGTTCTTCAGCTCCCTGTTTGGGTAAATGCTCTCACTGAAATAAACAGGATTATGGGGGTTTCATAAATATGTATAATTGATCCCATTGCTTGGATCCAGTGGTGCAGCCTCTGATGCTCAGGATAAAGGAGAGTGCTGGATCCAACAAGGAGCAGAGTTTCCTGTGACATGGGAAGGTCTTATTCCAAGATTCAAGGGGAAAACATTTTTGAGCAGCAACTGGTTAGTGCTGTCACTGACAATGACAAAGCAGGAACAGAATAATATTGCTAATTGAGTTTCAATGTGTTTTATTTGATTGGCTTAATAGCAGTGAAAACACATAGTGCTGAATACACCTTTGGCTGTCCCAAGTCATTCACAGAGCCTACAAGAGCTGAATTTCTAATGTTCCCAGAGAAGTCTTTTTTAGGCTTTGTTCTCCCATTATTTCTATTAATCACAAAGATCATACAATGCTTATTTCTAAATTATATTTAACAGGCAGTTCACTTCTGACAGCATGCTGTTACCCTTTTCTAATACATTATCTTTTGGTATTTTATGGGTCACAGACTAGGATATATGAAAACCTTCCCTCATGCTGTCAGCACAGGACAGCCAGACTCAAACCCCTTTATCTATCAAAATTAGGCCATCAGACTAAAAAGTTTCTGTTTTGTTTTCTTATAGCTGCTCAGCACCCTGGCATAATTCAGGACCCATCCCAATAATTTCCTTCACTTGTTTCTCCCACAATCATAAAAAACAGGGTTAGGAAGAAGATACCATATTCCTTACTGTAATAACATTCTGTTCTCTTGCTTCTGGGTGCTTGGAACACTAGTCTTGGATGCAGATTTTGATTTCCTATCTGTTTTCCCCCAGCTCTGGAGGTTTGGGAGCCTTGGTTTCCCAGCTGTTCAAGCAATACAGGAGTATTGCTTCACCTTTGTTGGCAGATTGGTAAACAAAGAGATCCCACTGTAGTGCCAAAAATAAAGTCAGTGAAACCTGCTGAAGATATTTTAGTTGTAACACCTGGCTCCAAGGAGGTCTGAGAGCCTTTTGGCACCATTCTTTAATAATAAGATGGACAGGCAGTGTATTCATAAAAGACCATAAGTCAGTACCAGCAGACACAAGCAGGCCTTTGCTGTGTTTCTGCAGAGGAAGAGAGCAGATGGACATTTTCCCCTCAGTTTTTTCCAAGTCTTGAGAATGGTGTTTTCAGTTCGAGTTAATTGCCAGTCAGTGGAGCTGTGGCAGTTTCCTCCAGCTGAATGCTCTGCCCACTCTGGCTTTAGCATGGTCCAGAAGCTGTGTGATACACTGCTGAAGGAAGGCAATTTTAGGGCTAATACCAAGTTCTTTTATCACAAAGCTGTTGTGGTATCAAATACAGTGCCAGCATGTGTCAAAGGAGAATCGTGAGAGTAACAAAACCGCAAAAGCTCCGTAATTCTATTTTTAGTGGATGTGAGGTCTCTTCGAAACCATTCCATAGGACATGAAATGCAAGAAAACTGAGTCATACTGCAATGACTAGGAAGAGATTGCTCCTTCTGATGAAAGTTTAGAAGAAGCTGGGGCTGCTGTGATCATGTCTGTTCATTTGATAGAGGTTGGTTACAACAGTCTTTGAGACTAGTCGACCTAATGATTCAAAATCTTGCCTGCTGCAAGGTTAGCCATCACAGTCACAGTTCTGACATTTAAAACCTCTCCAACTCAGATCCTGAAGAGGATGCCCTGCTCCTGGCTGTGGTGGTGGGATGGGCCCTGCCATCCCAGGAGAGCCACTGCCATTCCCAGAACCCTGGTCCCCAGGAAGCCACTGACCCAGGACAGTACAGACCCAGAGTCAACAGAGTGGAGCAGAGCAATGTGATTTCCCCCCACCAAAACCACAGATAAAAAGTGTTCCTGAATAGAGTTCTTTGACAGTGAGGCAAAGACACATAAAGAAAGGAAAATCTTCTGCAGAACAGGTGGGATCATACAGACAGTGGCCTCTGATTAGAATATTAATCTTCATAGGGGCTAAATTCTATTTGGAACAACTTCTCCCTTCCCCACAGATTTATAGTTCCTTGGAGACAAGGGAAAGGTTTTCATAGGGCACATTTCAATAGCCCAGCAATTTCTTGCTTTATGTATTAATCTTTCCATGAATGAAATGAGTGTTTAACAGGGGACTGTGGGTTGAGTGTTGTCTGGAAGCTGCTTCTGCCATGGGTTTGTTACTGGGGTGATGAGCATCTGTGTAATCAAGGATTCAACAGCAAACTCATGGCCAATGATGTGTAACTTCAGCTGGATGAAAACCACAGCGGAGCATGGATGTCTGAGTGAGGGAAGCAACAACAATTTTTATAATCAAGATTATCATTAGGCAGAGCCTGAACATGTCAATGGAAAGGGAGCATTTGGTATATGTACTGCACTGGGCATCTCCATAAGGTCAGTCCTGCAGCACAGGGAAATTCCCTCATGGGAACACTGCGGGATTTTAATGCAGAGTCACACTCATCCTTTGTTTGCTTCCTTGCTGTATGCTTGCCATGGAACAGGCTGCTTTGGGGAGGGAAATGCCTAACAGTGATGCCATATTATGCCACATATGCTGCCCTGTTATTCCAAGACCCTTTTTCCCATGGTGGATTCCTTCTGTTAGACAGGAAATACCCACATATTGCCAGGCTTCATCACCCCTCTGCATCTTTTGTTCCAGGAAGGAAATAGATAACAACTTTTCCATTCCACGTTAATAAGTTCCTTATTCTCTTCCTAATATACTGCATTTCAAGGAAGAAGGAACTGATTCCTCATTGATTCTATGAAAAAGTGTTAAGCCATTAACTAAATTTCTGCAGTTATATTAAATAAGCAAACTTTTTTATGCCTCCAAACATGCCTTTATGTTATGAAAGGCATGGATAGCTAAGAATGGAAGAAGATCTCTAGGAAAAGAGGGAAAACCCAGAAGCATGTAGGGCTTTTCAGGTATGAAAAAGAAGATGACATTCAATTGTCAATGGGAAGAAATTGTCACAGTTGAAGAGGAAGGAGGAGGAAGCACAAGCTGACTGTGAAGCACAAGGATAGACAGTCAGAGGAGATTATTGTGAGGTTTATTTTGGTTTTCTCATTTGCTCATGTTTTTTTGAATCCTTTAAAGATATTTTTATTAGGACAACTCATTTAAATTAGGACTAGTTTTTATTGTAGGTATTGCAAGCAGTCATCAGAGACCACTGTCTTGGCTTTTCTTTTCTGTGGCTCCTGTCCCTGGGAGTCTTGGCACACACATCACACATGGTGATAGTGGGCACAGCATAATTCTGAAAGAGTTTTTCACAGTAAACAGGAGAAAATACTGAAATGCACAAGACAGAAGCTGCCTGATGGGCTGCACTGATGGAAATCCAATGCTAGTCTAGGATTTTGAATCCAAATAACTCCACAGAGAGGCCACAGAGGCTTGTTCACCTTCAAATCTGAGCACATGGACAGTAGTATATGGGCCACAGGTAGAAAATAGTGCAGATACTTTTCCTCCTCTTTCTCATTAATGACTCAAGGACTGAAAAGGCAGCTACAGTGCTAAATACCTCCCTACAGGTTCCAAAGTTGTTAATATTATGTATCTCCACCATGACAACAGATTGTTAGACAACAATAAAACAGATGGGAATTTCCCAGAATCTCAGTAAAGAAGCAGGAATAGGCCAGTGGGACTTAACAATAATTACAAGTTTTTCAGCACCAGGGTCTCAAAAGTACTTTAACCTTATACTACCTTTCTGAGTTATGCTTTAATATCCCAAGGGACTATGTAAAAAAAAAATGGAAGCACCAGGCATTACATGGCTGAGATAACAAGCAAATCAATAACCACCAACCTTGTTTTCTCAACACACTCTCTAAAATGGAATTGTTTGCCTACCTCCCTTGCAACAGTTGGAGCAAAAAGCCATCTAAGTGAACATCACCCCTCATTAGGTTCTGGTAGGTGTTTTGTACAAAAATCACCTGTGCTGGCTTTCTGTCCATAAGCAGAGTAATGTGAGGCTGCACTGGTAACCTGCCAAATGAGGTAGGAAGAGAAATCATGGTCCACAACACTGGGGCTAAAGAAATTTCCATAGGAAATTGCCTGCCCTATAATTTTTTTGCATGTGTGGGGTTGAAAGTTCAGAGTCTGTTTCCAATTTTTTCCTACCCCTAGAATGGTTTATTTCACAGAATTGGAACCAGGCAAGCCTCAGTCCTGCCAGAACACCCATCCATGGGCTGTCGGAGGTTAAGAGGTTCTGAATGGTTTAGATTAATTCTCTGAGTGGCTGAAAACAAGAAAAGAATGACTACAAATTTTGATGAACAAATTCCCTCATGGAGTATAAATAGAAATGTAATAAATGTATTAATTGTCATAAGAAGGGGGATGAAGAGTCCAGAAGATTACTCTCATACTTACTGTCCTAAATCCCTTGACATCTGGCAAATTGCAAAAAATTCCAGGCTTCCACCAGAATGCAAGTCAGATTAAAATGTGAAGCCTTACAGTTTACTGGATATAAAACTTCATAATCCGTTTTTAATAGTTTGAGATTAATTTCTGTTATATATTTCCTATTAATCTGCTGAAGTATAGAGCCCTAATCCAGACAGAAAATAACTATATTTTAAATTCATTATGTTAAATCGTCTTGTCTGGACTCTTTGCTTTTGGTTTCAGTTCTGAAGCTCCAGGGATCACATGTAAAACATACAGTTCTTCATAGATTCATAGATTAATTATTTTTAACATTTTCCCCTGCAATTCTTTTAAAGACAACCCATGAAAAAATACAGTTTCTTACCCCACCACTTCTAAAACTCTATTGAGAAGCTAAAAACCTCACCAACCAACCAAAACTCTCTTCCAACTTGGATAGAAAAAGCATCCTATTAACAGCTTTATTAACATGTTGTAAATCTTCTCTTCCATTGAAAACTGCAGGTGAAGTCACTATTTGCCTATTTCTTTGCATCTTGGTAAAATAAATGATAAAATAAAGCATTCAGTTCAGACATTTTAGATTTAATCATGTTCAAAATGCAAAAAAAAAAATCCATTCAGAGATGGTCTGCAATAAGACAGAAGAGAAAAGATGAACCAGTCTGGCCTACAATAAAACCTACGTATAGTCAGTGATGCATATACAGAGAAAAGGAATTAACTACTACTAACTATTATTTCTTTTGTTCTCAGATAGGAATTTAAACAAATGGGAGATTCTCAGGAAGGACAGCAGCTCTCTTCTTTACAACATTAGAGCTATGAGGACCTTTCCCTCTGTGGCACTCCCAGAGTACAGCCAATATTATATTCCTTTAGAGATTCCCCCAAGGATAATGTACAGCTGGTACTCCAGCCAGTCCCTCTGCCTTATTTAGTATCACTACTGAAGCAAAGGCATCATTTATACTGACTTTAAATCCATGATATATATGAGGCACAGCAAAGAATATACCCAAAGCAGTGGTCTCAAAAAAAAAATCCCCTCAAAAAAAAAAATCTCAGGATGCCAATATTGGATCTTCTGATCCAAACCCTAAGGAAACATTTATTTATAAGTAAAAATGAATTTTGTGCCTCATGAAAGTAGTAGTTATGAAAACCAGAATTATATGAGCCAATGTTTCTATTCAGCTGTGACTATTTTTTTCAATATTATTTATACACTTTGCATTTGGTAAAAAATGTAAGGTATTGTTGAAAAGAAATGAGTGGATGTGGCACACAGTGCTCTGGTCTAGTTGACAAGGTGGTGATCAGTCAAAGGTTGGACTTGATGCTCTTGGAGGTCTTCTCCAACCTAAATGATTGTGTGATTCTATGAAACATTTTATAATACTCCTATGAAAGCTTATTACAGTAGAAACTGTCTGCCCTTGGTCCCAGCTTGCAATGCTCAGGTGCTCAGCACTTGATCTTGGTAAGATCCAAGACCCAAGCTGGATCTCGGTAGAGCTGGTGTCATCCTGTCTCACCCCTTGGAGATCCTGCCTGCCACTAAACATCACCAAGACATTCAGCCTCGTGCACCTGAGCAGTCAATGGCTGATGGCCTGAAATTCTCCAAGGATAATAAATCCAAAGGAAGGAATTGTTCTGCAATTGCTCTGCTAAATAACAGCTGAGTCACTGCTCGTTACAGCACAAGGGGTAAATGTGGGGCTGAATTTTTTGAGGGGTCAAACACAAGCCTTGATAGATCTGTAACACTTGCAGATCAAACTCTTTTGAAACTTGAATAGAGAAAACCATAATAGCAAGAATATCCCACACAGTGCTTAAAATTTAATCTAACCTGCCCAAAAAACTTGGAATAAGATGATATTTTCTGCATTGTGTTCGAGACCACTTGATTTTTTGGTCATAGTTGAGGCTGAGCTTCTCTTAGTTGAAAAGAAACATGACTCATATACTCTCCTGCAGAGATTAAGTATTCTGGACTCAATTAATGTTCTTTCATAATGCCTTGAAATTCAGAAATAGATCAAAATCCAAAATAAAAAGAAATTACTCTTTTGAGAAACAGGATATTACGGTTCACCCAGAATATGGGCCAACATACTGAGTCTTTTTCATTTGAGAGTCCTGATTGCATCTGAACCCTGAGGTCCTACAGACCAGCACTCTTCCCCATGACAATTGTGTGGGAAGGGTGGTGTCTCTCTTTGTGGAGCTAATCCTAAACTTCTTTTCTTTTCTCACTTTCCTGAGGAAAGGTAATTTGCTTTGGCCTCATACCAGGAGAAAGCTGTGACCATCTCCTGTTGGTTCGGCCCCACTTGCTTCTTTACTGGAAGAGTGAAAAACAGGCCCCTACATCCTCTCCACACTTTCCCCTGGCAAACAGTCAGGACTGATACAAATCTTGGCTTGGGTTTATCATTGCTCAAGATGGTATCAGGCTGCTTCTGGTACAGAAAAGCTGCCTCCTCCTCCAGTCTCCTCTTAAAATCTGCTTTGGGTTTTAGGTTATGAGACAGATTCTTAAGTGTTATAAGCTTAGATGAAAAGCCACAATGTATTGTAGTGCTGCTTCCATCTCAGCTTTGTTAATAAAAAGCTTCCTCTGCCAGGATTTCTCTTCCCTCACTTCCATAATTAACACATTAGGTGTCTAACCATACCCACTGCCTATACTCCTGCTGTGGTCAGGTCATAGAGACAGGCAGCACTCAAGGATGATTTGCTCCACGTGACTGAGATGCTGCCTGTGGAGACATAAGAGAAATGTCTCCCCATTCCTCCCTTGGCTAACTGAGGTTCAATGCTTAACTCCTAGACAACAGATGGATCCAACACCAAGAGATTGGATCAGCTTCCGAAGCATTAATACTTTTTATCTGCATGAAGACTCTGTAGATATAATTTGTAATTAAGTAAAGAACTTGAATTCAATAGTCTTGGTGTTGGAGGTAGGTAGATTTTTAAGTGTAGGGTAATTCTGTACCACAATATTGGCATATTTAAACCTCCTGGGCTGAAATGTGCTGTGCTGTCAATCTGTCCCCCATATCTGATCATTTAGAATCATTCAGTTGTTTCTGAGGAGATTAAGAACAAAAATGTTGCCTACCTTATACTAAACTTTTCCTATAGAATACTGCCTGCATTCTTGTATTTTGGGAGCTACAAGTTCAAAGGTGGGGAGAACGATTCCTACACTGTGTGCTGTCCCCTGCAAAGTCTTACCCAAATTTGGCCAAAATATGTGCATTTGGAAACTTCTGTTCATCTTGCTCATCAGAGCATCTGGCAGCTGTTAATCTCTGTTCATTCCATGTGCTGTGGATTATGTCCCAGGGCACTTCCTTCATGGGCTGCACGACACCCCCCACTGCAACTTGGAGACTGCACCAGAGTTTGTCCTGTGCTCCCAGTGATCCCCTCCCTGGTCCCAGCAACACTCAGCTCCCTAATGATCCACACTTTTGCCAACTCATTTATTCAGACATCATAAAAATACCTCCACAAGAACGTGGCAGTTTACAAATAAAATAAGCATAACATTACTTTTAACCACCTCCTGGTTTTCTTTTTCCACTATGCAGGCATTAAATATCGTGCTGAAAAAAAGCTCTTGTTTACAAAACTAAGGAAAAAAAATAAAGCTGCACATTTCACATAGTCCTCTGAATTAAGGAAGAGAAAGACCTTGGTGCAAAGTGAGGATTAGATAACACTGAGCATGATCCTGGGAAGGAACAGCAGTACAGCACAGCCCTTCCCATTGCTTGTCCCAGCTGCATTTATTCCTGTCACACAAATTATGATGGAAATTGTGTGCAGTACATTCTGCAAATACAGCAAAGCATTGAAAGTACGTACTTTGAGTGCTCACCCTCTTCCATCTGGTTCCATGAACAATAAAACAAGTTAATAATTTTCTTTCTCTGCCTCCTCTCATCTTCTTTCTAATTCTTCTGAAATAAGAGGAAGGGAAAGGAAGGTTAAAAGGTGAAATTTTCGTGTGCCTCATCTTAGAAATGAACTAATTCCCCCAACCCCCTTCTCATAACTCCAGCTGCCAGGTGAGTCTTCTGCTCAGCTACTCCTTCCAACACAGGATTTTCTGAAGCAACATATTGCTCTGTGAGCTTTCCAGATTTTTATTGTTAAAATTTAAAAGAAGAAAACAAAATACAGCTTTTGATATCCTCTGCTTGGCTTGAGCCTTGCAGTAAATAATGAAAAAGCCGCAAAATTAAAGAAATCCAAGGCTTCCCACCACCCCCCTGCTTTTTAACCCAAACACATTGCCTACTACCATGTCTGAGCCTTTTTCTCCCTTCTCTTTTGTTTGTGACTGCAAATGCAAACCTGCCAAGCTGAACAGTTTTATATATTATTGAGTGAAAGAAGCAAACTATCCAACAAAGATGCCACTCTCCAGTTGAAACTGTTGTTTGCTGTTCACAGTTGAGGAGCCTGTACATTACTTGAGCTCACAAGGCCAGTGAGTGACTGAAAAAACCATGGGAAATAGCGAGTCAAAATTGTCGACCTGGGTGTAAAAAGGCCCTGTCACCCTCCTGTATATGAGCTGACAAAGTGCTTATAAAATTCCACTAAATATTAATTGCACAAGTGCATCAGAGTTAAAACTATATTTAACATTAAAAATCCACGCTAATAAGACACACTCAGCCCTTGATAACATTATGCACTTACACCCTTAAGACATGGAGAGAAGGGCACACATGACTCATTTAATGTGTCTTTCAGGCACCAAATGAACCTTTAGCTGAAGGAAAATGTTTAAAGCCCTGATCCATCACTGGGACTACTGGGATAAGTAAAGAGTGGAGAACCCAGCTGTCAGAGCCCTGATGGTTTCTCCCTATCAAATGTGCCTCTGGATGCATTCAAAGGGAAGAGATCCATGTAAAGCTGTGCCAGGCCTACAAGCTTTACCTATAAACTGTTAAATTCAGCTTAGCTGAATGAGGACACACAGGAATAAAGTGTTCTGACATTTCCTCCTTGCAATGCACCCCAGAGGAATCCATCTACTGCTTCCATGGCAGACACTTCTTCAGTTGAAGTTTTTCCTACACCTCAAAGATACATGAACCTCAAAACCACCATAATCTGTCTTTTCTAAAATAATCATTTCACAGCACACGTCCCAGACAGGCCCTACTGAGTGGTTGTCGAACTGGGCAAGTATCAGGACACTGGGAAAGTACAGTCTCACTGCTTGTTTGGTTGTTCCTTGTAACTAAAATAACACTATACAATCATTTAAAAATGTTTGCTTACATTACTTTGAAAGGTAACTTCAACTTTATTTCAAGGGTATTGCTTCTCACAGGCAAGTATTTTTCTTTAAGAACAATTTACAGCTCATGTAAGTTCTAAGGATAACACAGATGTACCAGCCTGGTGTGAGAGTGTGATAATTAAGGCACAATGTGCCACCTTAACTGAGCCAAATAGCAAATAAAAATGTCTGCTTAGACTTGAACTGGATCACATTCAGTAACTTCAGGTATGATGACCTCTTGCTCCCCTGAATACCCAGCTCTGTGTTTAGCATGGGCAGAGCCCAGTCAAGTGCACTGAGAAATATGAAATACAGAGACATGAAAAATGGAATACAGTGCTCCCATCAAGGTTTTGAATAGAAATTAAATTAACCTCTTGAGTACATTGAACCAGTGTGAGTGCAGGGTTTTTTCAGTATCTGCCAAAGAAGAACAGGATGGGGGCAGAGCACAGGTCAGAAGCATTAATGGCAGAGCAGGCATTTTTTGTAGGCTGTTCCATTTTCAACTGTTTCGACCCATTTTCATCCCAGGGAAGGCTAGAACCATACTTGTGTTAAAGTCAACTATATTGAAAATGTTTGCTTTCTTTTGCAATGCAAAGTGAGGACCTTTCTTTTGCTGTATCAGTCATCCCAGGTCAGACTCTGGGACTGGAGTGCAGCTGGCAGGGAGACAGGGAGAGCTACATTTAGCAGCTGGCCTTTTTCCTCTTCCTTCAGGCTGGAAGTGAGTCCCTAATGCCTGAGACTCTTGAGCTGGACTAGAAAACATGGATAACACATCAGGATGCCAGAAAGAATTCCAAATTGGTAGTTCTGAGTGGGTCACAGACTTGTTACACATTTCATGCTGCCTGCTTTTCTTAAGCAGTTTGCATGCATGGCAATGTCTGCCCCAAAACCCCAAACCCTGACACTTCTTCATTGCTGAAGGAAGCAGTAAAACAGCAACTGATCAAACGCAGCGTTTAATTTGTTGCATTTTTGCAGCTGAACAGCCAGATAAAACACTCATCACAGAGTTGTGACACCAGAAGCATCTTTGAGCATTATATTGGTATGAAGTAACATGAATCTTGTGCAGACGAGGCTATGAATCATACATGTTACAGAATCTCAGGTTCCAGTATTTCAGATTTAACAGCTTGGTAATCACACTGTTAAATGCATTTACTTACAGCAAGTTGAAAATTACTTGCAGCTTTCAATCTGTGAGGCTAATTACACGAGGGGCAAATGAACATATTTATTTCTAAGAGGACAGATTAAACTCTAAGTAATAAAAGCCAAATCACTGAGACTTGCACCCACTGCAATCGATGGCAATTTTGCTGGAGTTATGACAGGGGAGATAATAAGGAAGTTTACAAGCACATGATAAAGGAAAGAACCCTCCTATTGCTTTAGAAATACTGATGTCTGTGAAATAATAAAAGCTATTCATAATGTGCTGTAAAAATAACACGGAGCAATTTAACTAATTAACATCTGTGGCCAGCTCCTTCTCTCTGGTTTTTTGATTTTCCTGCAGAGCCACTGGAAAGCAGCATTGGCCACGAGGGTACCTTAGCTTGGAGGCAATGGTTCATTTTCTGAAGAGCAACATGCTGTCTGCTTGAATCTGTTCATTATTCAGCTTTCCCTCAGTTTATAAGCAGTCTCTTCTGACTCACTTGGAATCAAAATTCCATCATTTGTGCTGAATCTCACTAGTGAAACCACTTGGGTGAACATTTGTGGCCTCAGAGACTTGAATGCAGGAGCAAGGCATACACTGCTTGGTCCAGACTAGATGCCTCAGGAATGCTCTCTATGTGTTTGGTAAGTGTAATACTTTGACTTTTTAATGATATTTACTAAGTCAAACATCATTTTTGTGGATATCTTCTATAACTGCATAGAATTGTAATGCTCAGTGACTGTTCCCACTTGTAAACCTGCTTGCTAGAATATTCATGGCTGCAAACATCTGAGTGCAGATAAAGCCATTTCAATTTTAAAAGGCATTTTCCCAGGTCTTCCATTCAGTAATTTGTCATTGAATAAGTGCTAAAATGTTTGGTATCCCACAAACAGGAAAATTAAAGTGATGACTCAGTGGCTTTGTGCTGTTAATCCACATGAGTTTCGCATCCCACATTTGATTTGGAATTTGCCAGTTGAGAATGGTGACTAAAAGCTTCCTTACACCTTCTGCTGGGCAAGGCTCCACACTTGAATGGATGCACTGCTGTTGTGCAAGGAAGGGCCTCAGCTTTTAGGGAAAAGCCAATTCCTAATGCATGTGAGGGGTTTGAGGGAAGAAGGGAGACAGGGGACATATCTCCAAAGGTCCCTCCTCATTAGAAACATCTAAAAGCTATATTAGCCAATTCAGCAGCTAGGAACTCCATCCTTACTTCCATTTTCAATATCTTATTTCCTTTATCTCACTTCAAAAATAACTTAATTAGACTGCTAAAATAGTAAAACTTCAAAATTGTCTCTTTTTTCTCCTGCTTGATTAATGAAAGTTCCTTCCTCTTGCTAGGAATCCTCACTGTCTTTTATGAAGGAACAGAGCAGAATCCTTTATATGAGGATTTTTATTCTTCCACATAAATAGATTATAGAAAACATCATATAATTTTTATATCACTGATATTATTGCTTTGTGTTTCACAGTTGAATTGGCAAGAAGCAGCAACTTGCAGGTTTAATAGTGTAAGGTGCCATGTACATTTCCAGACATATAAAAGCATAATAATAATAACAATAAATTGTAATGGTAGATGTAGAAATATCATGTAGGAAGGATTGGATAAAGCACACTCCTTTAACTAGGGACAAATTATCATTTCTAGCCATTCAGATTAGTCATACCTGACTTCATCTCTCCTCCCACGGGCTCACTACGTTTACTGACATTAATCTGAGTGTCAGGCAGGCAGTGCAAGGGCAACTCTTGCTTTCAAACCAATTCTCACACTCCTTGCCCTCAAATTAAATACCCAAATGTATCTTAAGGTGTGTCTGACTGAGGAAAATTGTAAAGTTGACTACATTTCTTCTCTTTTTATCCTCTTTCTCTGTCAACTTTGTAGGTGAGTTTCTAGTTTGGCATGAACTTTACTATAGACCTTGTAAGACAACAGCGTTGAGTACTGACACCTTTTTCAAAATAAGATATGTTATACAAATACATTTTATTTTATATCACTGGCCTCCATGGCATTACTGATCAATCTGTTAAAATCAGTAGGGGCCATATCTCCTTTTTATGAATTGTAAATTTACCTTCTCCTCTGTCCCTACCCCTTCATTTTGTCCACTTGCTCTGGCTCAGCTTTATGGTCAGATTTCCTCGGTTCTGTGTGACATTTTGTGTAAGTTACCTTAAAGTCACTTTAATTATTTGTAAAAAAAAGCAAATCTGAACCAGTTAACCTCTCTGATGCACACACAGCTGAGGAGGGGGACAACAGCCCTGGCCAAGGGAGGCATTTGTGTGGGTGGGCAGATGCCTTAACGTGAGGGGGTCTGTCTGATCTCCTGTGGAAAAGTTATTCAGGCAGAAGGTGCTGGTTACAAGAAAAAGGAACCAAAAGCTGGCGCTGAGCTCACGTTCATCTGCTTCTGCTGTAACCCCTGCCCAGAGCATCTCCAGGAAATTGTCCATGGCCACCAGGTCCAGCCAGAAAGTGTTCCTGTGGGCAAACGTGTGGATCCTGGTTCTTTGCCACATGGTGGCTCAGAACCAGCCCCAATGGGAATCTCAGCATGCATCAGGCACAATCAGAAGTAATTTTAGTAATTTGATTTTTAGGGGTTTTTTTAACTGTTGGCTCAATGAGGCCCTTATGCTGCTTTATCTGTCTGAGATAACCACGGGCTGAGTGCAGAGAGAGACAGACAAGGACACTTTCCCTTTGTGAGCTTCCCTTTGAGAGGAGTGTTTTTTCCCCTTTGACTGACTTTTAGACTGTAGAGTTGGAGAATGAAGACATTTTTCTTTATTCTTTTTCTGTTCTCACGTGCCTTTCACATATACTTACCAATGCCTAAATATGAATTTTAAAAATCACGCTGTGGCAAAATCTGGTTTTAACTGGTTTTTCCTTTGGTGGTTGTGAAAATTCCCAAGCTAGCTCTTTTTGACCATGGATGATGCCATGAACTTCAGCATGAGCAAGTATCTGTTCCATGCTACATAAGCAAAGCCCCTCACACAGCCCCTGACACAATCAAGGTAGTCCTGCCTTGAAACTTTACAGCCGTATCAGACAGAAATAAAAATGGGGAAGACAGTCTAGAAAAGGAAAGGTGTATGAGAGAAGATACAGAAGATGATTTATTATGACAATCATTCCCTGTAAAGCATAAAAAGGCTCCTTCTACTCTTGGGTTCTCATAGCAGCATATTAGAAATTTCTGAAATCTCTTCTGGCTGATATGAGGCTGAACTCATCTCACATACCATTAACAGCCTATCACTTTCCCTCTTGAAGGAGTGAATGGAGTTGGGAAGAGAAATAGAGAACAGATAGTCCCACACACTGGAAATTTTTTCATTGCAAGGACAAACTTGTTAGTGCTGTTCACCTGCATTCATGTTGTTCCCAGCTCAGAAGGTCCTGCTGCCAATTAGAGCCCACGGGTGGCTGCTCCAAGAGAAAGGCAGAATAACAGAGATAATAGCTCAGGGGTAAGGAAGGGCAGAAGGGGAAAGAAAGAAAGAAAATGAAAGAAATTACTTCTGAGGAAGACATTGGAGGAACAGCCTGAGGGTGCTCAGCAATGCTTTTCCCCAGTGCCATTTGTGGAGCGGGGAATAATATAATAAAGCCTATTTATCAGTTTCTTGCTAAGCAGACTAAATCTCTAGACAGCCAAATGATGTCTTTAGCAAAGAGTTAGAAATTTGCACAAGACTTGCCATTAAGCAATTAATCTCTATTTCTCATTATGATCATACACAAAATTTTGTCTGGCCTGTTTGGCCTTGCACAGGCTAGATGGTTGTGTGAGTGTTTGCTGCTGCTGTAGCTTCTGCCACAGGGATTCAGAATGAAAAAGGGAAAAAGAAGAAACAGCAGCCTCAGATCTGAGTCTTTTCTTCCCTGTTATACTCATTGCCCTTGCGTTGTATTCACATTAGTTGTAAAGGAACACAGGGCGTGATTCTCACTTATGCCACTGTCACACAGAAAACTAAGCCTTAAAACACTTCCATTTGTTGAACATGGCATCATATCACAAATAATAATTATAGTACTAATTTCAGGAAAGATCACACAGCAAGCACTAGCCTACAGCAACAAAGCATTTTATTTCCTAGCATCTTCTCTTTTTTCTGTTCAAGCTACACTAAATCACCTAAATTAAAAGCTCTCTATGAAAGTAAAACAAGAACTGTAGACAATTCAAACAGAACATGTGAGGTATTTAAAGGCTGAAAAAGCAAATCGTACCTTAGTGAGCACGTAAAGCCAGGTAGCTTCCCTTTACTTGGCATTAACTGGTCCTTCTGTTTGTTTGCTCTGGGTTTGCAAGTTGCTTTAACCACATGTGGGTTCACATTAGGGTCATCGATCCCTCTTCAAAAATTCTTTTACTATCATTTATGGCACTTGATGTGATTATTTTATCTTGGTTTTTTTTCCCCTCTGTTTATTGGACTGGGGGGAACAGATGAGAAGTTAGGCTCTATATAACATCTCTTAATAATTTTTCACATGGGACAAAGATATTTCTTCTTAGTGAGAGAGAACATGAAACTTCTGAGCATGAAGTGCAGATATAAAGAGCAAAAAAGTCAACCTGTAGATTTCTAATCACTAAATTATAGATTTTTATTAGCAAGATTTTATTCATGAATTATAGATTATTTCAAATATATGTTTAATTATGTAAATTAAATGCTAATTCAATTTTATTCAATAATTTAATTATTTAAATTTTAATTTTATAGCAATTTTAAAAAATTTTAACATTGCAACTCAATTGGCATTCACCTAAAGTTTGTCTTCTTAGGAAACTGAATCAGAAGCCTTACTTTTTACCTGTAAATCTAAAATCAATCCCTCTTTTTCTCAGGCACTCATGATTCTGCACAGTGCAGCTGTAAGGTAAAACATGATGGGTTTTCCCTGGAACTCTGCCACTTAAAAAGGACGGAATGGCAGAGCTTGAAAAGAAAATTTACATTTTCAACATGGCCTTGCCTTCCGAATGGAAAAACACCTAAGGAGTGGAAGAGCTGATTTTTACTGAAGTGTTATTGGAGCAGCATAAAGTATTCTACTTGAAGGGAAGAAAAGTTTTGTCTGAGAGTAAGCCTCACCTGTGAGCAAGCAATGATTTATTAAGCTTTTATTAGAAATTTCTTGACCTATCTGTATTCAGTTCTTACTGCTTTTGTGAAGTTATTTAAAGAGCATTTCAGGTTCAAGTAAAATTTATCAGCAGATAGCATAAGTGCACACAATTCTGTTTCACAAGTTTGATGATCCTATCATATGTGATCAGCAAAGTCCTTTTTTTGGAGACAGAGAGAAGGAGAAACAGAATTATAGTGACAACTTGACCCAGCTGAAGGAAAAAAGAGCAATCAGATAAAAAAGTAATTTTCTCTGACTGCCTTACTATTTCTATATTTGCTACGGTGGCCTTGTATAGTTCTGCTTTGTGTAACTGTCCCAGTTTTGGGGCCATCTTAAAAATAATGTGAGCAAAAATTAGAAATAAATCAAGTCCTTGTTGTAGAGGAAACTTCTTTTCCCTTCCCAACTCCTGTTAACTAAATGTCTGGAAATGCTCTCTCTCTCTTTCCATAGCTTTTCAAAAGCTCTGGGGACTTCACATTTCCAGCCATGTAATTTAGTGGTAGTTGGGCACTCCCAGGCACTCACTTACTGCCCTGGCTCCATGCCCTGTTTGCTGCTGCTGGGGGCTCTGAGCTGGGATGTTGCTGGGACTTGCCCACTGCTATTACTGCTCATCCACAGGGCTGCTGCTGCTGGAGATCTGGAGCACATCAAGAGCTGCTAAAAAGCTCTGGGGGCTCATAAATGGCTCCATAGGTGCATTCAGGTCTTTTTTATGATTTCCAGTGTGTCTCCACACTAAAGCTTTGAAGAGAATGGGTAAAAACATGTGGACATCAGTGACCTGAAACTCCACATCCCATCCATTTGAATCGTACTTTCTTCGTTTAATGGAAGTGAATCACTGAGGGATGGGGGGCACTGGGACTCTAGGAACATAACAATGTCACACAAATTGAATTCTTCCTTCTCTTCTGAACAGATCTGTGTATTTGATTGCAGTGGATTGTTAAAGAATGCTTTGTAAAAACCCCCCGAAAGGGTTTGAGAAGAATGGGAATGAAAAGTCAGCACCTGGAGCAAGTTCATAATATCAATACTCCATATCACAGGAGACAGCATTAAGAATGCCAACTCTTTATGTTTTTGTAAATAAATCCTTTTTAATCTAAGCTTTGTGAACATTTGGGGGAGGCAAATACTTATGCAGAATGAATTAATGAATTTTGGGTCCATGTTTCCCTTCTACCTCCACTTTCTCTTCACTTCCACAGCAAAATGAGAAAAAGAAAAGAGGTGTGGCAGAAAAAGCAAGAAGGAATGGAAGAGAAGCAGCCTCTTCCTTCCCTCCAAGTTTCAAAAAGCAACTTTTTTCTATCTGAAATGCAGGATAAATGTACAGCTCTATTTAGAGAAATTGCCAAAGCAAAAAAAGGGTGAGATTGAATAATATCAGTTCTCCATATTTGAAACCACACTGATTCCTACTTGCAGAAACACTGTGGAAGAGGATTAATCCATCACTGCTTTATGATGCTAGGAAAGGTTCCCAGCAGGAAAAGTATCTCCTGGAAAAAGTGTGCAATGCCATAAACGACTATGTTAGATTTAGACATCAAGGGATGATATACGGAGGCACTTGTGAAAAATCAAATAATACTTCTGATAAAGTCCTACTGCCTGACTAGAGCCTGGCTTTTGCCACTAGCACAGTGCATATACTACCACCAATGTATGCTGCAAGGATTGTCTCATTGTCTATAAAATTGATTTTTAGATAAAAGTTAAGAGACGCACCAGTGAATTCTGAGATGGCTGGGACACCATTGCCTTCCTCCAAAAGCTCTATTTATGCCCCGTTATGAAATGTCTTTGATAATCTGCACATATTTCTGCACTTTATTATATTGCAGTGCTAGCAGAATCATTTAAAAAAATCTGTATTACAATGCTTGTAAAAAAGGCTGGGGTTTGAATATAGTTTGATGGATTATTTAGTATAAAGAAGTCCAGATACAGCTAGAAAATGAGATCGTAACATCTAATTTTGTTCATTCAAGTGTTTAGATTCAGTTTTATATTCTGGAGCTGTATTCCTAAGTCTTTTCTTTTATATTCTTCTGCCTGTATTTTCCTTTAATGACTGTTAAAAAAGTCATACAAAGGAGCCTTCAAATAATAGATTCAATTTTCCTTTAGCAGAAGGAATAACTTGCACATCTGAAACATGTCCAATACCTTAACCTAAACCAATACAGGTAAGACCTCTTGAGAAAACACTGAATAAGCCACAGTGAAATAGGAGCCTGGACAGGCAGATACTAATAATTATTATCTCTTCCATCTGTGCAAGTGATATTTTGTGGAGCTTTATGAGCATTCAATACATTTACTTTCTGGATTGCTTATCAATAAATGGAGATTGCAGTGCCCTCTTTCTACAGCCTCTGGAGGTATTCCTCTTTCCAGGCTCCTCAGAAACATCTCTTACTAAAGGAAAAAAAAGAATCCTATGTTTAATTCATCTTGGATGCCTGTGTAAGACTGTAAAAACAACCTCCAAAACAAAATCCCCTCCCATACTAGAGCTTTGCATTGCCAAATATCTCACTTTCATTTTGTCTCCTGAACAGGGAAATGAAGCCCAACATCAAGGTCTAAGAAACACTTTATTTCAGTCTTGCTCATTCCAAGTTATTAATTTGTACATTCCTATGGCCACATGCCCCCATTGCTTTCAAAAGGAACATGTGATTATGTTAGGTATATTAGGAACTTTCTGTTTCCCTTTACACATTGAAATGTGTTATTACTTTCCAGTTTCCTTCCAGACACATGGGGGTTGGAAATTTTTATTTTTATAAATGAGATTCTCATATCCACAGGATTCAGGAGCTGTGATAACAAAGCACGAAGTGCAGCCATACAACTCAATAAAATTGGTACTGTCAATCAAACAGCAGATATGATTACAAAACTAAGTAATGTGATTTCCCAAATGCACTGAGGTGAACCAAAAAATTGTGTTACAAACCCCTGTGCTTTCAGGAGGGATGTATCTGGTCTCATTGCACTGCTAAGTGCTGGAGAACACTTTGCCTAAATGAACAGAGTTACATGACAGGCAGGGGTACAGGATTGCCTGAGTGCACCTCTATGGACAGGAAAACAGTGGACTCCACCCCGAGCATTCCCATGTGTCTGATTCCCCGTGGGTTTAACCACAGGGAAGGCCTCAGTCTGGCACTGTGACAGTGCAGGTTTACCTGAGGAAAAGAAGAGCTAAGTGAGCTGCTGGAAATGGGCTCTGCAGAAGAGAGGAGGCTGCAGGTATAAGGTTTGCAGGGGTTTTGCCAGGGGACACAGTGCAAGCTTGGAGGCAGAGGTGAGACAAGTAAACCTGCCTCAGCTATTCTATGGAGTTCAGCTCAGGACAAAGAAATTATTAGTCTTGGTGTTTCATTTCTGGCTGATTTTATTGAGCTTTGTTTTGAGGAGCTCTCCGTGCCACCTGCCAGTTTGTCTTAGCTCCAAAGGGAGGACCTGCAGCTGAGGCTGGACCAGCTGAGCTGTGGTTCAACCCACAGACAGAAAAGAACAAGAAATCAGACATGAACTTGCCAAACTGATTTTGCACATGCTCGGGTGAAACACAGAAAAGGGCTGGAAAAGTTGTTCTTCAATGTGTATTTAATAAATTTTCCTTCCCTTTCAGGCAGCCTCAGTGGAGTGTCCTTCCCAAGGGACCCTGAGCCAGCAGAGCATCCATGCAGAGACTCTGGGAAGTTCAACACAGATAAAAGTATTCTCAGAAGAAACTGAACAACGAAGCGACAATATTCTCTAAGGAGAGAAAAATCAACTGTGAGGTAGTTAAAAAGCAGCAGAGGAATCTCATAGCACAAGGATTTAAAAAAATTGCAGATGACATTCAATAATGATAAAGTGAAATAAATGTAAAATGGAGGAATTCCAACAGTACATATGCAGTGAAAGATCCTCAAGAAAGAAGCAGTCATTTCATGGAAACCTTACAGATGGTGCAGGTGGCTCTTTAAATACATCCCATTGGTGCAGATTGACCAAAACATCAGCACAATGACAGAAAGTTTTAGGAAAGACTGGAGAACAAAACCAGAGGACACTGCTCTGCTACAGTTCACACTGTTGGAGAGAAGAAGGGCAGCTTAGGGGAGCTTAGAGGAATAACCATCTCCCTGGGCACCTTGCCCTGGTTCACAGGTTTTCAGCCTCATGCACCCACCTTTCAGCTCTCCTGGAAAGGGAAAAGGTGCTGAGAGAGTAAAGGACTCTGAAACAACCTGCCAGAGATGCAGTAAATGAATGATAGTTGGGAAATCTTTCTTGTAGCTGTTCTCTCCTGGCTGGAAAGGCCAGCTCCATGTTGTCTGCCTTCTCAGGAGATGCAGCAGCAGACTGCACAGAAGTTCCTCAGGGTTATTTTGGAGGTAGTTTCACCTTCCCAAGCAGGAGGAAGAAAGCTGGAACAAGATTCCCAGTGTTTGCCAGGGCAATTTTTCAGATACTTTTAGTCTCGGTGAATATCAGCAGCAGATTTCTTTGTTAAGAAACAAGGACTCTCATTGTGCTTGTGTAATCCAACTGGTTTGTAAAAGTCATTTTCTATATGCTGAAAAAATGTTCAGTTTTCCAACAGAGCACAAAGGAGACTCTGACTTAAGACTCGAAGTAGGAGCTTTTCAGCTGCAGTTTTGCTACAGTTTAACTACTCCAAGAATTATATTGTTTATTATTAATAACATTTATGTTTAAGATATCAAATTTACCTGTATGTAGAAGTAATTTATTTTCTCCTTAAATTGCAGAAAATCAGCAATGCTGAGCAAGAAATAAAAAGTGTCTAATAATCACAATGTCTAAATACAAACAAAAATCCTAAATCAGATGTCAGAATAAAACTTGTCAGTGGTACAAATAAACAGAGAATCACAAAAACATAGAAGAATTTGTCTTGAAAGAATGTGTGAGACAGTACTCTGCTCAGGGCCAAGTACTGTCTTTATTGCCAAGGCTATGCTCTAGTCCTCTGACAATCTTGTTTTAAATCACCACTCACCCAGTAGAAATACACTGATATTAATAGATTATGTAAAAGAAATAATTCAGCAGAGTAGATGACATTCAATATAAATAAAGAGAAGCAGCTGGAAAATGAAGTAACTCCACCAATACACACAATGATGGTGTATAAATATCTCAGTACAATGGTAGGCACCTAAAACAAGTGGGTCTAACCTGATTCTAGCTCATCCCCTCTCTAAAAAGAAATTTTAGAACAGTATGAGCTATAAATGGACCAAGTAGAACATGGGTCTTTTCTGACCAGGCTTTTCAAAAGCTCTAAAGCCTGGATAAATTCCAGTCTCTGTGAAATGCCCAATAGCTTCCCACTGGAGAACAATGTTGGGTAACACTGAGCATTCAGAAACATTTCAGTGGGGGGGAAGAATGTCTTCACATTTTATAAAGGATCCATTTTGTAACTGCAAGAAGAATTTTGAATGAGTAGTGTAACGAAAATCTTTGTGATAAACCAATAATTATTGCACAAACTGCCACGTGTGTTTGCTTTCAGGATATGGTTCACTATTAAATGTGTATATGAGGTGACTACAAAAAGCACACAGTTTTAAAGAAATAGCTGTAACAAATAGCTGCATGTTCAGAGATGATCAGCAGAATGTTAAATGCCGTCATTCAATGCAGTCAATATCCAAATCCAAATGTCCGCTAGTACTGGTTAATAATATCAATTAATGACTCACAAATGAAATTACAACCATTTCAGAAAAGACAGAGAGAAGCTATAGCAGTAGAGATATTGAAAGCAGAGCTCTGCCAGCTTGGATGCAAATCTCCCTGCCTCCCAAGGCAGGGGAGAGAGGTGGGATAAAGCTGTGTCACACAGGCTGCCTGTACGGAGATGGTGACACGGCCGAGGTACAAGGACTCTGCCACTGCTGTCCTGAGCCTACAGCCTCTGCAGTTAACTCATCCCAGAAGGAAAGGCAACAAACACTACAGCCTTCAAGTTATTTCCTGCTTGGCTCGACGAAGTGAAATGAGAGGCACTACCACCACCACAACACCCTCACCAAATAGGCGTGGAAGTGTGTACCCACAGCACCCCTGGCTCCATCCCGAGCCATGCCCACGCCAGTCACACAGCCCAGGCACAGGTACCCAGGCTCAGTGCTCAGCGAAGCTCTGCTCTCCCCTCTGCTCATCTCCAATTTACCCATCTGACAGAGATCCCATAATTAAAAGAGCCTCTCAGATCACTCATTTCATGTGAAGGCATTCCGTGGTCGATATTAACCGGCTGAGGTTGCACTGGGCCCGTGGTATTTTTTCAGCATTCACTGTACTGAGAGGTGATATTTAATGCTCTATTGATCCCTGCAGCAACAGGTCTCGTTCTGAGGGGAGGGATGATCCGCTGTCTCATCACATTCAGATGAGTTCCAACATTGTGGCCTCAAATACAGGGAGCCACTGGTGTGTGTGATACACTGACTATATCAGAGCAGCACTCCTGCAGTGAGGCTGCAAAATGTAAACTCTTCAGGAAGGAAAGGTAATGAAATTAAAAAGACTTGGCTTTATTCACCTCCACTGATAGGGCATCAAATTTACCACACCTACCTACTAATGGGGGTTCATTTTTATTGCACTGAACTGATGTAGTGCCTCTCCCCTAGTCCCGATATCAGTGGGAGGGTTTTCCTTGGTCTCAGTGAGCACTAAATCCACAGTTCCCATTATGCTTTTCTCAGCCAGAAGAAAGCAGTTGCAGATATTAAACATTCCACAAGGGGCCCAGCACAGCACCTCTTGTGATAAGCTGTACACGAGAGAGCAGTTCAGCTTGTGCAAATAACCTTCCTGCAACAGAAGGATCATTCTCTGTGTGTGTGTGTGTGTGTGAGCTCCAATACAGCAGTCAACCTCCACTTCTGAAACCATGAGAAAGGAAAATTTTCAGAAATGAACAAGGGAGTTTTGCAGGATTGCAGGATTTTCCATGAGAAACTACTGTCTTTGAACATGCCCTGAGAGATATATTCTATTTTTCCAATTTTGTTTCCCCTCCCTAAGCTTTCCCTTTTGATCAAATTCATCAGCCATTTTCCTAACAAAACATTGTGGAAAATATCCTTATGTCAATTTTCAATATTAGTCAAACCAAATTAATTAGTTTTAACTTCCTCCTCCACAACGTTATCAAATTCTCTTTCAAAAATATTTTTATCATCTGTCTCACGTTCCAAGTGATCTATTCTCATCCAGAATTTTATACCAGGAGTTTTAGGTGTCCCCTTGTTTAGAAGTCAGTCTTATAAGTGACCCTCTGAAATATTAAATGGAACTAGATGTGACCTGACAGTTCCAAACTGCCAATTTCTTTCTTGAGCAAAGAGATTTTGGTTAAGCAGTGCATTTATTTCTCCTCCCAATTTGGAACAAGGCTGCTTCTTTGCACCTGCCAAGTTATAGAAATGTTCAGAAGGACTTCTCTCAGTTGTGCTGATATAAACAACTGGAGTGCCAACAAGAGGAAAGCAATTATTATAAGAAAACTTAAAACTGCTTATTGAACTGTAGAGCCATTTCCCAAAAAGAAGAGGCAGACACATTCCCAGAGTCATCTCAGTACAGACTGGACCAAACACTGGAGAGTACACAACAAGCACCAAACTTTCTTAATCAAGAAAGTTGGCAAGTAAAGGAAATAGCTTCATACTCCCAAAATCTTCAGTATCAGCCTGGCAGTATAGTCCCATGTAAGTTATTGTGCAGTTTATTTCTGTAGGGACATCTCCTATCTAATAAGCTCAGAGATGGATGATATAATCACCAAATATTAAGAAAATCATGAATATATTTACTGCATTGCACAACTTTCTTGTAACTGGCAATCAATACTCATATTGCTCCTGGCAGTGAAGAGAGGTGGTTGGGGAAAAACACCTCCCCAAAGGCCACCAACGCTTTCAGGTGTTTCAGTGCCATCCTCCCTGTTGCCAATTTTTAAATGCAGATTTCTGTAGCACTGCAGAAAGAATGCATTAGTCCTTTGGACATTAACACTGCTGGGTATGTACCGGGGACACCCAGCCTTGAGGATAAAGTTCATATTTCAACAAGGAGTTCTTGGTTTCCCTGGAGTCAATGCTGACAGCTCCTCCAGCACTTATGTAGATGGATGAACAGGAGTTTGATGGATTAGTTGTTTAGTCCGATGTTAATTTATCCCTGAATGTCTTTGCATGGAAAAAATCACCACTCCAGCAAAAGAGTATCATCTATCACTCAGTCACTTTTCCTACTACTCCAAAGGGCGCGGAGTGACAGGAAAAGGGAGAACGGCTTCAAGCTGACAGAGAGCAGGTTTAGATTAGACAGTAGGAAAAAATTCTTCCCTGTGAGGGTGGGGAGGCCCTAGCACAGGTTTCCCAGAGAAGCTGTGGCTGCCCCATCCCTGGAAGTGTCCAAGGCCAGGTTGGAGCAACCTGGGATAGTGGAAGGTGTCCCTGCCCATGGCAGGGGGGTTGGAGTGAGATGATTTTTAAAGTCCCTTCCAATCCAAACCATTCTATGATCCTGTGATCATCTGCAGGCAAGAACAGATGCTGGGGAAGAAAGATGGGGATTGACTTGTGGGCAGCCTTAGCAACTGGTTAGCAAGGGTGGGAAGGCAGGAAAATAAATCATTCTGAGGTTATTTTGCCAAATATAATTTCAAGAGCACTTAATTTTAAGTTTGTCAAAGCACATGATAATTTTTTCGTTTCCACCTTTGGATCCAGAAACATTTGAAGTCTCACTTTTTGAGAGACGGGGGACAAGAGAGATCGTGAAATATATATGTATTTATTTACTCAGTCCTGCTTGCTCCTGACAATAATGGATAGATCAAAATCTAGCTCCAACATTAGCTAGGGACAGACAGGAGATGAGATGACCCAAGAACAAAAGGCACTACTGCTGTTCTGCAAGCTTTTTAGAATTAAGAGGTGGCCTCAGTACACACAATTACTTGTTTACTTCAGTTTAAAAAATTGCAGTGTCACCCAAGGTGGTCATGAAGTATGTCTGGAAGCTAATGACAGCATCACAGGATGTCTGTCACCTGTTGGAATGGATTGGAAGGGTAATGAACTCCTAATGAGTGTGGGGAATGACTATCAAACATCTGGCTGCTTCTTTAACCCTATATGCAACAAAGCATGCTCACACAAGATCAGGGCTTAGCAAAAAAAGGTATCCGAGTCTAAAAGAGCAGAAAAAGAGCAGGAAAAGTATATTTTTTTAGATAAAACAAATGAAAAACAAAAAAAAAGAAAAAAACCCCAAAACATTAAACACAACATAGTCTACTCTTAAACGGAAAAAGGAGAAGGCTGTTTCTTAACGTCAAAGGTCTTTTATCCTAAACACATTCCTGAGCATCCACACTCCATAGAGCAGTCCCAGCACCTGAAGCAGAAGCCTCCATAAAATTCACTGCACTCTTTGGATCTCCCAGAATGCTTCTGCTAAATATTTTACTGTATTATTCTTTTAAAACCTTCTCTTTTCTCCAGCAGTAGTACCTTCAGTATTTAGAGAAGTATTGAAAAGAGCATGGAAGAGCTAAGTTTTTACTATGCATGACCATACAGAATAAGCAAACTAAGCCCCCCAAAGTCCATGGCTGCTGATCAGCCATTACACTTAATTAGCCAATTCACTCAGCCTGGGTAAGGAGGCTGATATGACCAGCTTATCTAAGATGAAATGGACCATCTAATTGTGCACTTTTATAGCTTGTTGTACCTCATTTTGAACTTGAAGCCCAAATTAATTCAGGGGAATTCAGTGACTGTGTGAAACTGGGGGCCATGTAAATTAATCATTAAGGTCCTCGTTGATATTAAACGTGTGTATTTCTGAATCTGTCTTAAATCAATACACCTCGACATTTAGAGTTATTATTCAAACTTTAATGTTTTTTTTGAACCGCTTCTTTGAAGCTGCAGCCGGGTGGGTCCTTGTTGATGCAAGTGTGGTATGAACGTGGCTGGCTGCTGCAGAGACAGGCAGTCCCTGTCCCAAAGGGCAGCTGCTTGGCACTAAGTGGCTCTGGAGAAGGAAGGCCAAAGGGAGGGAAGGTGCTGGGAAATGAAGCAGGCATTTCCCTGTGGCTGAGCCACCCCTGGACACTTCCATGTTCACTTAGAGCTTGTGTGATGGGCTGGCAAGTGTCCCTGGGAAGCCAACTTCTGCCTGGCCCTGCCACGTGCCAGGTCACTGAGCCCCATGGATCACATTCCCAATGGCAGAAAAAGTGAGCTCCCCACTCCTTTGGCCCTTATTCCCTGCTCAGGTTCCCAGATGAAGGACTGGATCAGCCATCTGGGGAGGGGGGCACGAGCAGCAGCCATCAACCCTGGGGCCAAGAGATAGCAGAGGGAGGGTTTGAAGGGTCTGGTGGGCACGGAGAAGGGCTGCCCTCCATCCTGCACTGCTGGAGGCTCCATCACTGTGCTCCTCTGCACCTCCACGAGCTGACATCGGGACCCTCCAGAGACCCGGGCCCAGGGATGCCTGGGGGTGGCCACGGGCTTCTTCCTCAGCCCAGCCGGCAGGGCAGGGGCCAGGCTGTCCCACATCCCCTGCCAGCCAGGGCACAGGTCGCCTGCAGGGAATGCGGAACCCAACCTGGAGCTCCAGCCCGAGCCCCAAATCTACTCCAGCAAAGCCGGGTGAGGGGTTCTTACCAGGCAACCGCCATCAAAACTGGTTCGACTCATTCTTTAGTTATATGGGAATATAAGGCTGTTTCCCCTTGTTTTATCACTTGTTACCTGGGAAAAGAGACTGATGCCCACATCACTACACCCTCCTGTCAGGGAGCTGTAGAGCAATACAACTCGTAAGCCCCCTTTTCTCCAGGCTGAGCTCCCCCAGCTGCTCCTGGTGCTCCAGTCCCTTCCCCAGCTCCGTTCCCTTCTCCGGACACGCTCCAGCCCCTCCATGTCCTTCCTGAACTGAGGGGCCCGAAACTAAACCAGGATCCGAGGTGTAGCAATACCAGTTACTAAATCAGCGATTTTTACATTTACTGACAGATATGTGAACGGACTATCTTCCCATCGAGTAAATTAAAGGCTTAATATGACTTAAAGCCCGAACTAATTTGTTCACGCTTTGCAAACGCGCAAGTAAATTCAGTCAATGCACGTAACGCCTATCACCATTTTTACACAAACCGAGCTAAAAAAAATCCCTCAAACAACCCATTGCGGCCTTTATTCCACATGTTTCTGGAAGGCAGGCGGCCTTCGGCACCTTAGTGACACTTTATATAGGAAGTTAAGACCGAAATAAAGGGCTCGGGTGGGCGGCGGGGCCACTCCGGGCCGTGAGGGCGCGGCGGCTGCGGGCGAATGGCGCGCGCTCTCTGCCCTCCAGCGGCCGCCGGCCGCACCCGCAGCCTCCTCACGCTTCTCGTCCTCTTCCCCCTCCTCCTCCGCCTTCCCCTTCGGGATTTCGGAACTAATTTCCGTTTAATTAAACCATTGGACATAGGCTGTAGGGAAGAGGGGAGGGGGGCCGGGGGCGCGCGTGCCGCGACCCTGAACTAGCGCCCTTCTCCTGCAGCGACGCTGTGTATGTGCTCCCTCATCGCTTCCATCGGAAACCAGGCGGGTTCTTAAGCTCAGGCTTACCTAAATGTGTCTTTTGTGCATGCAAATGCTGTGTTTACGTATGTATTTCTTATGGTTAGTTAATTTTGGTGTACCCAGTTCTGGGCTCCTCAGGGCAAGGGAAACATGGAGCTCCTGGAGTGGGTCCAGTGGAGCCAACACAGATGAATCAGGGACTGGAGCATCTCTGTGACAAGGAAAGGCTGAGGGAGCTGGGCCTGTTCAGCCTCAGGAAGAGACACTGGGAGGGCACCTCATCCCTGTGTGTCAGTGTGTGCAGGGAGGGGCAGGGCATGGCCCAGGCTCTGCCCGGGGGGGCCCAGCAGTGGGACAAGAGGAACGGGCAGGAACTGATGCCCAGCAAGTTCCACCTGGACAGGAGGAAGAATTTATTTCCCATACATGACTGAGCACTGGGACAGATCACCCAGAGAGGGTGTGGAGTCTCCCTCACTGGAGATATTCCGGAACCATCTGGACACAATCCTGTGCCAGGTGCTCTGGGATGACCCTGCTTGAGGAGGGAGGTTGGACCAGATGACCCACTGTGGTCCTTTTCAACCCGACCTAATCTGTGATTCTGTAATTCTGTGACTATATTTGCACCAGAGATAATGAGAGAGCCAAGTGGTTTGGGTTTGTTGTAGCACCAGGTGACAGAAGGCTGAAACATCAGGTGTGTCACCACCACAGCCATGTCTGTGCCTGTGTCTTTCCACAACTTTTTATCCCCTCTAACTAAATGCATTGCAGTCACTTGCAGACAGCCCTGGCTGGAGACCAGCTGGGCCCATTCCAGTGAGCTCTGTGCAGTGTGTGTAGATGCCTTGGGCTAGAATTTATTACCTGTGTGTCGCCTGTCCTGAATTCTCCCCTGGACTTGCCTTTTCTCCTCCTGCCATCCAGACATTGCACTGATATCACAACAACAGAACTCAATTGTGACCAGATATTTCAAAATACACAAGTAGGCAGCAACCTGAAGGGCCTGGGTGAAAATTAACCAGGAAAGTCTAGATCTCCACCTTGCAAGTAAAGCATTTTTTTCATATTTAATTTAAAAGCCATGCTCCTACCATTAACTTCCCATATAGAGGTTGAAGAGCAACCGGCTCAGCAATTAGATGCCATCGAGCAGAAATGAGTAGAACGTCTGCCTTTCTTGTCATATGCTTTGTATTCATTCATGGCCGGGGTTTTGAGCTGTTTGTGCAGCCATTCAAGCAAACAATTACTCGAATTTCAATGCAGAGGAACCTCTTGCTTTATTTATAGTTTTACAAATCATGCAGGAGGTTTTATTTTGATAAACACCGGATGCCTCTGTTTACCAAATATCCTGTATTCAGATTGTTTTGCTAAAAATAGCTTCAGAGAAAGCACATCCATCACTGGGAGTGATTAGCCTGACAAAGCCTGGGCTTGGCCACAGCAGATGCTGCTGCTTCAGAATGTCCAGATGATCCTTTTAGAATCTGCAAACCTCTCCCCACCAGCACTGTCACTATTAACTGCACCGAGGTGCAGCTGAATCAGGTGCTGTGCATTAATAGCCAGTGATGGCCAGGCTGCACTTGCTTTGATTAGTTCAGGAGGATTTTGCTGTCCCTGGCTGCTGAGGGGAAACCAAGCAACACTTTCAAATTGTTCAATCTGCTTTTGGGCAATGAGCTCAATCCACTTAAGTTCTACCGGTGCTCATTATTAAGTGATAAATCTATACTTTGTTTGAAAATTAATCAAAAAACCCAGCCAAATCCCTGTGCCTTTTTCTCATTTTTGAACAGTTTGTTTACTTTTTCTGAGAAGTACTTTGAAGCCAGAAATAAAAGTAAAGGCATTTATTACCTGTCTCACACCCAAATGAAGATGCAGCACTGGGACTGCCACAACGCTGTGGTTTGGCCCTTGTCCTTTTTACCACCTTTCTCTCCCCCCAAAAAACCAGGGTTGATTTTGATTCCCTTTGATGTATAAGTATCTATAGCTACAAAATTAAGAACCCAGAGCATGTGCACAAACACTTGTTTTCTACATTTTCCCATTAAAAAATCCCCAAACAACGAAAACCCCACAAAACATTCCATGCTGACTCAATGTCCTATTCTGTCTCTTGATACTCACATCCAAAATAATGTACATGGTGTTGTTATTGACTGCAGGTAAATAGCTGTAAAGGAAGTCTAATAAAACACTGGTAAGATTTGTTAATGAGGCAAAAAGCAATTTTCACATTAACTTTCTGAAGCATGCAAAAACCTAGAAAATGTATATACATCCTAGAGGAATGATTTTTCAAGAGTCATTTGCTTACTGAGGTTAATAGATTATAGTAATGAACTATCACCAATTTATTCCTTAAATCTTAAAAAAATCCACTTTTCTGAAATGCTTAAGCAAAGCATGTGATAAACATTTTCAAGTCATGTTGCAGAAATAAAGACATGCATAATATTACTTAAATGCAGATATAAAACCATAATGATATATGATGGTAGGAAAGGCTTATTGAGAGAGACCATATCTTTTTACCAGAACAATGGGGAGCTGGGAAAAACCCACTTCAGGTTTGAAATGTGTAAAAACCTTTGCAGTCCAGACTGGAGTTGGCAAACATTTACCAGCAAATGTTGAGAAATGTAGTTTTAGGGCAGACAAAACTCTTTGCCAAATCTGAAGTATTCACCATGAGTTACAGCCAAGAAGAGAAAGAGCTAGAATGTCAAAAGGATTTATCTTGTTTCTTCTGAAATGGAAACAGTGACTGAACCCATAAACTAAAGCCCTGACAGAGACACATGCAAACAGTTCATGTTCCATTCACAAAATAGCAGGAAACACTCCATAAGCTAAAGCAGGGCAGCTGGGAAGTTTGGGCTCAAATGTCCTTCTCACATTTGGTACAGCTGATTTTTCCATAGAGAGCATCCTGACTGTCTTTTGACCATCCTGAGGTGCAGTTTTTCTGTTTGCACCAGCAACCCGTGTTATATTTTAACCTCACTACACCAGTGATGGGGACTGAGTTAAAGTCAGATTTTGTGTGACCATATCCAAGAGTCAGGGGGAAATAAAAGAAAGAGGTAAAAAACCCCAGGCTCATTCCATTTCCATGCCACAGCTTTTAAAAAGACCATTTGGCTTTAAAAATAATAATAATAAAAAATAAAATATTTTTTCAGATTCCAGCTCTTAGCTTCCTTATGTTCAAAATGTCTGTTTCTACATGATGTTCTAATATATGTGCAACCAAACACGCATATGCAGCAGCATTTCTTGTAGAATTGGCAGTAAAGATTTTTGAAAATTGTCCATTTTCAAGCCAGTCTGTGAGTCTGAGCATTTTTATATGATTGGAATCAAAAGAGAGCCAAGGTGAACCAAAACCAGCATAAACAAAATAGATCCTTAGATGATTTATTAAATGAGACTAAGTGATTTACTGTTTGCAATCTATGGAAAGGAAAAAAATCACAACAGCATTACAAATCTTGATTTCTTGTGCATTTTTAATCTCAGGAGATAAGAACAAACCTCAGAGGACAAACAGGGACGGGGAAACTGTAAATGTTGTGTGTGGTAACATCTGCTTCCATGCTACAGAATCAAGGATGGTTCCACAAAACCCACCACTAACCCAAAAGGCTGGCCTATTTAATGTGGTTTCCAAGATTTGAAAGGGATCAGGTCAAATCCTTCTCTCTGTGGTGTAAAAATCAGCATTTTGGGGAGAAGATCTTGCGGATCAGTCACACGCCCAGTGTCTTGCACGTCTCTCTCCTCTCCTGTGTGCTGGCCAGTGCTTTTTTGGCTACGTGAGTTTGTGATTTATGTTCTTTCCCTTCAGGTTAAACCCCTAAAGGACAACAGGAACACAGGATGGTGTCAGTTAATACAAGGGCACTTTTACCCCGGTTTTCTTCTTGGTCTCCAAACGGCTCCATTATCAGAAGGCAGAGCAATGACACAGCAGCTGCACAGCAACCGCTTGTTCCCAACACCTCCAGCGTACATCACATGGGGAAATCAGCTTGCAATAAGCAGAAATATTTCCTGACCCAGATTCGGGCATTTTATAAACTTTGAGCCTCTTCCCAGCTGTAGAGACAAAAGATGCTGTGCTGAAGCAGGAAGCTGTGATAGCTGTCAGCAGCAGACGTCTTCGCCCTCCCTCGCCGCGTGTGGCACAACTGTTAAGCGAATTTAAGCGGGATTTCACAACAGAAATGAACGCGTTTTTCAGTTCTGAAAGCCTCTCTCCTTGATTTGTTCCATGGTCTCTGCCGAGCAGCGCAGCGCTGACTGCAAAGCTGTGCTGCAATGTAAAGTGTTACACAACAAGCCACTTGCTGAGCGCTCCGGCAAAAAGGCACCTGAGCGGAGGACGGGCATCCTCCCAGCTCACACGCCCTCCTGTAGGGACTGACTGGTGTCTCCAGGCTCGCCAAAAGGCTCCCGGAGCATCTCAGCCTGGGCAGCCCCCGTGGTCACCCTGTGGAGCTGCGAGGTCACAGGGACAGTAACATCCAATGTGCTCGCCCGGAGCAGTGAGTTAGGGAAGGGCAAGAAGTGTTGGAAAGACAAATTTAAGAGTTTAATGAAAGTAAAATGAATCTGTGTTAAATAATCCCCATTTAAACCCAGACAACAGCATTCAGCAGATAGCAAAAATATGAATGACATGACACTATGTTGTATTTTTATTTTGCAGCTAATTAAATGAATACATTTAATTCTGCTGTATTCGAGAATTTCCTAATGTTTTCTAAGAACAGATGTCCACTTTTCTAAAGAAGGCAACGTTGTCCAGTACTATCCCATTCATTACTCATAACAAGAGGGTCTTTATACACGGCTACAACACAAATGCTAATTGACACTTGAGAGTAACATTGCCAGAGGGGGAAATTGCATGGAAGTGCTTCAGAGGTGGTGGTTGCTTTGGTTTTGTTTTGATGTTGGTTTTTTTTTTTTTTTTTTTTTTAGTTAATGAACTGTCCTATACTTATTCCTTTTAAACTAAAATGATTCATTATGAAATTCTGATGACAATTCTGATGGTATTTCCTCTGGGATCATTCACCTCGAGGAAGCAGAGGGGCCATTTTACAGTCATGCTGTAGAGCCACTGCTTATGGGACTCGTTTCGTGGCATCTGTGACCCTGGGGTTCCTGCACTGACACGGAGCCCTGCACTTAAAGGTGAACAAAGGCCAATATTAACTGCTAACCACAATTCCAAAACCTCCATATTCCTTTTGTTAATTTAAACATCTGCATGGTGGGGTAGGAGCAATATTACAAGTGCATCTGGCATGAAGAATTTTTCCCCTCGTTGCTAAACAAACGCGAATGATAAAGTTTGGTTTCCCACTTCCACATCCTCAGTCCTTTTTCCTGTTGCAATTCCCCCGACGTCCACCCTGCCGCGTCCTTCCAGCTGTTATCCCGACACCGAACACAGCTGGAGCTCGGGGCGTGCCAGCAAATTCGGGGCCTCCCTGGAAGGCAGGGGGAGGGTTTCCCGGGTGCTACCTGTCCCCTCCATCCTTGGATGGCTGAGGGCTGCCCAAACTCGCTCTTCATCCTACGTGGGCTCAGCAGCACAGCCCTTGTGTGGTCGGGGGGGCTGGTGGCCTCTGCCTCCCCTTCCCATGGTTTCCAAAGGGAACTGTCAGAGTCCCGAGCCATGAGAGTGGCTGGAGCAGAGCTGTGAGTCAGCAGGGTGAAAACTCCCCTTGCTTTCCCCATGGCGAGGCCATGGGTTTTAATACATTCAGTTAAAAAAGAAAAAATGCGGCAGGGGCTGAAAACGACCCAGCTGAAATAGTATAATTGGATTTGGAGAGGGGAAGCCTGTTTCAACAGAAAATTCCTGGGATGCTTGTTTTTAAAGGGGTAGCAGCAACCTCAAGAAAACAAGAAAGCAGCTGCTAGAAAATGAAGGGTAATGCAAGGTCTGACTTCAGGATTTACCCTGGTGCTGCTCTGTTACCCTGCAAATTTCTCACATCCTTGAGAGCAAAATAACCTTCAGCACACCAGAACCAAGGTGAATGACTCCAGACATTTCTGAGAGTGATTTTTCAGAGCGTAAGATCCCCACTGAGGTACAAACAGCATACGTAAGACAGAGGCAGCTTTCAGGCAATATTTTTGGGGTAACTTTTTAATATGGTTTTTCATGTGCCTGCAACTTAACCAAGATGCAGTGCTGCTTTAGGCAGGCTCTTTGTGGTTGCAATGCACAGCTGAAGGAGCAGGACAATGCTATATGCTGGCTTCAGCTGAGCCTGTGGAAATACCGTGCTAAACATACTATGGAACAAATCCTAGAATAAATTATAAATCTGAACAAACAAGACAGGCAGAAGGAAGTATTACTATTAATACTTCATCTTCAGAGAAAGAGGCTGTGACTGAGCCTGTCTTGAATCTAAATTAAAAAGCTTCCAGGAGACTGCATAGTTTTGTTCATAGAGAAATAGGGTGAGCCAAAATTAGAGACAAATTAAGAGATGGTGAAGTGCTGCATGTCTCTATTACCCGAGCAATTTCTTCAGAGGGCCAACTTACTTCTAGCCCCAGGGGGGATTTGGTCTACTCTACAGTATCCATGTTCTGTACGGGAAAGCCACAGTTAAAAGCTGCCTCACTGAAGGGTTCAGTGAATGCTTCTGCAGAGCAGTGGCTTTTTTTGAAGTTGCTTTTTATTTTTTTTTATCAGTTGATTTGCTTTCAAATCACACATGGTAACTGCAGAGGGTTTTTTTACTGTAAAAGTGCACATGAAACACATAGAGGAAAAATTTCGTTGCTATTTGGCTGGATAAATGTAGAGAAAGACTGTGTTTTCCTCATGATATTCGTTCTCCTGAAGCCATCACTTTCAAGTCAACTGTATCTGACACAAACTGTGTAAATTCATAAAGGACATGCAAATGAAAAAACTGCTGCATAACAATTCTCAGTCTGGACATGAGGATACCCTGTGTTATATATGATTTACTGGTGCCAAGGGACAGCAATGAAAGAAAAAACACTAGATGGATATGTTGCAAATACATACAGAATAAAAAAGAAAAGGCTGATAAGAATCTTTGGATGCCAGCCATTCCAGTATATGGTTTATGTTCACTTTTCACTACACCCTCTTCCTGTTTGCCTGAGAGCTTATCTTTGACGAAAAACACCATCATTGTTTAAGGTCTGACTAATTCCCACAAAAACAAGGACAGGCAGAGAAGGACACGAGAACTTCAATTTCTGTACAGCAATTGCTCAAGTTAGACTTTTCTTTTGCCTCGAGTAGGATCACTTTTTACATATATAAGTAAAATTTACCACCGTTTATACATAAGCAAACAGTTCCTACTAGGTTACTTGCAGTGACTAATGGTAAATGTATCCCTCTCTTTGATATGGATTTAGGCTCACATAGAAAGCAGGCTTTTTCTTTTCTTGTAAGACCTTTGAAGAGTGACTTTTAAAATCAGGCATCTCAGCAAGCTTTTGTACTAAGGATTTCAATATTTACATTCCATAAATAACATCTTTAAAATGTTCTGTTTCTTTGCACTTCTCTGCAGCAGAAACAATTTGCTAATATCAAGCATTAAGGAAAATTTGCACAAGAACAGGTAAATCAAATCTCTGATTTGTTCAAACAAGACACTCCCTCTCAATTTTTTATGTCATTTCATTGGAAACCCATAAGCTATTAAATTCAATTTACATCTTTCAAGTTGAAGGAAATAGAATTCCTCACTTGGCACTTCCAACTTCATGAGTAACCACATAGAGATATAGACCAAATCATCTCAAACTTCATACAAAACCTTAGCTTTAGCTCTTGTGTATCTGTCTTCAGTGGGTTTACTTGTTTCTAAACGTAAATGAGTCCTGAAGCACTTAAAGAATCAGAGACCTGAGTTGCCACTAAGTTCACAACTTCTTTGGAATTCTTTCAGTGCTCCCTGGTACACTGGAAGTGTCTGAGCACGCCTTGTTCTCCATTGGCAAACACTGCACTGCAAAATCATACTGCAATGTGACTTTTCTGTTTGAGAGGTTTGTTATAGGACACATTGTGAAAGCACTGAGATACTTCACCAAGAGTGAAAAAAGGGTTTTAAAAGAGTTCTGCAGTCTGGTTAATTGGATCATTCATCACTGAAATCTGTCTTTAGAGCATAGTTAGTACTTGCTTCACAGCTGATCACTGGTTATTTTATGGGAATGAATAAATTTATTAAAAATTACTATTGGTCTATAATTTTACAGAGTTTTACATGCAATCAATTGTGTAACTGGTAAGTCAGCATTATCAAAACCCCCTTCCATAAATCAACCAGCTCGAAAAAATATTTCAGTCCAGCTTCTGCATTTTAACATTTCTAATTTACTTTTTTTTTTCCTTTCTGTCTCTGCATTTTTGCAACCTCTGTTTTTGATGGGGGAGGAAAAGCAGGACTCTGGTCACCTATAACTCATTTGCGAAGTTGTGACAACTAACCCCTTTAAAGAATAACCCAACTGGTCAGAGCACTCCTACAGCAAAGCAAGTATTGCCAGCTTCATGGTGCATCTTGTCCCATCAGTTCAAGGGGCAAGGGACCAGAGGTCACTGCTGAGCCTTAACCTCTCTCACAATGGCATGCAGAACCTCCTGCCCAATTTCCTCTGGGTTTTATTTAGCAGGCATGTGGCCAGCATGGGAAGCAGCCTTTCCCACAGATGTTTAGTGTAAAAGAAGCTATTTATGAGTGTGAGTTATACAGTCAGGCTGTGATCAGAATAGATCAGGTCTCTGTGTAACACAGCAGTTCTCATGTTCTCTGGAACAATGGGTTACAACAGCTAAATTAAAACCAACTTGGGCCTGAAGACGGTTTTCTTGTATTATTCACTTTTAGAGGACACTGGTTTACACCCATTTCTCACCAGGATTGATGTTGCTTTGGATAATGGGAAGGATCACAGGGAAAATGGTGGCACTGTCCAAGGTGACCAGCTGAACAGATCCTGTCCAAACACCAGGAATTTTCGGATGGCCCAAGTCCCACCTCTGTTGACCATTCCAGCACTTCACTAACACAAGCATTTTTGTTCTCCAAAAGCCTTTTGAGATGCAAGTCTTCTTGCTCTCCTTGTTAAAAAACAACCAAAGCACATGTTAAATCAGACTAAACTCCTTTCCCAAACTAACTGGCCTCACATATTTGTTGTTTGTTAGGGGAAGTTGCACTTTTTTTGCATACATATATCATTATTTCTTCTGGGACTACAAGGACCACAGGTATTAACCCATGGTCTGATGGTTTGATTGTTGAATTGGACAAATTCTCCAGTAGGCCTGTGAACATCTCTGAATGCAAGACTTACTTCTCTCTAGTGTAATGAGACAGCTTGATTAGATATGTTTTTAATCTATATCTTTGCAGTATATTGGAAAACATCTGGATTCAGCCTGGTCTCTCTTCACTGATTTATATTTATGTCAGACAGACAATAATTTTCTTCCCTTGCCATACCTGTGTGAGGGCAGTGGCCTTCAACAATCCCACAGGTATTTATTAGGAGCTTTGTAAGCTTGAGCCATTGCCTTGAGTATTCTTCCTTCTGTCCTTCACTCTAAAGCCACGTGGGTCCTTTATAACCTCAAAGAGCAAGAAAGTTTCCCTTCTAAAGTTTACCTTGCAATTGTGATAAATATAATCAAATGTACTGATTTACTGAACTGATTAGACTGAAAACACTGTTAAACCATCCTTCCAGCACTTGCAATCAAGAAAAAACCAAACATTTTTGGGGCAGACGGGGGGGAAACTGGCATGAGTTTAAGCAGAACATTTCATTTCTGGGAATGTAAGGACAGTAACTGACTGATCCTAAACCTGGGCACTCTCAGAGCCTGGGTTTTAAACCTAATCCTTGCAGGTGGGTTGGAGAAATTGATGGTTTTGTCCCCATTTTCCTAAATATCTTAAATTGTAGAGCTTTTCAAAGCCTCCAGGCTTTAATTTGAGTCAGAAAAAGTAGAACTCTTGGATGAGAGCTACAGAAATCTCAGTCTCTTCCAGCAGCCCAACCAGCTCCATCCTTTTCCTTTCCCAGGACTCGTTGGCCCAGCCCATGCCTTCATTCCCCACACTGAGGCCAGATGGTCCCTGGGCTGACAGAGGGGTTGTGAGACCCAGGAGAGGCACTGGCTGCTCCAGGGCTGGCTCTGCTGCTGCATCAGCCCTGAGAACTGCTGGATTTAATGTTGCATCAACTCTGAACCCCCGAGCCCACAGAGATGGAGTGTCAGAGCTCTCGCCAAGAAACCCCAGTGAGCTTCAAATTAGCACAGCAGAAAGAGAGATGCTTCAAAGGCTTATGCTTTTAACCACATTTGGGCAAAATTTCATATGCAAAGATCTTTTTCTGCAGAGACACATATGGCTCTCCCTGTCCAGAAGTCAAACTGATGCTACAAAGTGTGATGATCTTGTCCTGTTCCCAGGAGAACACTTGTAAGGGTTCAGGGACATCATGTCACAATTATCTTAAGAACAGTTGACTTTTTTTTTTAAGTCCCTGAAATGTTAAAGAAACCACATCAATAACTGTAAAATAAAACTGCAAGTATTCACCCTGAGACAGAGGCCCAACATAAGAAATTTCAGAGCACTGAAAAATAATTTAGCCCAGCAGAAGCAGGATTTTACAAGGGGAATTGTTGGCCAACTGTAACTATTGGCAGCATTGCCATCTCTGCTTGTAAGGAATAACAGCCCTATGCAAATCAGCCAGTTCTTGAAAATTCACAAATCCCAAATGCTGCACCTCAGCCCTGAGGCCAAAAGGAAAGTTTATTACTTCAGGAGATGTTAGCCATATTTTGAGTAATGTCTTTTCAGGAAAGACTTAGAAAATATTAAGAAAAAAGATAATTCAGCTGGCACAGTGTTACTAGAAGACACTCGGCAATGTCTCAAGCTGCTTCACCAATACTGTGATCTCCTGAGACTTCACCTGCAGTGTTGCACCCAGATTTGGGGACCCCAGCACAGGAAGGACATCAACATGTGGGAACAGGTCCAAAGGAGGGCCACTGAGATAATAAGAGGGATGAAGCACTTCTGCTATGAGGAAAGGCTGAGATAATTGGGATTGTTCAGCCTGGAGAGGAGAGGCTTTGGGGTGACCTAATTGTGGCCTTCCAGTACCTGGAGGAAGACAACAAGAAAGATGGAGAGAGAATATTTACAAGGGCCTGGAGTGACAGGACAAGGGGGAATGGCTTCAAACGGAAAGTTTATCTTAGATATTAGGAAGAAATTCTTCCCTGTGAGGGTGGGGAGGCCCTGGCACAGGTTGCCCAGAGAAGCTGTGGCTGCCCCATCCCTGGAAGTGTCCAAGGCCAGGCTGGATGGGGCTTTGAGCAACCAGGGATAGTGGAAGGTGTCTCTGCCCATGGTAGGGGGGTTGGAATGAGATGCTCTTTAAGGTCCCTTTCAACCCAAATCATTCTACAATTCTATGAATTTCTACTCCCCCAGTTTCAACTGGAGTGACATCTTTCCAGGCAGAGTGAGGTCCCTACAGGTCAGCAGCGTTGCCACATCTGGTCTGTCTCCTCAGCTTCAGCACAGCTCTTTCAATACACCTCTAAAGCAGTCACACAGGCTTCCTTTGGGCTCGAGCCCCCCCTCAGCATGGGTGTGCTGATGTCACTGCGATGCCACTTCAAAAGGGACTGCACACCCCTGCCCTGCCCATGTCCTTCACAGATGGGAGGTGATGTTTTGCTCAGAGAGAAGAACATGGTGAAGATCTCAATGCAATCCCTTTGGCACAGTGGGAAGGGAGATAATATTATCTTTCTCTTTGTTCTCCGCTCTCCTGTAGTATTTGTAATATACCCCAAACCCACTGAATTTCTAGTTGTCTTTATCAAATGTCACACTATACCTAGGAGCTCACCTTCAAGACACAAATCTGTGTCTTGAAAATGGACTTGGTGGCTTTTGCTGGGTGCTGCTATAACTTGTTTGTCACTTGGGAAGTGTTATCAGTGGTGCTAAATGTGCACAGGGCTGCAGCCTTGATTTCCACCAAGCCTGAATACTAAACAGTTTGCATTTGGTTATCACAGATCAAAAAGCCAGTGCCACAAGTAATAATTTGCACTGCAGGACACAATGTTCCCACTTCTCTGGCAGCTTTCATACTCACCCCTATTTCTTCCTTTTTGTAGTAATGAGGGGGTCTCTAAAAAGCAAATTTATTGGGTTGACCTATCTTACATGCATTTCTGATGTGCTTTTAGCAGATTCAGTGGATCAGGCACCCTGTCTGTAAGCTCCACAGTGTGGACTTCTCTCAGTTTGTGCTTGCTGGAATAATAGATCTCTGTCTTTTGACATTTACCCAAGTATTTATTGCATGTGTCAATCTCCCTATCCTATTTAAAAGTGTCATCATAGGAAAAAAAAAAAGTGAAATAATACGGAGAAAAAAGTCAATAAAGGGAGAGAGTAAAAAGAAAAAGAGGAATCAGCTTATTTTTGACAGATAGAAAAATGTAGCAAACACAAAAATCTGCTCAAATCCTGAAAGCAAAGAGGTAATTTGAGAAAAACGTATCTATATATTACAAGGGTAAAATAGGATGCATTTTAATATTTTCCAAGTTAGCTCATATTTCATGTTTAGTATTCTATAGCATTAAATACATTTTCCCCCAATATACTCTTTTATATTTTACACACAATTTGAAACATCTGGTAAATGACTTGTTTTCCTGAAGCACAGCAGAGAGCATGTTTGCATGATCCACTGCTGCTTGTGCAATGTTTCTCTCTGTGGAACACTTCCCTCCTTCCATTTCCTCTTCATTTTTGCTTATTCTGAAAATCATAGCACTAATCTGAAAGTGCCATAGTAGATCAGGGTATTGATTGTGCTGTAGGAATGAAACAATATACAACAGATGCCACATTTTACTACTGAAATATCACAATGTTAATAAGATGGGGCATTTAGAAATAAGTACAGTTCTCTTGGGAGTGATGAATCGAGATGTAACTGTACTGTAATACAGACCCTTGTGCCACAGCTTATGTGGAATTTATCATTTGTTTTAAGAGTGGTTATTTTTTACTGGCAACTCGGTATAGAGTGGTTCTCCAACTCTTAGTGTTTGGGAAATGTTGTTAAATGCAATTTATCTTTTAATGTATGCCCTAGTTATCTTTCCCACTCACTTCCTAGGCGATACATGGCATTTTCCAGTTTTCAGCTGCAGTTATAACTGGCCCCTAAAAGTGGGTTGATTTGGATGCAGAAAAACATATAGCCTGCTGTAGTAGTGAATGCATTGACATATCTAGAAAAGTATTGAGTGCTTATTCCAATTCCTAAGCCTTACAAACCCCTTACCTGTTTTTTTTTTAACTATTTTAGTCCTGAAGTTGGTCACATTCTTAGGCATAGAATTACAGCGATCAGCTGCACAAAGAAGATGCATTGAAATGCAGCAAAATAATACTGACCTTCTCCAAGCCTGTATCCCTCTGAGCCAGGTTCATTCTTAGCCATTTTAGTGCCATCTGCATGCAAACATCCACTTTTTTGGTAGTCTACAAGAAATTAAGAATGAGGAGGGCAGAAAGTATCAGCCACTACAAGCCCAGTCTTGTAATCCCTCCAAGAGAGTTGCTGTCTTAAGATAAATAATTTATAGCAGTGGGTTTTTTATGTATGAGTCCAGTGAGGGCACAACTCGAGCATGTGGAGTTCTGGATTGAGGATTCTTTCTTTTCCCTGTTGTTGTGTGAAATTATTTCCAGAGGTAACTAACAGTGAAAGCTTTTACTCCCCTAGTCCTTTAAAAAGATATTTTAATTATTTATTTTGCACATGACACCTCAGCTGACTCAGGAACTTGATGCAAAATCCAGAAATACAAGACCTTTCCTTGCCTCTTCTCCCAGGTGACCAGTGACAGGAGAAGAGGAAAAGGCCTCAAGCTGCAGCAGGGGAGGTTCAGGTTGGACATCAGGAAGAATTTCCTCACTGAAACGGCTGTTAAGCTTTGGAAGGGGCTGCCCAGGGAGGTGATGGAGTCACCACCCCTGGAAGTGTTCAAGGAATGAGTAGACGTGGCACTCAGTGCTCTGGTCTGGTTGACAAGGTGGGGATCAGTCAAAGGTTGGACTCAATGATGTTGGAGGTCTTTTCCAGCCTAAATATTCTGTGATTCTGTAATGTAGGTGGCTACTGCATTAAAAGCAAAGCACTTTTTCACATGATAATAATTTTAGAAAGTCTGGGATGGAGGAGAGCTTATTAAACAGATATGATCCCCTTGGGCAAATTATCTTTTAAAAACAAAACAAAACAAATTTAATTACTATGAAATCCACCCCAGCTGAGTAATGATCACAACTATTCTCACATTATATCACAAAATATAAACTTATGTTCAGAAGTAGAGCTGGACATGAGAAGTGATGAGGTTATAGAAAGATAATGGGGAAAGGCTGAAGGAATCTCCTTCCAAGGACCTCAAAAATGGAAGAAAAACACAATAACAGAATTGTAGTGTATTCCCCCTGGTGAAAAAAGAAATGCAATCTGTGGAAATTTATCAGATTTTCTGTCTTGGCAACTATTATCTTCAGAAACTAAATGGAAATAACACTTCAGACAATAGGCAATTGCTATGAATTTTATTTTGTAAATGACAAGTTACTCTCTCACTGAAATCTACAACAGGCCTGCCTTCTAAGTGGAAATTTGAGAGCCCAGGGAAGTTTCAATTGCTCCAAATCTTTTCAGATGTTTTGCAAAAGCAAAGAAGCAATCTGATAACTCCAGGTCATTGATGGAAAAATGGGCAAAGGGAAAATATGGAGTGAGGACACCCACAAGGAAGTCTGGAATCCAGCTTCCCCCATCCCTTCCTTCCACCAGTTAGCATCAGTGATGAACAGAACCCAACAGAAGGAAGCATAAAATAACAATTTCAAGCTGTATGAGAGATGTGAAGGGAGAATGGCATATTCTGCATATTTCTCTTAAAAAACTGGAAATTACACCGTTTCTTGACTTTTGTGCCTCACACACTGCCCACACACTTTAGGGAAGAGCAGATTATAAATGAATCCACACCCTCACGTCATGTTAACTTGAACCACTATTGAGTTTCTTTACTATTATGGCAGTTTTCCTCTTCTAAGAGATCCTTATTAGTATTTTTATTTCAACACATCAAGATGACAATTTTATTACTCTATTTCTGCTAGAAATAATATCTAGCAATGTGTAGTCATCTAAAACTTACACAAAATGTAGAGATAGGAATTAATACTGTGTGGACCACACAAAAAATAAAACCTTAATTGCTGGAATTTTCTACAAAAAAAACCCCAAACATACAAACACAAAAGGGCTTTCATGAGGGGAGTAGTGAAATATAAAAATTAGTCTGTAGATACTTCAACTGTTACAGTAATCCCCCAAACTGAAGACCTTAAATACACTAAAGTCAGAACACTAAATACAACATCAATAAAATCTTAGTTCCAATAGGAACAAAACCTGCTTTGTCTGGTGTTAACACACCTGACATGAAGGTGACCAGCCACAGTTCCTTTAAACTGCTGGCATAAGTAATACATCCACCCACCCACTATCCCATTTGTTTTACTTTGCTGTGGGGGATAGGAGTGAAAGGACTTGCTTTCCAAACTGTAGTTGGGTAAGAACAATTCTGTCTTCATGTCTGAAAGCATCCAAGCACATGAGATGACTGTATTTTCTGCACTGGCAGTAATATTAACTCCGAGATATGTGTTTGGGAGGGAATAAATTCCCAAGGTGGCAGCTGCTAAAGCTGGAGTTGGTTGTTGGCATCTTACTGTGATGGCTTGTTATCAGAAAACCTCAGCTTGTATGTTCTTCCCATCTCAACACACAGATATGGAAACCCGGAAAGAAATTTTCCTTAAATTACCCATTGATGCACTGGATGGATTCATAGCACTTGATGAGTGTCAGAGGAGTCCACTCACCACTTATCTGCAGTGAATCCAGAAAGGAAAATGGAAATTGCTGTCTGAAACACAGGCTAAACCCCAAACCTCTCACATAATTGGATGGTCACTGCTGGAGCTGGAGGAGCACAATAAATGGAAGAGGATGCTCAGAACCTGCCAATGGAACAGCAGGAGGGAAAACTCAGGGAGTTTCACAATCCAGAGGACTTGCAGAGGGGAGCCACCCTGGGCAGGGTGGAAGAACCTCATTTACCTCCTCAGGGACATCGGAGTGGGAGAAGGGATTTAGGCAGGGAATAAGAAGTTGCAAGGACTCCCTGCTACATGTGCACACAAGGCAGACGCTGCCCCAGGATAAAGAGTACTGTGAAATAAGTACTCAGTTACCTAAAATTAGAACCAGTGACATGGTTCACTTATTATTCTGCAAGCTGCTGCCTTAGGACATGCTTGGTATTGAGAAGATTCATTTCTATTCATGTATTTTAGCTTACTAAGCAAAATTTTAATCAATTTATGTTCTGGTCCTGAACTTTCCTATGCTTATATGTAGATTTGAAAAATCAGTTTGCCATACTGCATGGGTAGAAATTTATTTGAAGTTGGATGTACTAAAAAATTGTGCAAGACCAAGACCATAATGAGGAAAATAACGAGAATTTCACATAAACACTGCTAAGGGGAGAATAATTATGTAACTAAGCTTCCTGTATGCCTTTCATAAAGCTTTGTAACTGGAAATACTGATACCTTTTAGGGAGAAAAAATGTTCTATGGAGACTGCAAGTTGAAAGATTTTACGAGAGACACTAAAAGACTTCTCATCTGGCTTCACCTTTGTCATAGATTTCATGCTGTTTAGCTAAATCTAAAAATATGGAGACAGAATTGCTTAAAACCATGCAAATGTACTACTGATGAAGTCTATCACAATAAGTGATATATCTGTAATCTTACCTCAGAGGTTGCTTAGCCATGTCTAAATATTCTTTGATTTTTCCTTATTTTATTTGGAAAAAAAATTAGGGAAGAGGAACTGAAGATGTTACAGCCTAATTCTGCTCTCAGACTTTCTACAATGTCATATTTCTCTCTTGACTGGAGGTATCTACCTGCGACACGAAGCCTGAGCTGTGGAACCCCAGGAAGAGGAGTCAGGGGAGGCAGAAGTCTCGATGGTTTGAATTTCTACATCTCCTCAGCCACCTCCACCTTCTTCCAACATGCCCATCCTTCTCCATTGAGGACACTGGGAACCGCAGTTTTTCAAGGTGCACCTAAATGCATTGCTGAGAAGTGTTCACAGCACCTTCTTAACAGGCAGGACATTTGGCAAGCACATGTTTTCTAAGAAACATTAGATTTTCCTTCTTCTGTACAGGCTTCAAAGTGCTCTGGAATCCCCCTCACCACTTTGTCCCATAATCCTGAGTATATAGACAGAAGATGACTTTGGGGAATCCTATTTCACACTTCCCAAGGAGCCATTTAATTAGATCCTCCCTTCAGTGCTTGGCAAGGAAAGGGAGCCTTCCCTCATGGTTGGTTTAACATTTTCTTCACAGATCTCATACCCTGCTCTGGAGCATTAGGCAAATTTCTGTCCAACAGGGAGAAGGGGCAGTGAGGTGGCAGAGGTGCCTCTGAGACACCAACCCCACACCCATGGTGTCCCCTGGGCCAGGGAGGCAGCGGGCAGGAACTGATGTCCAGCAAGTTCCACCTGGACAGAAGGAAGAACTTCTTTGCTGTGCAGTGACTGAGCACTGGGACAGATCACCCAGAGAGGGTGTGGAGTCTCCCTCACTGGAGATATTCCAGAACCATCTGGACACAATCCTGTGCCAGGTGCTCTGGGATGACCTGCTGGAGCAGGGAGGTTGGACCAATGACCCAGTTGTACCAGTGAAGATGCAAAGAAAAAAAAACCAAAGCTCGGTTCTTCTAGGGGGCTGCAGGGATCAACAGTATCCCAGTTATTTTAAAGTGAAACTCATCCTTAATGTTACCAGGGAGTTTGAAGTTTTGCTTCAAAACAGTATCAAATTATCTCACCCTATAAATTAACTTTCTCTCTCCTTTTATTTAGCACTCTTTGCCCAAGAAAAGTGCACATTTCATGGGTAGGAGGCAGAAAGCGAATGGAGAAGAAAAGAAGACCATGTGGCCCAGATACTATAGCTGCTTATTGTACAACAGAGACTGACTTTAGTGCTCTGCTGTTGTGCTTGAATAACACAAGGACATTTGTTAATGTAGAGCCCATCACATCTGAAAGACCTACTCAGCTCTTGGCAAATAAAAAAGTTATCTTCTCCAACTTTAAACTAAGAAATGTTTGCTTATTTGTGCCACTACTGACATTAAATATATATTAATATAAACCATAAGGGGTAAATTATCTTTACCAGCCATTACAAGTAGGCTACTCAGTATTTCTTTTAGGATCTGCTAACTGCTTTTCAGAATGCCTTTCTAATGTTTGCAGCACATACATCATTGCACAATATTTACATTCCAAAAACAAAAAAAAAGGAAAGCTTCCTGCTCTTGAAAATAGTTGTTTCTGATAAAGCCACTTCAAATAATACTCTACCTCTCAATCTCAAACTTGCCAACAGCATCATTTCACCACTTATTACGCATATAAAGGAACACACAGGCTGTAAAGACAAATACCCAAAAGGCAGGAAATTTAGTAATTAAAGACTGCATCACAATATATCTTAACCTCCATCACTTACAGCAAACATGGGCCTGTAATTACCTGCATTATTGCAGCATTATGGTACAAAGCACTTTACAGGGAGAGGAAGAGAAAGGCACCACCCCAAATTCAACCGGCTGCAGATAATCCAAGGGCTGCAGCCAACATGTGCCCCTCAGTCTTTTCTTCCAAGGCATATTTCTTGCATCTGCCACCTGAAACAGAGTCAGCAGGGACTGGGCAGGGAAAGTGCAGGCATCCCCCTGGTCTGGGACACAGCCATTCCCCCAGGACAATGGAGAACAGCCATTCCTTGGGAACAGCCCTTGTGTGTGTGAAACAGGGGAAAAAAGGCTCTGACCCACAGTTACTCCAAAGAAAATGTCAGTGCTAGGAAAGCCCCTTTGGAGACCACCCCTCTCATCTGTGATTTTCCAAGTCAAAAGCCTCGTCTGAATTGTTGGTCTGGGTCAGCTGGGATAGCCCATAATTAAACACTAGTGAACTACTAAAGCTAATAAATGGGCCAAACACTGACCCCTGCTGCCATTGCTTGCACTCCTTCAGCAGGATAAGGAGGCTGTGAAGCTGCTGGATATTCTTCCCCTTCCCAAGGACTTCCCACCCTCAGGTGGCTTGGAGCACCTTCTCAGCTTTGCTCTGTGTCCCAGCACAAAGGACACCCACCAGGACAGTCCCTGGGTCTCTCACAGCTCTCTGGGAGCAGGGCTGCCTCCTTGCTTCCCCTCATTTGCCTCGGATGCAGGGAAGTGGGAATGGCTCTGCATTTTCCTGCTTGGCTGTGCCATCCTTGCTCTGCATACAATTTGAACAGATTGGGGAATGTGGAGTATTTAAAACGCTACTTGATAAATGTTTCCAGTCAGAATTTAAGAGTTCTGGGCTGAAACCTCCTTGGGGTGACTTTGCTAAGGGGAATGGACCCATCTTACTCTGCTCATGAAGTGAATCACATCAACCTCACGTAGCTTTGCCGTTATCAGTGTATCCAAAGGGCTGGGCTCCTTAATCAAGGCACTGTTACTATGTAGTACGACCAAATGCACTTCATTCCCCAGCCTCTCTTCATCTGCCAATATGCTGTAAGAGCAAAGTGTTGTGGAAAATCACTTCATCAGGAAGGAATCAAACGCCATTGCGAAATTTTCCTTAGAGTAATCCCTTAATCTGGCAGTTTTTTGAAGAAGTCGTGCATCTGTAATGTGCAGACATCTTATTGCTAGGGAACAAAGCTCTCCTGTGGAGACTATTTGATATTAAATTTAAAGTTAAACAGAACTGCTGTAACTGTTGCTTCTACATGACACTGCCTTGACATTTGGGTAATTAAAACCACCATTTATTGTTTCCCAAGACAATGTTGCCATTCTCAGATTTTAAAGCACTGCTAACTGTGCTTTTTCTTCTTAGACTTTCTCAGCATTCCCATCACAGATCCTGCTAAGAAGCATGTGGGGTGGGTGTTATTATCTTCAGCCAGCTCGAATAATGGGCGATGTGAAATTTTGACTCTCCTGGGTATTTGTGTGAATTTATGTCCACTAAGATGGTTTGGGTGGAGGCATCAGCAAACCTCATATGCTACTCAGTTCCTGAAATGTTTTGAAATTCCCCCCTGAAATTTCTGATGGCCCAAATATTTGAAGGTAGTGGATAACTAGCAGTGGTACAGGGACCTGTAAGGGAAGGTGTGTAACACCCAACTTCCTTCACAGCCCCACCACACTATAGTTTGACATGAGGAGAAAAGCAAGAGCACTGGTCTTGTGGTCTCCTGCACTTCTGAGCAGCAAGGAGAAGCAGGAGAGAGAACTCAGCTTCTGCCTCCCTTTCCCTCCCAGCCAACACGAAAACCAACACACTGATTTCTTAAAGCATGCAAGAAAGAGAAGGCTATTTAATTCTTGTCTGTATGTAAGTGGATTTTCCAACATGACTTTCACCAGTGAAGCTATTTCTGTCCATGTGAAAATGCAAATCTAATTTAGTTCAGCGAGTGAGACTGCCTTGTAGGTATAACTTAGATCAGTTCTCAGAATAGAACAAATGACTTAGCCCAGTATAAATGCATTTCATTAGGATTTTGTGCTCTTACAGCTATAACAAATTGGGCTGTGTTTTTCTTTTCCATGTTCTTCAGTGACATTACTATGCCAGCAATGCTTTTAAGAGCAAGCCTTACTTAGGCAGGTCCTGTGTGAGTCCATCAAACAGCCCCCAGCAAAAGCAAACAAGCTCTCACTAGTCAGAGCGTAGGCAGACCTGGAGCAAGAAGAGAACTGTCTGGCTACAACATACATCAGGCTCCACTGAAAGACATCATATTTAGGCCACTTGACATTCAGGATATGAGATACTCAGGTGGATGGCAAAACCCATGGTTGTGAATTGTGGTGAAAAGCAGCTAAGCAGCACGCCTGGAAGTTACAAATTCTCCTCTGGAGGCCCAAACATATGCCTGCCAAACACTTATCTTTTTGTAGTTCAGGTCTTGAGCAACAAACTGTTTCCATTCTTTGAAGCACTTTCCTGGCATTCAGCTGAAATTGAATGTGAATTGTAGGATCCATTTTCCCGGCGCTGGAAAAATCCACCGTCTTTTTGTTTTCCACTATGTAGCTCTCAGCACAGCTCACAACAGGCCAGGTTTTCAGGGGTGCAGAACTGGGACTGTCTGGATAACACCCGGTCAAACCTCACTCTTTAACCCAGTTCTGTCAAAGGACCCACTTTGGTCACTGTTATTAAATTGAACTGACAGCTGAAAACACCTGGACAATAGGCATAGTAGCTTTGTGAAATTATATTTTCTGTTCTCTGACACAGTGTTCCTCTTCTGGCCGGGCCACCAAACCAAGTCTCTAGTGGAGAAAATAAAATAGATTTTGTCCCCTCCTGATTTAACAAGGTCCTTTACAAATCTGTTTGAGCTGAATGACTGGGAGCTGCTCTCCATTCTTGGAAATTATGCCCTAATCATCCGTACAAGCAGCTCTGTTGCTCCACATTAGGTAGCCTGCAAACAATCAACAGAACAACCATTTCCAGTGGGAAGCTCTCTCCTAGGATCTTTAGGGAATTCAGTGTGCAAACCTTGGCTTCATTTTTTGTCCTTTGAGCAGATAATTTCTACCAGTGAGAACACTCAGGAAATGCCAGTGATGTGTAGAATCAATGATGCCAAACATGCAAGTTATTTTGGTGGCTCTGAGCTCACAAAAGGTTCACCCTGGCTGCAGGCCATGTATGATTCTGCATGGCCCCACAGTGGAGTAGGTTTTGATCATTCTGTGGCTGAGCATTTCCCGAGGGAAATTCCAGTACCTGCAGCTGGGAAGGAGAACCTGGCTGCAGAGGCTTCTTTGCAAAGCCCCAGAGCACTGCTGGCAGCAAGATGACGTCATTAGTTTGCTTTAAACTAACTGATGTTGCCAATACCTTCACGTTCTCTTTCAAGTCTTTACATGTCCCTCTCAATGCTAGAAAGTGAAATTTCCGTACTGCTGTCAGCAACTCAGGGGCTGTTTCAAGTGCTCACATACCTGTTGAATTCCCAGCAAATATTCTGTCAGTGTCATCCGTGAACTTTCATCCAGGAACTCTCAAGAGCCCGTGTCCCAGTAGGAGAATCCAGCTCCTGTCCTTCCAGCACGGAGGGGTGTCTTCAGCAGGATGGTGGTAACCCTTAGCTACACTCCAAAGGCAGGAGCTCTCCCATTCATTCCTTGCAATCAAAGCTGTCATGCAGCAATGAGAACATCTGTGGCACAGACTTAAATAATATCAATCTACTGATTTTTAAAGTCAGACCAACAGGAATCTAATTTAAAACCTGGAATAAAGATGTAAGTATATGACTTAGCCTCGCTAAAGCCAGTGTTCTTATGTGGGTAATATCCATTACTTCAGTCTGAGCTTTGGAAACAGGCTTATACAAATTTTTGTCCCTTTGCAAATGGAAGCATTAGCTCTGAATTGCCTGGCTTTTGCTAGCTTAGATCAGATTCAAAATTATTTTATGCAGGATTTTAACATTTATATTCTTTAATGCCTCTGACCTTCTTGTCTGCCAGGCAGCTGTTTAGTGCCCCCTTGAATCTGCTCCAGCTGGAGCTGAATTCAGATGTAGCTCTGGGGGCTCTCCTTTCTGACATCAGCCATTATGCCTTTAAAAGTGAAAATAAATAAAATTATAAATTGAAAGAATGAAGAGGAAACATGTGCAGAGGGTTTTTAAAATTTTTTTTTTTTTTTTTTTTTTTTTTTAATTCATCAAAGGCAGCTGAGTCCCTCTAGTGCTTCCATGTTGTGTTCTGCATTTGTTCCAGCAGGAGGATAATGAGAAATGGAAAACAGCAGTCTTCATTATTTTAACATATCTCCAAGTGTGTTTATTGGTTCACTGGGAAAGAAAAGGGAGATGGACACTACACTGCATTTAATTCACTTCTAAATCTGCCCAGGCCTGATTGTGAAATCTAATCTCCAACATATGTTTCAAAAGTTTCCACAATTAACAATTCCACGAAAGTCCTCTCTCTCTCCCTTCTCCCTCTCCCTTTCTATTCCCTTTTCCTTCCCTTTCCTCACACAGTTTTATCTCTATTAAAAATTTCTAATCAAGGCTTGACCCCTGGAGTTAATTCAATATGTAATTAAGACTCATGTTAAAGACAAGAAAGCAAACTTTCCCTTGGTCTCAGGTTTAACCAGGACTGTCCTGAATTAGGATGGGTGTAAGGATGTGCCTAAGTGCCCTGTTGAATCAGAGCTGTACCCACACAACATCTTTCATTCAGGTAGCTACAGATGAGGCCATTTTTTTGACTCAGTTTAAAGAATACTTCATGTTTGTGCTGCTTAAGTTAATTATTCAAAGCTCTTGGTAGGCCAAAATGGGATAATACACGTGAGAAGCACAAGACATGTTAATATTTGTTGCTTGACAGTGAAAATTTAATCAAAATATTGAATTTCGATTGTTTTCTTATCCTTAATTTCATCTCCAGTTTAATACACGAAAAATCATACAAAGTGGCTGCATACATTTAAATTGTTTGGGAGGAGAAAGGCATATTGTCTTAGTTATACTGAAAAATATACTGGTGCACAATTAAAATAGCCACTGCTTTCAGCTTGCCTGATTATAATCTCTACCATATGATTTCCCTCTTGGAACATGTAGCTCCTTTTTTGTGTTTGCAGGAAAATACCTCATAGCTGAGTGCAACTAATATCGGAGAAAATATTAATTTCCAACTGGAATATCTATGAAGAATCACAAGCTGGTAGAAACTCAAATTAGATTTGCAGTGTTCTGACACAAAAGTACAGTATATTAAAGATGACAGATTTAGCACTGGTCCAACTTAGATTCTGGATGCTTAAATTTAGATATTATCCAGGCATCTGGAATCTCATTAGCTGATGGTCCTGGGCTGCAACATGACACATCCTTTGTCACACTGAAGCTATCAAGCACAGCTTACAAGCAGAGGGACTGTAGGAAGCTGTGTTTCTATTGCCCCAAATTAAATCTATTTTGCACGAGACCTTCTTACACTGTTGGGGGCTGTAAAACAGATCTGCAAGTCCAAACAGTGCTACTTTCACCTTCAGAAATTATCCATCTGCCCCAGGCTTCAATATTTGTTAAAACACCACATTCATAGCACCACTTGTGAACCTGATGACTATGTTTTGACTGTCCATACAGATTGTTTGGTGTTTTGAGGGGGAATATCAAGCATGAATGTGTGTTTGTAGCTGCTGTTTTACCAGGAAAACACCATGGTTTGGTGGAAGAGCTGTCAAGGGGGTGCTGCAAGGAAAAGGTGGCAAATATCCTGGACTGTTCTTTTTCTACCTCCACATGTAACAGCTTGCTCTGGTTATGCAAAACAGGGCAAAATGCAAAGGTTTATGTTAAATGAGGGCTATTGCTGAATGCTTGCTTACACTCTGTTGCAGCCTAGACATGTCCTTGGGATTTGCCTCAGGTTTTTGGGGGGTGTCACTGTTTAAGGGGACAGTGGAAATGAATTAAAATAAAATCGATATTAACTTTGTTGAGACTTGTTTGGGTATAAAGGTAGAAAAAACTTTTATTAAAAGAAAAAGTAAAAAATATATGTTATGTACTAAAAACCACTCTTATCAAAACAATATAAAACCCAGAAAATTAAATTGAGTATTAGGGGGTTGGTGGAAACAGGGGGTCCCACAGGGACTTCCTGGGGGAAATGCTCCAGGGGAACAGAAAGAGAAAATTAGAGATAGAGAGGAAACGAGGCTGGATAAGTCTCAGGAGAGAAAACTGGAATTGGTTCCCCCCCACCCCGAGATCTGGAGACCTGCAGGGGCAGGACTGGGCTTGGGGACCCTGAGAAGCCTGGTGGAGATGGGAAGAGGGGCTCAGGGATTTTGGGGATCTGTGGGAGTCGGACTGGGTTTTGGAGCTCGCATGACCCTGATGGAGATGGGGAGAGGGACCCCAGAGCCCGTGCTGCGAACAGAGAGAGAGGGAGAGAGAGGGAGGGAAAGGCACGGTAGGTCTCCTAGCCAAACCAGGAATTTGCAATGAGGAAGGGATTCAGGTTAACCCTGGAGCTCCACAGTGTTCAGGAAACAGTCTTTTAGGTCCCAGTCCAGCCAGCACGTGGTCAAAGATGACGCTGTCAAGTTCTCGAGCAGCACCGACCCTCCAGCAGGTTGGCAAGGCCAAAGAGAACATGGCGTCTGGGCTTTGCCGTGTTTCATACCCTCTGTCCTGGCCCACAATTCCGTGCCGCTCACACATGCGTGTATGTCTTTTTTCCCCCGCTTTTCCCGCCCCAGGAGGTGTAGCCTTGTGTCCCCTTGGTCCCTCTTCGCCCCCGCCCACTTCCCATCCCGAACTGCTGGAACTTTCTTTGCCTTTCGCCACGTGGCTCAGTCAAAATGGCGTTTGTCCTTTCCCAGCCTCCAACCGTGATTCCCCGACTGCCCTGGCCACCGGATGCCTGGGCATCCTGCAGCAGGACACCGGGGGGGTTGAAAAGGACCCTGCCCCACTTCCCCACAGCCACTTGTAAACAAAGGAGAAAAAGGTTTCCCAAAAAATAAAACCATAACAGGGGGTGTGGGGGCAAGTGGTTTTATATATGAGTGACTTTGCTAGGACCACCTAATTAGCCCTCTGCCTTGAGGACTAAGAGGCTGTGACTATATCACACTGAGCTTTTGCTCCAAACGGTGTTTGGGAGGCACGTCTGCAACTGCAGGGGATGCAAGGCTTTCCCAGGTGTATGAGGCCAGAAAAATATGGGGCTGTGTGAGCAATATCAGAGCCAGCTGATGAGCAGAAGCCAGAGAGCACAGTGGGGCTGTTTGCTGGGGAGCCTGGGTTATTCTTCTGAGGCTGCCTTTCTGAATTTCTGAAGGAGTATTTTCTTCTCCATTCCCTAACCCAGCTAAGCGTGTTCATATATTTTGTCTAAAATTTCCGCTCCCCTGGTCCATATCACCTTTTTATCCTACAACATTCAACAAATCACATTACTTTGCATCTGCTGACCAACTTGTGACATGGCAATGCTAAAAGTAAAAAGGTCCTACTTGTTACTGAAGCATGTTCAGTGTTTGCAGGTGTTGATTTCAATGAAAGCTACTGTGAAACTCCAAATGGAGGAATCCAGTTGCCACATTGCAAGCTACGTGGAGCTGCACTTCAGAAAGTGAAATACCAGCTTTGCTGCTCTCTGACAAATCAGAATATACAGAACTCTGGGGCCTTTATGGTCTAAGTCAATGTCATGACATTAAAATTACAGCTCTGAGTATCAGAGACTCAGATATCAGATATTCAGACTCTGAATATCAGAATATCAGAACTCTGAATATCAGAACTCAGGCAACTGGTGGCTCTGAAATGCAGGTATAGGCTTCTGAAATATATAGTGGCTCTAGAAAATTTCAGGATTTTCCCACACCAGATATATTCAATTATTTCTTTACTCTGAAAGATCAAGCAGAACCAAACTTCTAGAATAGCCACCAACCTTTCACTATTACAATCAGAGGCGAAATAGTTCTTTTATGACACCAACATCTCTTGTTTTTACAACAATTGGACTAAATAGAGTTTGAGAATCTTATCACATACTGGGGTTTTTTTTGTCCTATTTACTCTTCATACAATTTCAAGCAGTAAATCACATTATTTATTATTTTAACAGCACCAGAGGAAAACAGCTACTCCAAATTTTCTAGTTACACCATTTACAGTGCTTACCCAGCATAGATACTACAATTTTGACATATCATCAGCCTGGCAGATAGTTCTCCAGCATAAATATTCTCCTCTTCAAACTTCCAGTTATTTTCTAACTTAGATGGTAAAGTTTGAAGATTGGATTCTGGGGATCTGGCTCTCAGACTGGACTTCTGTCCCAAAGCCAAGCTCCTGAGGCCACTGAAAAGCTGGAAAGAGTTTTTATTTGGTCTCACGATATCTGAAATGTCTAAGAACTACTCACTACATTGCTTTCCTTTGTCCCACTGCCCACAGAGAGACTTTAGCCTTACCACAAACTGGAAGATCACTCAGCCTTGCAAGAAATGAAACCAACGGTGATCAAAGAAGACACAGCTCATTCATTTAGACACCTGCCTCTTCCCTGAAAATACTTTAAGATACAGATTTCAGCTACCAAGCCCATACTACTCAGTTAAACCCATTTATCTTCTGACATAAAAATATTTAAAAAACCCAAGCTATAGCATCTGGTTTCTCTGAACCTGGCGGGAAGCCAGACAAATTTGGCTCCAAAAGGGTGGGAAGCTGTCCTGAGCTGAAATGCTGGGCACTGGAAACCTGTCCCACCCCCCCTGCCAAGATGGACAACTGAGACAACCTAGCTGAAAGCAACAGTCTTCATCTGGGGTTTGAAGCCCATTGGGGTGTCGGTGGAACCAGTGGCCCTGGCCTAAGGAAAGAGTGCCTGAGCTGGCAGAAAGTGCCAGATCTTACATTGCCAAGCTCCATTGCTCTCCTGCTCCCCAGAGCACTCCCTGTGAGTCAGTGGCAAAGTGCTGAGACTGCTGCTCACAGTGACGGGTGTGCACACAAAAAGCACTCAACTGGCCAGTCCCCTGCAAGAAAAGCTATGAAGTGCCAGACTCTTGGTGCAGGGGATGTGTTTAATTGTGATCTGGATTGCTACACAGCTAAACTATGCTCCACTGGTTTTAATTGTTTCCCTTTGCTGGGTCACCCAGGGCAAAAGATTCTCGTGTAACGAAAGGGCTGCTTGGAAGGGAGCAGCTCCTGGATTGCACTGCCGAACTAATACACAGTTTGGAGCATGTTCTCTGTAATCCAGCTCCTTTTAAAAAAGGATATCATTTCATAATTTTGACAGGCTGAGAAAGCTGAGGCTGTTCAGCCTGGAGAAGGTTGTGTGGAGCCCTCAGAGCAACCTTCCAGTCTGGGAAAGGGCCTGCAAGAAAGCCAGAGAGGGACTCTGTGTCAGGAACTGTGGTGACATGAAAAGGAGTAATGGCTTCAAACTTAGAGGGGATATTTAGGTTAGACATACAAAAGAAATACATTACTGTGAGGGTGGTGAGACAGTGGCACAGATTACTCAGAGAAGCTGTGGCTGCCCCCTCCCTGGAAGTGTCCAAGGCCAGGTTGGATGGGGCTTGGAGCAACCTGGGATAGTGGAAGGTGTCCCTGCCCGTGGCAGGAGGGGCTGGAATGAGATGATCCTTAAGACCCCTTCCAAAACAAACCATTCTATGATTCTACGGTTCATGAACCATATAACTGTATAAGAGATGCAACTGCCAAGAATTCATGATCTAATGAAAGAAAAATACGCAGCCAATGACCTATGACCTGGAAATGCAGTCTTGGTCAGCTGTGCTACAACTGACCTGCTGCTGCTCACTTTGTGCTCCGGAGAAATGAATGCCACCACAGCAACCAAGCTGCTGTTACATCACACAACCTTACTAGCCCATCATTCATTTTACTGTGCAGCCATTTGTAAAAGTGTAAAATGAAATTGTTATTGACATTTGTTATTGTAAAATACCGAATGAGTTGGGTTCCCCTCACCCCCTCTGACTCCTCACTTAGCTCTATGTAACCACAGGGCTGACTGATGTAGGTAATGCAGTCAAAGCATTTTGGAAATGCAGGGCACTTCAGCACCTTTTGTTCAAAAAAAAGAGGGAATTTGCTATATTTAATCTGATCCAAATTCCCTTCAGCATGAAAGGTGGTGCCTGTGAAACCCCATTTTTCTCTCCCAAGAGCCTCTTTAAGCACTACTGCAAGAAGTGAGAGGATGTCAGCACCTCAGGCTGGTTTTAATTGATATGGGTAGGTCTGTTTCCCCAAAAGGACTTTCTTAGCCTGGTTTTCAATGTTTCTTCTATGTTGAGGACAGCAAATTTGGGCAATTGCCATCACCCAGCAATCATGGGACCTCATCCATTCTGTAGATATCACGAGGTGTTGCTCCTGTGGCTCTTAAATAGAGAGTGTTTCAGGTAACACCAACCAGCTACATGTTGGCATATAAAGTCTACAAGGAGTAACAACAACTGCAGAAAAGGAAAATAAAAATGCGTATTTTTCTTCCCTTGAAACTGTATGTAATCCTAATTTTAACCTGCTGTAGTGAAATAGATGTGGACATATACATATATACAAGTATATAGTTATTTGCTGTATTTATACACACATTTAACTGTTTATAAAAACAGAAAGGGATTAGCTCCCTTCAAAATAATGTTAGAATATTCCCTGGTATTTTTGCATGTCAAAGTAATGCTCAGTGAAGTGTGACGTGATGAGAATTTTTCTATGTGCTTTAGAGGGGCCAGGATTTTATCCATAGAATAAAGTGGGAACTATTTCTGCAAGACTGAGTCCAAACATTGGCAAAGGAAGTTTTAATAGATTTCTACATGACACAAAGCCAAAAGCATCCATAAATGACTGATGTCCCAAATTCCATGGCAAAAACCCTACTGAGCTCAACAGAAATGTTTCCCTCGACTGCAGTGGTCACGAGATCAGATATGAGGGAGCAAAAATCAGCTTCTTGATGCTTAGTATCTATTTTAACATAACAAAACGTGTTACCAACAGTGTTAGAACAGCTCATTCATACAGTACTTCTAATTAGAAAAGCATGATCAGGAGGCCCTCCAGAAACTGGTGAGGGAAACCTCTGACTGCTTGTGAAAGGCTTTGAATCTTGAATGCTCCTTTTCCACTGGAGTTAAGGTTAAGCAAGGCAGGCAAAACTACTTTTGTGTGTATTCTGCTGGTTATAAACACTACTGACAGCAACACTGCCTTCTGCAAGCAGTTATTACAACCAGTGGCATCAGTCTAGTTGCACTCCATTCTTTTTAATAGGCGAGTTAGTGGTTAAGTAATAAAATACAAAATTACCTCTTTTAACGTGGTGTATGGCATTACATGCAGAGTTTTCCAAACACTTAATCAGTAACCTTTTGCATAACATTTGCCTTAGATTCCAAGGTCTTTGTGCTTGATGGACTAGTTTTAGTCCAGTGAAATAAAGACGCTCCATTTTCCAAAATTGATAGGGTTCTTTTATTACCTCTAGTAACATATTGTACTGTATAAATACTCTATCCTTGTTATATGTCCTTTTAAAAAAGCGATAACTTAGAAGATCACATTAGACAAGAAGTATAAAAATAAATACGCTCATTATATGAATTTATTACAAATTATAACCTTTCCCAGAAGGGAAAGAAATATAAAATACTTATAAAGTATATAAAATCTATAGTAATATATTTTACTATATACATATGGAAAGCCATATTCTCTCATTGTCTATGGACTGGCACAAACTTCAATCACGTGAATGCAGCTGTGGATGGACCTGCTATCCTTCAGCTTTGCCTTCCCACTTTATCAGTGATTGAGCACTACAAACCCATCAGAGGCCATATAGGAGCTTTTCATTCATAGTGGGATTCTTCTTTTTTTTTTAACCCAACTGCAAACAATATCCATTGGCTGGGGTAAGGCAAAAGATTCAAATGTGGAAGCATAACTCAAATGCTCACAAACTCCATCGGTCTGTTTGATGGGAAGGTAAGAGCAAGCTGGAACCAGAAAAGCCAGTGGAAGGTATGCAGGAGGCACAAAGAGCAACTAGAGAAATTATCTGTTCCAGTAAGATTTCCACTTTTTCTAGCCTCTGGATTACATATGTCACCACAATGGCACTGGAGTGGATGAGAGAAGTGGATAGGCACACTGGGGTGACATAAAGGCACTTTAAAAAAAAAAGGAAATTCTAGTTTTTTGCGGAGTTGACAGACTGTTCTTGATATTTCTTCCTCTTTACAGGTAGAGAATATGGCTTTATTTTTATATAAAACTATTCTCTGAAACAATAGCAGCCATGAATGACATAGTTAAAGCTCCTTTTGCAATCCTGTTTTTTTGCCCTTTGTGAGGTAGGTAAGCCCTGACCAATTATTTTAAGCTATCTTTTTCACTCCCCTTTCCCTCCACCTCCTACACATGGGGACTTGATCAGTACCACAATATAAATCCAAAAGAAGGGAGAAATAACCAAACCCCAAAATGTTTCCTTAAATGTGTCTCACTGCTTGTGTTCTGTTGCACTTAAAACAGACTTAAGAAAAGGCAATTATGATGCCTTTGGGCCTTATTTGCTGAAGATGAGTGAGTGACATGGGTCTGCTATCCCATCGAATTCTCAGTTGGCAGGGTATTTTTAGGACGCAAAGCCAACTAAAGCCATTTGCACTGTTCCACCTCAACGGATCCTCACCACAAATTTTTCATGCAAAAACACACGCGCTGCCACTAACCCTCTTTTTTTTTTTTTTCAGTGCACTGTTCTGAAGGAAAAAAAAATAAAATAAAAAATTGTAGCTTTCCCAACTTGTTCTATTTAACTGCAGTCCGTGACGTTGCAGAAGTCTATCAGGTGCTTGGGTTTCCTGGAAGGCTCACAGCTCTCCTGCGGCAGCACGCTGCCATCGTAGGAGACGCATTTCAACAACCTCTTCTTGAAACCTTTCCCACATGTCTTGGAGCAAGGAGACCAGTCCCCCAGCTGCCACTGCGGGCAGGGCACGTCGGCGCAGGGGCGGAGGTTGCTGGGCTTCAGCTCCCGGGCGCAGTCGGCGGCCGGTCGGCCCCGAGGGTCCCGGCACTCCACCGCCCGCCGCTGCCAGCCCGAGCCACACGACTTGGAGCACTCGCCCCACTCCTCGATGACCCACTCGGAGGAGATGATCTCCCTGATGGCGTTGAAGGATTCTTTCTTTCTACTGGGCGCCTTCTCCGAGCCGGGCTGCGCGGGCTTCTTCACGAAGTAGGTGAATTTGATCTTGGGCTGCGGCAGGTCGCCCACCGTGAGGACCTGGATGGTCAAAGGCTCCTTCAGAGGGCTGAAACTGCGGATTCTCTCCAGGGCGGCAGAGGAGCCGCTGTACCTCAGCACGCTGCCCTTGTAGGTGATGTCCTGCTCCAGGGTGGACAAGGTGTAGTCCCCGTTGAGGACGTAGGTGCCATCTGCGGCCTTGATGGCGAGGAAGCTGCCGTCGTGCCGCGCACCGCGGTGGTTGCGCTGCTTCACCTCGATGTTGGTTGCCCCAGCCGGAATGGTGACGACATCGTGGTAGCCAGGCCTGCCAGGGGGAAAAGAGAAAGGCTGAGTCTTCTGCTCTCCCTTGGGAAAGGGAAGAACCTTCCCAGGACAAGGCTAACCTTTACTTGAAGTTGAAGCGTTTAGTTCCTGGGTTGCCTCCCTAAATTAATGGATCAAGGGATTTGCAGAGTCACAGGCCACAGGTAAGGGGCTTTGTTTTGCTGGGATCTCACTGTAAGTTATCCTCAGCCAGATGGCTCTGACAGATCAAACCTTTCTCAGTGATAAACTCGGGCAACATCCCGCTGACTCAGAAAGCCAGAGCTTACACCCACAAAGCACTCGCCAGAACAAAGTAACAGCAGCAGCCAAATACTCACTTTGCTCTTACAAGCGTGCCAGACACTTTCTTGCAAGTGGATCCATTGCCACCGCAGATGCCACACTTGTCAAACTTCTTGTTGGACCCGATGACACGGTCACAGCCGGCCTTTACACACTGCCCCTGGACACACACGGAGGTGGAATCGGGACTACACGGGGTGCCATCCACAACCTTTGCAGGAAACAAACAGCAGGGCCTCTGATTAGAAGATGCACGTTGCTATTAAACTGTGCAACATGGACACATACCAAATGCAAAATATGGACAGGTAGAAGACCTGCAGCACCTGTATTGTCAGGGCTATAGAAACTAAGAACCAAAGCAGCCCCCAGTAGTTGGAGGTATGTAGTGCTACTTCATCTCACTTGCAAAAATGATGGTGAGAGGAGGAAACAATCAACCAATCTCAATTTTCATTAAACTTCCTCCTAACAAAACTGTTTTACTGATTTCATATACAGAAAGAACATTGTTTCCTAATGTCACTAGAAGGCGGTCATGTCCTCTAAGAGCAGTACCAACACTGCTTTTAGTGTTGTTCAACATATCCTCTATTTCTAGAAGTACTACTCTACAAAAAACATCTGTGTCATCGCCCTGGTAGTTACTGGCTCTCAACATCTGATGACAGTGAGTTCAAGTAGCTATGCAAGATGAACATTTTTCCTCGTGTTTATTTTAAGCTGTCAGCATATTAGTAACCAGTATGAGAAAGCACCAATGTTTTGGCAAAGATCCCCTACAGTTTTCCAAACATGTCTCAATGTAACCAAGTTGGTGGAAGGAGAGGAAAGGAAACTAGGGTGGAGCGGGTAGAAGAGGTGGTATGTATGAAGTAAGTGGAAGGACTGTGCCAGAATATTTAAAGCATTCTTGCACTGATCAAGCCATAGATGTAGGAAGAGGAGGAGGAATAATCCAGCTCCAATATGAGAAGGACATAACTTCAGATTTCTACACTGCTTGACTCTTAACTTCACATAAAGAGAGAAAATAAAGCTAAAAACCCTATTCATGATTAGATGGAAGAGGTACGGTTTTGAAATACCTTTGGCTGTAAAACAAAGAAGTATCCTGTTCCTTTTGCTCGGCAAACCAACTTGCATCTGTCCTTTGGAGAGACACCTGCAAACTTGGGTGTCCACTCCACTGCAGGTCCACTTCCAAAGGGAGGCTTGGAGAACTCATTGTGCTTTTCACATTGTTCCTCCCTAAACGTTTTGCCTGCAGGCACAGAAAAGACAGGTGCACATTAGATCATCTCTGTCCATGCTCTTCCTCCACAAGACACCAATTCTGTGCCTCGGAAATGGGGAGAAGATTACCATCATTGTCTGGGCAGTCCTCGATGTTACATGATCTGTATTGCACCCGCTTCCCTTCACAGTACTTCCCACCGTTCCTCGGGATGGGGTTGTCACATTCCCTGAAGGAATACTGCACCCCACCGCCGCAGGTCCGGGAGCACTCTCCCCATGCCCCCCAGGACCCCCAACTCCCATGCACTGGCGTCTGCAACAACAAGCAAAAGCAGAACAAAAAAGTTAATACAATAAAAGCATGACAAAACCCAAACCACAAAACCCACAATCATGCTCCTTTTTACCCAAACCACTCATTAAAACAAGACGCTCCAAGTTTGTTTTATTAGCTGTCTGCCTCCAAGGATCCAACCCCCTTTTAACTGATTCCTCCCACTGCAGCATTTTCCATGCGACTCTGCAACCCAAACTGCATTCTGCTTTCTTTTTGAATACTTACATCATAATGCTTCTTCTCAGTTTTATTCACACACTTGCCATTCATGCACCACTTCCCTTCCCCACAACTGGTGCCGTCTGCCCAAGGGAAGTGTTTGGTTTGGCACACCAGGAGTCCTCCAGAGGTGCCAGTACACCACAGCGTCGTACACGTACTGGCTGCGTCGGGGCAGTGCTTGGACTCATCTCCAAATGTAAACTGGCACTGTCTGTTGGCATCGTACAACGTGCCAGGCAAGTCAGAAGGGAGCTGGATGGGTTTGTGGGGCTTGTCCAACAAACACTCACCTAGAAAGGGAGAAAAAAAAAAAAAAAAANAAAAAAAAAAAAAAAAAAAAAAAATGCAGACGATGCTGTGAGTGAGCTCAGTTTCAAAAGGGAAGTGCATTTGCCTTCTAACACAAGTCTTTGAGCCAATTTGTGCCACCATTTTTGTAAGACTAAGGGTCTTCTAAATTCACTGGCAGCATGCAAAAGGTTAACTCTACGCTGAAGCAGAAAGCACTCTGTTAAAAAAAAAAAAAAAAAAGAAAAAAAAGAGCAAAGCCATAAAGCACAAGAGCTTAAGTGCCACATGAATGGAAAGCTTAATAATCTTACCATGACCATTATCCAAAAATGTTGTAATCATGTAGGCACTACATGGAGACCACGGCTGGCTGCGATCCAGATTGGAAAGCATAGATGCCATCATGTGGAAATCCCGGCTTATTCCATTAATACCAGCACACTGCTTTGCATCGTCATGAGGCATGTTAAACACGTGGCCTTGAAAAAAAAAAGAACAGGAAAGTTTGTGATTTTTAGGAGGTCTGTCCTATGCATTACCAGTAGTATTTTAAATATTACTCTAGAGCTGCTCGTAGCCACGAATCTGAATCCTGCCAGATTTCAAGCAGATGGCACTGTGTCTTCTCTCCCTGCTTTTTCAAACACACGGCTCTTGCAGACAATGCCGTGCAGACCGGATTTGCTTTCCCCAGTTCAACCCTGCTGCAAGGCAAAGCTTTGCCTCCTCCTGGCTGCTCCCGCCGGGTGAGCCCGTGGTGCAGGCTGGGCAGCTGCTTTACGGCATCAAGCTGGCTTCAATTAATCACTTGAAATCGCCTTTCAAAGCTTCAAGTACCTAGTTCGTGGGCTGTTGTAAAGGCAGCCTGCAAACCGTCGTCTTCTATGATAGAGCAACTGCGGTTTAGATCACAAACTGTTCCCACATCAGCCATCCCAAGAGTATCACATGTCTTGGCACCGCACAGGTCCTGTAAAGAAAAAAAAAAAGGCAGTTTCATTATTAATCAGATCAGAGACTTAACCTTGGCAAGAGCCATCCAGCCCTGGCAGTTTGCCTTTACTTATGGAAAGAGCATAAATATTCAGCACTTCAATGGGTATGATGGCAAAAATCTGTCTTTGGAACATACACAAGGATTACACGTAGAAATAAAATGCATAATTTCCATCCTAAATCTGCTAAAAATATATGGGGCAAAAATACAGTGCACAAACTGTGAATTTCACCCGAGGTGGTGCAAACAGCAAAAGACCAACAAAATATAGAGCAGTTCATCTAGTTTTTAGCCTACTTCACTGAAGCTGTGATGACACGAGACTGTCTCTGAATACTTTTTTGGAAGTCTCCTGGCAGAGGGGGCCTCCTGGGGGTAGGATTTGAGGTCTGTGTCCCTCACCTGCCTGGTGAAGAGGATGGCTGTGTCGTAATGCTCTGCATGCCGGTCGCTGGGCGGGTTGTGCTGCTTCTGCCAGCTGCAGAAGTTTCTCAGAGTCAGGGCCGCGTTTGAAGAGATGTCAGGTCCCTTCCTTTCCTCGTAAATGACCATGATTTTCACGACCACGAGGCTGATGGAGTTGCGGATGCTGGGGTGCTTGTACAGCTTGGCCGCCACGGAGAGCAGTGTCAGGAGATAGTGCTTCAGCCCGCTGCCGTGGAACTCGGCCATAGACTGGTCGGCCACCACCATGGTCTCCACGTAGCGGGGGCTGGACACGAACCTCTTCTTCCTTCTGCTTCTCGTTTCTGCGTTAAAAAAAAAAAAAAAAAGAGGGAGGTGAAGCGCAAGTGAGCACAACAAGAGACCACCGTAAGGAAGCCCAAGCCCACCGATACTCAAGGTGTGCACCTGAAGGATGTACCCCGCGGCCCCGCGCCCGGCTCCCGCCCCCAAACGCCGGCTGAATAACCCTGAATAACCCTTCCAGCCCATCGCGACTCCCGCACCCAGGTGGGAGCACCCCGCCTCCGCCGCTCGGGGTGGGATGCGGGGGTGGTACCGGCCTGGGCATCCCCGTCGGGGCGGGGGCGCTGGGCGAGGCAACCCTCCCATCCCGTCCCGTCCCGTCCCGTCCCAGTCCCCGCGGAGGGAGGCGCGGCATCCCGACGGTACCTGCGAGCCCGG